>JACEOJ010000067.1:2736884-2877460 GCA_013761285.1 Campoletis sonorensis
AGAGAGAGAGAGAGAGAGAGAGAGAGAGAGAGAGAGAGAGAGAGAGAGAGAACAATAAAATGTCGGGAAAGCGTATGTCATAAAAAATGGTACACCAGCATCTTTAGTGTTATGTCGAGGAGGGCATTGTATAAAGAAAACAGTGGATAAGGGGGAAAGAGATAAAAAAAACGTGTTGAAATGTTACACCGCTCTTTAGACAAACTCGGAACAGTTTTGCCTTTAGCTTCTGTTATATGCGGTAACTTTTTGATGTAAGCTTAGTACACAAAAATAAGCACGAATTTTCACCTTTAGTTGCAGCACACGCTGAGAAAAGGGAATTGGAAATTTGTTAATTCAACAATAAAATTGTCATAGTGATTGACGTTTATTTTAGTCATCAAATTACATGCTTGGAAGTATCAAATTTTAGTTGCGTTTCGTAACCGCAGGATTAATTGATTTGGAGAAAATTTTGTTTGTAAAACATCTGGAAACGTTATCTTCAAAATGATTCAATGAAAAATATATCAACCGATATATTCATAATGCTTTTGACAATTGTCATGATAATTTCTTGAACAAATAAACTTGAAAGTACTAAACACACGAAACGTAAATCTGCATTTGTCGTAAAATTAAATAATTTATTGCCTGGTTCAGATTTACACTAGACACTCTTCATATATTTATGTTTATATTCGTATATAGTAAGGCATAAGTTGAAACCTACTGCACATCAAGCCAGCACGTAGATGAGAGTCCCATTGTCCTATACAGAGCAGCAAAAGTTTCAGAGAGACAAATTCCAAGCGATATACAAGTGTGAGAGAGAACGGGAAATAAACAACAACGTACCTCCGGTTCTTGGCTCTTTTCGTCGTGAAACTCTCGCGAAATTCCTCCCCAACGAGAGAGAGTGAGAGAGAACGAGAGGAGGGAGAACGTCCTCGGGTTTTCAATGTGCGTCCGCCCTCCTAGTCCTCCCAGACGACATCGTACGACGACCAAGACTCTCAAATAAACTAACCCCAGACCGTGAAGCTTACGGTTTCTAGTGGTTCTCAGGGGGTACGGGCTCTCTCCAACGAGGTGAAACGGCAAAATACGTACATATACATACATTTATCCGGGGATTTATATATTTATATGCATATAAATGATTAGGAAAAAAAATCCACATGAAAAATAAGAAAAAAAAGTAAAGGAGAAAATATTTCAATGACTTAACTTCTAATTCGAGTTTCCCCAAAATTCCGAGAGTGCCAGCAAGAAAAACAATGGTGTACCATTTTAGTTCCATTCAATAACATGTTTTTAATCCAATTTTAATAGGTCAATATTTCTGGGCTTAATTATGTTTTTTTTCTTTGTATTTTTGTCCTTTCGGATGGTGCGTACTACTTAAATAAATATTATTTGAAAAGATGAACGAGAAATAAGCTCCGGATTAATAATAAAAATGTAATCTCGTATTATTAAGGACATACGATCATTTAAAGCCATGGCTTAACCTACAAAATTTATTGAATTTTAATACGGTTGAAAAGAAATGGTATAAGATCCGGTTAATGAATTTTTCGTTATCATCTCTCCTTCTCTTTTAATGGTTTAAATTTCTCTCGATTTATTCCGCTGCATTAAACAAATTACATCTTTTTTTTTCTCGCTTGCTCCTTACTTTTTCTTTTTCGCTCTCCCTCCCTCTCCCTCCCTCTCTCTCTCTCTCTCTCTCTCTCTCTCTCTGTCTTTTTGTACACACTTTACTCGGCGAAATTATGAAATCATCAGGCGGAAGTAGAAGCACGTCCTCTCGAGTCGTGCTCTCTCATTACCGCGGGGTAGCTCGCGTCCAACCCACACCGAGACCGGTCACGTCTAACGATGCGAGAGATGCACGTTGCTCCAAGCCGCGGTACACGAGCCGAGGTTTCGAGGGTCCACTCCGCGCCCTTGCATGACGAACGATAATTTCCGTTTCTTTTTATTTTATTTTTTCGAAAATTTTTTATACACTTTTTTTTATATTTTTCATACAAAAATTCTTAGCACACCCACGCGTACAAACACATGCACAAGAGCAAACATTTTTCTGCTGCCCCTTCACTTAACTCCCGTTTATTTTTTTTTTTATTTTTTCGTTTTTTCAACTTCCCACTAATATTATGCGTCGCTCGATTCGGGTGAAAGGGTGAAAAAAAATGTGAAGGTTTGAGAGTACTCATGATTCAGACGCAGTAGTCAGGATGATGCATGAGCAATTTTTTTTTCATGCCATTATAACGAGTGAATACTCTTGAAGTAATCGACGTCCTTGGCGAAAAAAACCATGTATTTGATACGTAAAAAGTCTTAAAAAAAAACCTTTTTTTTCTTTCATTTATATTAATCAAAGTTTTTTGAATTCCAATCAAAATTACGAGAAACATAGGGAGAAATAAAAAAATGTTAAGTGACCTTGAAAGAAGTGCTCTCGATCTTTTAAGATTTTTCGTTGCTTACCAATCATTAATGCTATTATAACGAGTGAATGCCGTTGAAATAATCGACGTCCTTGGCGAAAAAAGCCACGTATTTGATACGTGAAAAGTCTTTGGAAAACCTTTTTCCTCTTTCGTTTATATTAATCACAGTTTTTTGAATTTCAATCGAAATTGGAAGAAATGAAAAAAAATGTTTAGTGACCTTGGAAAAAGTGCTCTTGATCTTGTAATACTTTTCGTTGCCTACCATAATCATTAATGAAAAAGTACTTGCTGACATTGGTCAAAAGATTTATTTTTCCTTGGCCTACTTCAGGTGCTCGAGGGTATTAAAAATTGTAGGGTTTTTGAAGGAGCAGGACAAAATGTGCAAACACGATGAAAGAAAAAAGGCTTGCGGATACAAATATCATACATCTATTTACTCGTGTACGCTATGTAAATTGCAATGCCGGTCTTTTTTTTACATACGTAATACATATTAAAACACATATTTGCACGTATTTGTATACCCAAAAGGAGAAATTCAGCTGCTCGATCGTTCGTATACACGGTGCAGAGGAGACGAACGCTGCTTGGTTCGTAGCGAGGGTTTTTAGTATTCGACTCGTAGCCCCGAGCTTTATTTTCGAAGGACTGCGAGGTAAAGCTTCCTGTATGTTTTTGCTCCGTCAGACATGCTTTTAGCTTAGATCTTCTTTTTTACTTTTTATCTCTTTCTCTCTATCTCTTTTTCGTCCTAGAGGTAAAAAAAAAAAAAAAAAAAAAAAACATGGTCGTTGTTGTGTTCCCGTCGTTTTGTCGTTCTCGTCCTCATTTTCGAGGTTTCCGGAGTCCAACGGCGCTACAAGCACATAGAAAATAAAAATAAAAATATTTTTATATATATATAAACATACACTTAATATAAAGGACAGAAGAAAAGAGAGAAAATATTCACTGTGCGAAAGAAACCAACGAGAGAGATTCGATTTCGATTCAATCCAATCGGGGCTCCCTTTTCCTCCGAGAACGTCTGTTTCTCTCTCTCCCCCCCTGTCTCTCTCTCTCTCTCTCTCTTTCTCTCTCTCCATCCCTTTTTTTTCTTTCTCTGTGTCTCTTGTCGAAAGAAATGCCAAGAAAAATCCACCCGAGTGTACATATTTTTCTTTTGCCTCTTTGCTCTCCGTCTACGTTCTTGTTTATCCTTAAATAATCTCGATAACGTCGCGACATCCTCAGGAGTCCCGTAAATCAAGCCTCATCCATACTAAATTTATGTCTTCGCACTCCATAGGAATACGTGCGGCTGATCAAATTTGTGATATAAAAAAATGTATTGAAAACAAAAAGAAAGCCTTGTGAACGTTCCAGTATGTTTGTATAAAAATGCGTATATACAAAATCTGTAATTGTCCAATTTTCAGGGTATTTGACTTCTTTCATTAATTATTGATTTCTCATCCTACGAACATTATACTCGATGAAATTTTATTCTATTCCCATCGTTTATAAGGCACTCATATTTTTCTACTATTTCTCATGTACACACGACGAGATTAAGGGAAGAATTTCGCAGTCTGGTGAATAGCGAACTATATAAAATCAACCTTAATCGAAGTGATTAGTGATTCTTGCATCCCATCGTAATCACTCACCCAGTTTTTATTATTTCGACGTAACTCCCCCTGCAAAAAAGCCGCGGGGCAAAATCAGAGATTCTTTCTCTCCCTCTTTCGGACTAAAACAGCACATGGGTCGGGGAAGTCGAGATTGCACCTGGTGTGTAAAGAAACCGAGAGAAATAAGACTGTTGGGATAAAGAGGGGGAAGGGGGAGGGGAGGGGCGAGGTTGAAAAATCCTCCTGGTTCGGTAACTTACCGGAAATCGATTTACGAAAGGCGGAACTACCTGGAGGCAACGATTCGCGGTTTTCTCGCATAAGTCTTCAACACTCGCGCGAAGAGCAGAGACGAAGGGTTGGTATAGCAGCGGGTACGTAAAACCTGCAACCCCCGCATCCCTGCTCATTCAACCCCTATGTACGTCGGAGCATGCACAACCCGCTTTTTCGTATATATTTTCGTAATCGCTCGAATTTTCTTACGGTACTTATGCCGATCCTATATTTCTCGATTTTATATACGTTCAGTGCGTATATCGGACTCTATGGGACTGTTCGTATAGAAAATCCTAAAATTTTCGCAAACGAGAACTCTGGACAATTCATTTTCGATCATATTTGCAAGTGAGTAATTTAAAAAAAAAGAGTAAGTTAAAATTGCAAGTTCGTGAATTGGATTTTTATCAAATAGAATAAAAGCAATTATGAAAAAGTTGTAAATGGATTTAGCCAAAAAAAAAATGGCCCATGGTCATGTATTTATGAGGAACGGAGCTGGGGGGAAAAACGCGATCTCCCAAAAATATATTTCCATCAAAGTCTCGACGCGCTTTTCCACGGTTCTTCAATTTTCTCAACCATAACGACACGCGGTAGCCACAGGCGCGTCTGTCTGATAGAAATCGTCGACGTTGATTTACATAAACGAGTTAGCGATACGTATACAAATACATGAATAAATGAAAGATTTTATATTATTTTCTTCAAATTTCAGCAGTTTTGAGAATGTGGTGAAAAAATTACTTGCTCTCATTTGAAAATACGAAAAAAAATATACGAAATCATTGATCAATACAAAGTAAAGCTCGAAAGTAATAAAAAATTTGGCCCACATAATCCGCGATGCAAATAACAAAATCACCAGACGAATAAATTTGACATAATACCAGTAAATCTTCCAAGTCTGAGGGCCAATGAATTTAAATAAAAAATCCATTGCTCTCAAACGTAAAATCACGTCAAATTTTGCCACTCCTAAGAGAACGTTCTCTTTTACGTATACGTATATTGTAACCACGCATATAAAACTTTCCACCTCTCTTTCGCTCTTTCTCCTTCTCTCTCGCGGTGGTATCGGCAGATGTGCGGTCACGTACCGAGCATTTTTCCCACTGAAGGAGGAATAAGAAAAGTGTATACGTCCAATTTCACGGGGAAAGAGAAAAGAGAAAGAGAGAGAAAACAGAAGAAAAAAAAGGCTAAGATGATGGGTATAAACGCGAATGGGAGAGAAGAGCTTTGCCATTTTCGACCCTCACGATTTTTCACCCTAAACATCCCTCTACATCTCTCGTAAGCTTTTCGAGTATGAAAAATTTCCCATGTATTCGAAATATTCGTACACTTTTTGTTGTTAAATACGTATATACGTATATATTCGGGCAATTTTACCGACTATATTCATCAAAATTCAATCCAACCTTTTTATTTCCTGTTGGTTGGAACACACGATATTATGCGAACTTTTATACATCTCCTCTTTTTTCACAGCGCGTGTAATGCTGTCCAAGATATTTGTACACAAACGTATGTCAATTTAAATCTTCTTCATACGAACAATGAACACGGGGCTACAAATATTCACGTTTTTACTCATTCTTAACATGTAAATAAACATATATATGCGACTATTCGTGTATTAAATGCAAAGTATGCAGGTGTGGGGGCTTGTAGTATGAAAACACGCTCGTGTCTAGTCACTGTCGATCCTCAGGTTGATCGAGTGTGTTCCCATTTATTTCATTTCTCTTGTATCCCGAAATTTCGCAGGCTATAGACAACCCGGACTTCATGTCAAAATCAGAATCAGAATTATGTCCAATATTTATCATACATATGAATATGGCAGATGTACAAAATTTCTGAAAATTCAATGCGTTCGATGATTATTCGATGAACCAATAGTTTTTTACTCACTCTGGAACATTCGTTAGAATCATCGTGAATTTTCGATGTTCCGATGACACGTGAATGAAGTTTCATTTTATTTTGTGAAATTATGAATCCTCGGGTTTGTTCGTTCAATTTAATGATCAAGCCGCTTGCCTTCTACTTTTTTTTCTTTCGTTAGCCAGTGAAATATCATGAAAATGAATTGAAACGTTAGTTGGTACGAGTAAAATTTTACTCTGAAGTTCATTATTTTTCGTACACAATCATTTGGATAGAAAAAAAATCGTATCTTGAATTGAAAAAACACGAAGGTACGTCGTCCGAGTATGCTTGGATGAAAACGAATGAAAAAGGAAGTCGGCATTGCCTGAGAACTTTAATGATAGATTCGAAAGGAGAAGTTGGATTTCAAAGCAGCAGGAGTTCTCGTTCTCGGAATGATCGCTCATTCTCGCAAGGGTACGAAAAAAAAGAAGAAGAAAAAACAGCACAAACACAAACACAAACTTATACAACCACATCAATTGAAGTGAAAACGATCAAAGAAAGTGATTCGGGTCGAAGCAGTCTTCGTGTTAACTCGTTTCGCTACCTTCTCGATTTCCACTGATATGTGTTGACCAACATAGATAGACGACCGTTGAGTGGTCCACGACCATGAGGACTATTGACTTTCATGTACTTACAGCTCAAAGGCACGAACCTTACTTCCAACCATCCTTAAAGCTTTACAATTTTCGTTTGATAAATCACCCATTCACAAAGATGAGTAGCCTCTTCTGAATGTTTTTTTTTTTTTTCAAGCATTTCCCAATTCTTACGAGAATCCAAATCGAATAAAACGTGACCTACTAAGGCTAAATTTTGTAATCGAGACAATTAGATAATTCAACAATAATAAAAACAAACTATGAATCAGCTCATTCATAACATAATTACCACAGAAGACAGCAGTGCGAGAACTTGGCAATTCCAACGAAACTGAACCACCTTTTTGTCTCTCTTTCTCTCTCTGACTTTGATTGCATCTTCGCAGGCTTTCTTAAATCTGACAAGGACAAAATAAATTGAATCTTCACTCCATTTCATCACTTGATCCATTCGCTAATAGAAATACACGAACGACCATGAGTGGTATTTACGATTGCAATAACGCAACGAGCCATAAACGTGAGGGCAAGTGCGTCAGTCGGTTACGAGACTGTAAGGTATATTCAAAGTGGAACGAGCCATTATACGTGCAGCAAGAAACCCCCTTGGCATTCCCCGTGAGGTCCGCTTTCGCATGTAATGGCAATTGCCAACTGCATCGATATAGAGCTGCAAGTCCTCATGTGAGAGATCTACATCGTATTCCTCTTCCTCGCTCCTATCTTTCTCACTCGCCTTTGCTATACCGATGTACCGATATCTTGTAGGAGAATATGTTGAAGAGAGAAGGAGAGAGGGAGAGTGAACAGCTACATTTTCGTATATATACTGGCGGTGCGGAAACGAGCCTTTATGTAGTGAAAGCTCAACATCCACCACTAAATATTGTCTTTCTCGAATCTCTATACCTATTTGTTTGATTAAACATACGTATGTATAGATATGCTGCGTAGGGAGCGGTGGTACAGCTTGAGGAAATTCTCTAGAGTATCATCTCATTACTCATAGCCACTCAAGGACTTGAGACTCCATACCCCTCTCCTCCTTTGTCCGATGATGCGATCGCCGTACCAATCGATAATATTAACGAGATGCAGATTATTCTCCTTGTTTCGCGTTTCCCTCACGAACTCGATATCCCCTTATCCACTGTGTCCATTATTATTATAATTATTATTATCATTGTTATTATTATTATTGATATTGTGATTTTATTGCTGTTACTGTTACCGGTACTATTATTATTTATTATTATTATTATTATTATTGTCATCGTTGCATGATGTTATTGCCGATGTTGCGTCTTCGTTCAACGATGAAAATCCGTTCCTATGGTTAAACGACGTTCCAATCTCGACGATAATGCCCTCCGGATAAATTTCCATCAAAATTATCATATTCGTCAGTTATTAATTAGAATTAGCATAATCATTGCGATAGAAAAATCGTATTTGGATTCGTATTATTTTGATCAATTGCTCCTTTTGCAATGATTATATCGATGGTGTGAAACAAGGCAATTAATTTACGATTATTAACAAGTATAAATAACTTTTATTTAAATTGATTTTCTACAAAGATTGGTTTATTAAGTGGTTTTGTTTTTGTTTTTGCAAATTCATTGTTTTGATGATAATAAATTGAACTGTGACTGGATCAAAAACTTGGCCTTTTTTTCTTACTTCGATGACTGCCCTGACGTATCGTTGATTTTGTATTAGCTTCGATGAGAGCTCAAGATTTGACACATACAGAAATATCTCGTATATATATGACATAATGCACTGCAATATTCTATTTATGTTGTGTATAGATATATGTAAGTGACAGTACAGAAGTGAGCTGGGAAATTTCTTACGAAAGCTCACAGAAATGAGTACAGAACGGGACAGGAGAAGGAGAGACTCGGTGGTTGTGGCAGGAACCGCGTGTGGCGGTAAATCGAATCCCACGCTCGCCTTCTATCAGAGTATGTCAAGTGCAGAGGGAGCCAGCACCCTTTCCTATAACATATATCCTTTGGGGAAACGCCGCTGGTGGCTTTTGGGGTTTTCATGTGCTCTGAACGTTACTTTCTATCTCTCTCTCTCTCTCTCACACCCTCTCTCTCTCTTTCTCTCTTTCTCTCGTACTTTCTCATGTCTTCCTAAAATCTTTAAGTCCTCAAGCTTCCTTGCTAAAGTTTACCTCAACATATATTCGTAAAATATTATTAAATAAATCAGTATCTACCGGAGCAGGTATTGCCATCTGACTACATGGAGCTTTATAACGTTTACGGAAACATTCATAAAATTTTGGAGTAACTTCCACTTTCCCATTCAACCTCTAATGAGAATCTGTAAGCGTTTAGGAGCAAAGTTGGAAGAAAGAAGAAATTAAAACCTCGTAATGAGGCACTAATAAAATTTATGACACTAATTTTGATTTGAGCAAAAATCTTACCACGTTACCCATTTCGTAGGAAAGAAATCACATATTTATGCTAGTCCCAGACAAATTATCTTTAACGAGAATCTTATCTGTTTCTTTGAAAAGCTCATTTATGTATGTGCGCCGCGGCGGATGACTACGTATAGAGTTCGGGTTAAAGATTGGCAATTTTAAACTTGTTGATATGAATATTGATGGCCAATTTCCGATCTTTTGATACATTGGCTACCAACGTTTTATAAAAGTCAACCGTTGATTTTGACGAGCTTCAAAGCATGAAAGAGACACTTTAATTTTTATTCCAACATCTCCCTCAAGACGTCGAAAAAGCTTCGTCCGTTGTGGAGAAATAAACCACGTGCTTTCGAGTTATAATCTAATGATAACAAATTCTTCATTGCTTTCAAGTCAAATTTTTCGCATACAAATATTTTTCGATTCATACTATTTTTGCTTATTCACGATCTCTTAAGTCAGTATAGTCTCGAGTCATCTTCATGTTTAACGCGTAACAGAAAAAACTCGTTTTGAAATTCGCATTCTTATTTCTCAAATGATCGAATTCGATCGACAAATTATCGTTGATTCCGTGATTCTCGTTGTCTTGCTAATCGTAGCTCTTGTGAAATCATTGCGGAGAGTGTAATCGTTCGAAATTTCCTAATACACACCTTGACACGGTATTAACCCCGTCTGTACGTAATGAAGAATCAGAGCCGCAACAAGGCTATGTGTATAAATATATATCGACAGTTTCCCTACGTCACGTGCATTAGTGGTACCTTCGATTGTTCCGAGAGCAATAAGAGCGATTTTCCTCTCACTTTCTCTCTTTCTCTCTCTTTCTCTCTCACTCTCTCGCCCTCTTGCTTCAATGCACACAGTTATATATTTAGCATCGTAGATTTTGCACAGCATCGAAATTTTCCATCCCACTTCGACCCTCGTTATAGTTCAATTTTCTTCGAACCAGCAATCCTGTTTACCGTTGACATTTCCGTTTTCAAATTGCTCGACTACACGACCCCTCGCGCTCTCATCCCTTGCGGGCTTTTACAATGGAAATTCTCCAGTACGATCGACCTTCTATGGCGAAGCTATATATACGTATCCGGGACATTAATCCCTCGACAGAACCCGACATATTGAAAAAAAAACTATATATATATATACAGATATTCATTCAGAGCGAAAAATAAAATGATTTTCACGAAATTTCGGTATACCCGTTAAAATAACGATACTATATAAATCGATCCTTTTTTTATACGTCTGGTAGAATTTTTTTTTTTTTTTTAAGCATGACAAGCATGACGATAGTGTATCATTACCGAGAACGAGACCTGCAACGTAATGTTGAAATTTGTATTCCAATTTCTTTCTATATAAAAAAAATGTACCTTGCACTATACTTTGCGGATAATCAATTTCTCTAGAATCGAAGATTGATTCAAGATTGAATTTTTTTCGTTCGAAAAGATAGAAAAAAAGGATAGATGAAAAAAAAAAAAAGAAAAATTGCACGAAATGATCTTCTAATCTAGGTTGATTCTTGCTCCGCAGAAAATATTACAAAAAGGTATATCATAAACCATAGAAAGATCCATCCCCACACTCCTTTCCCTCATGCACTATACTGCCTGTGTGTAACTATAACTCTCGAATACCGAATTGCGCGAGAGGAAATATGGTCTTTTCGGATGCTGCAGCTTTGAGAAATCTCCGCACGTTCTTTTCATAGGAATATATACGAGAATGAAGAGAAAAGATACGAATAAGGGGAGAGGAAAAAATCCGAATTTGTATCTTGCATGAGATTGCATGGAAATATATAAAGCGCAATGATATGAACTGTTGCTTATTACTTGATTCTTCAGTGAAAGTTATAACAGCTTCTATTTTAAAGCCTCATAATTAATTAATCAATCTGATCATTTGCTGTCGATTACAATTCTCAGACGAAGAGCCAAACGCCAAATTCTTTCCTGATTGCAGTTTCCGCAATAACATTTTCAATAAGCAATATTTATAACAAGAATAAAGTTTAGCTCAATATCGATGAAAGTGGATAATTTAGAAGCATCGCATTGACGAGAAATCTCCATGTTCTTTTTCTTGCGGCCCGAGATCGTTGCTAGTCTGCGTAAAAAGCGTGGGCGAAGATATATAGTCGAGAAGTCTGTCTTTTTCTATAAATATGCGGTGAGTGTATACCAATACCAATTGCTCGGAGCTCGGCTGTTCACGTGGTCTATCCGAGACCCAAAATCTTGGCTTCGACTTGAATCTCTCGCAAACTCAAACTTTCGAGCTCTCTTCTCCATATGCCATACGAAAGAGAGCGCGAAAGAGGGAGAAAGGGATGAGAAATAGAGAAACCGAGTAGGCGTTACTCCGACCGCGGGAACACGGTGGCTGCTTCTATTCTGGATATACCTACTCGTGGAATAGACTTTGACTTTCATCGTCCGTGTGTATATATATCTATATATATACACGTAAATACATATATGTATAGGTGCCTTTTACTTCTCTCGTGTGTACTCGAGGAATAAGATTGAAAAGCGAGGGCACGAGAGAAGTTATCGGTGTCGGTTGGGGTGCACTGCACCCTCTGTCCTTGCAATCATGATTTATACTTTCACATATGCTTATATATTTATATACAAATATATATTTGTGTGGATATGTTCTTAGATACGCGATCCGCTTATACGCCATAAGTTTATGTATACATTTTTATGTACTTGAGATAAATTTTGTTACAGGTAAGAGAAAATTGGCTAAAGCTGAACCGTTGGAAGAGATAATTGGTAAGTCGATCACGTTAGTGAATTATAATACATTTTGTTACTTTTTCAAAGATCCATCGTATGCTCGGGGCAATACGATTCCGTTGAAAACGAAAATATTTTGGTGAACGCGTCCAACACAATTATTTTCGGCAATTAACCACATTTTTGCAATCTCAACAGCATACTACTTCGTTATTCAAATAAACATGATGGTGAAATGACAAAAATTTAGCTAGTTCCCAGAAATAATATTTATTTGACGTATTAGACAAAATATTTGCATTTTCAAGAAAATCGGGTTGTCAGTGTGTTTTTCGCTCGAGGGAAGGCAAACAAATTGTCTTTGAAATCACGCAATGTCGTCTTCAAATGATACCTCGTGATGGGAAAAAAAAATGTTACGCCGCCGAAAGGGTTTATAAGAATTTTTTGAAAAATTCAACCAATCCATCAAACACATTATTAATCACACGTGACTCCAAAGTCTCCGGGTGGGAATTTCTCTTTTTTTTCCCAATTCGTGTTAAAGGGAGAGTAACGCGATATTCCATTTGGTGAAATGGATCAATTGCAAACATCCAGATGGGAGGAAACTCGGGGAATGGAAAAAAAAGAACAACGAACGGCGAAAATTCGTAAAGGGATTTTTTTTTCATGCTGCTTTTATTCCCCAGAGAGTTTTTTTCCCCGTAATGCAGTTTTCACGGTACAACTTTGGTGGAATGAACGAGGTAAAAAAAGAAAAATCGCTAAAACATGTGTTTGTAGTGGATTGTTTGTCATACAAGTCCCATGGCCTTTTTCAAAGTTTCTAATTCATCGTGGTACATAAAAAATATGCACTCGATTATCCATCCAAATTTTCAATAATCAAGCTCAACTCGTTGAAAAAATATTGATGTATGTCAGAGACGCGTACTCGAAAAACGTTAAACATATTCCGTCGATTTAATCCGTCAACTAAAGGAGAATTGGGCCCTTTTTACTAAATTCACTTTGAAATTCAATATTTCGATAATCCAATTATCATTTCATCGTTATACACGTAGCGAAATATTGTGAACGAAATGTACAGTTGAAATACTGAACAAAAGATTCGGTTAATAATACTCCCACCGTTGAATTGACTTTTTCGTATATAATTATGGCTTATTGCGATACGTTCGTTCTATTCATGACATTTTTTGTTTGGATACTATCAATGAAATACTTTCTCGGAAGGACTTTGCTTAAATCAGGATTTATCAGGGCTCGTTCCACGCACGAGTCTGACCTGTATTTTGCACAAAAAAAATCGTGAAACTTGATTACGATTGAAGGGATTGAAAAAAATGAACCGCATAAGGGCTTGAGTTTCTATAGTTCGAAATCATGTCACGGGTTAAGGACGCGTATTTGCATATACAGACTCGTGCAACTACGGAAATTCGATAGGTTGGTGAAAAATGCTTGCGTAGAAGTCATTGCAGCGGTACTACAGCCGTGTATACACCGAGTAAAGTAAAAAAAAAAAGAAAAGAGAACAGCTTCTCCTTTCTTCAAACCTTCGTAGCCCCCAACTCTTTCGTCTTACACTTCTTTTCCGTTCCTCAAGTGCAGTCAACATATGTGATTTGCATCGCCTGCTGGGAGTACGAACCTTCGGAATCGTTGCATGCGCAGCTCTTTCTTCCCTTTCATCGTTCCCTCGTCTCGCCATTGTAAAGCTTGCGAGGTGTGCCAAGTCGATGAGGACAGGTATGCGCGCTTTCTATTCATTGATACCAATAGACCCTGTTCGACCCGATCAGGATTTTACCGTTCAAGAAAGAATAAAAAAAACTATACAAATATATCTGTATATAGATATATTTCTTTGAATGTAACACGCTTTGGTTTTTTTTTTCCTTTTTTTTTTCGTGGTACCAAGAGCGTTGCATAAGATGTTATTTGTCAGTGCGCCTGACGCGCTCCACGCGCGTTTACTCGTACTACTGCGAGTCCTTCTCCCTCAACCAACGTGTATATACAATTCGTACAAAAGAAAGCGAATGAAAAAAAGAACGAAAAGAAATAAACGCAATTCGATCTACTCGACGCGACGCAAATTTATCTATCGCAAATAACGTCAAAACGTATTTCCAACGTGTTGACATTCGACAAATGATTTGACATATGAAAACAATGCAAACAATTTTAATCGTGAGTGCGTTAACGAGTCAGGGCGGGATAAAAATATTGTTTACACTTCGATTCACCTTTTCTTTCGTGATAAAAGATTGTGAGAAGACTACCTTCCGAAATTCCACAAAATTAAACCCTCTTTTTCGTCGCGATTCTTTTCTCCTTACGGTCCATCGAATAATGCTCTCTTCCTGTTTTTCTCTCTGATTTCGGGCACGGAATTAGAGCTTGGATTTTCTTCGCTATGCTTTTTCTTCCTAATATCGTCTGTCGTGGTGCCCGTTTGCATATTCACGGCCAAAAAGGACGCCGCTATCTTACACCACGTTGCACGCTGTTATATATATTGTAATATTTATCCATAGGGTGTCCACTCATCTATGCAGCAAGTGGTATTAATTGATGTCAAAAGTAAGATGTTACTGTTTGCAAATCGTTTGCTCTTTTATGATGTTGATGGTTTCGTGATTGTTTATGTTCCAGCGTTGTTTATTTAAACATTTGCGTTGCTGTTATAACTCGGGCGGGGTACTAAAAAGATTAATAACAGAAGTAACAGTTCATTCGAGCTTTTGTGAAATTAAATATTCCCCTGCTGAATACAACTTTCATACTGAAGCATTCCCAGAAAATTTATGACTGTGTGTCAACCAAATTTAATTTCATTCTCGCCTCCTTTTTTGTTTCACTCAAAAATGCATCGCATCAGTTCCGAGCGGCTGTCACATTGAAAAAATCTTTCACATGAACAAAATCCCAAAAAACTTTCACATTCTGTCCGAATCCTGGCACGGCTGATTGAATTTTTTTGTAATATTTTTGTGTTAAACCATTTATCCACCACTTTTTCAAGTTTTTGATCATTTTTCAGTAGAATCTCTACTGCAGCAATTGCAATTGACTTTTTTTTTCATGACTTCGTTTTATGAGGATTCGAGGGAATTTCGGCAAAAATGCAAAACTCTGACATTCGAACCATCAGCAATGTAATAAATGCATGTAGTTTGCTTTTTTTAAGGGCGCAAATTATAATCCATCATTTGTCATCGTTCGATTTATAACTTTGTGGACACCCGGTGCATTAAGAACGTGCGAAGGTAGAACACTGAATGAATGAGAGTGTCAGCCGCATTCCCGGTATAAATATGAATTATAGGTGTATGTGGAAGACGAGAGAGAGAGCGTACACGGTTAACATATAGTGAATGAAAAGGGTCCTCTTGGGCTTTATAACTATACCAAAGCCACCTTCTCTCGTAAGTCAGGCCTTCCTGTATCTCTACTATTCTTGTTCTTGTATAATAATAATAATAATAATAATAATAATAATAATAATAATATTAATAGTAATAATAATAAAATGATGATAATAATGAAATTTATAGAGAATCTCGCGAGAAGTTTCCCAATCACGAGCGCAAGGTACATAAAATATCGGCGGACTAATACTCAAAGCTACTTGCACAAAAATGAAAATAAACGTAAAAATGTTCGTCGAAAAAGCAAGCTGATTGAGCTGGGAATTAAATTGAATTGAATTGGGATTATTTTTATTTTTTCACATTAATTTATAAAGAAAAAAGTATCACGGTGCGACTGTCATGGCTGCCATTTTCGTAATTTCGAAACTAGAGATGTTGAGGGAAATTTTTTTTTTCAATTTTTTTTTTTCACAATAATCACCCTTCAAAATGGATACAAGGGAATCGATTATACCTTTTGTCGTCCACTTTTTAGTGCTATATTCCATTCACACACCGTTTATCTCTGTAGTTTTTCGCGCTGATGCTTCGGGAACTGAAGAATGTCTTTTTTTCTTCTTTTCTTCGTACTTTTTCCAATTGCGAATACGCCCGAGTGAATCGAGCTATACGTGTATGTGTATATAGCACACTCGATTATTGATGAACTTTTAACTGGGAAATTTCGTATTCTCGATCAGGGGACCACCCTCTTGATAAGTTTCGCGTGGTTTGACCCCTTCAACTTCTCATCTTCCTTTTTCATCGACTCTTCTTCTTCTTCTTCTTCCTCTTCTCCTTCTTCTTCGTCTACTACTTCGTCCTTTAATTTTTTTTTTACCCTGTACCTTTTTTTCTTTTCAAATTTTTTTTCTTTCTCTCAGGCTCTCGTGCTGCACCTCTCACTCTTATCACACTTTACCTCTCGTCGCGTGTCGTCGTGTTCTCGCTATGCCACTTAAAAAGTCTGATCCCATACTACGACTACTACTTTTTCTAGTTCCTCTCACTCTTGCCCTACCTATATTTTATAAATATATCTATACACTCACATGTACATGTATATTCCCACAGAAATGGTCGGTCCTAGCTCCAGACAAAATGATATACATATGTATTAAATTTTATATATATGTATATTGTATAAATATAGGGTATTCTGTGCCTGCTTTTATTGCTTATCTCGAAAACTTTCAAACTTCAAATCAACACGTATTCATGATAAGTACTTGAACTTGAATAATGTTTTTAAAAAATCCTTTTTATTTACATAAATATACACGTTATAATAACATGAATAATATGCTCTTTTAATTTTTTGGAATAATAACTGGAATCGCATGATTGCGTAGTAGTTCGCTGCAGTCATATGTCCACGTCTCTGCGGTTTATGTTTGGAAACCTCGACGTAACTTGCGGATCGGTCTGATAATGTTTTTTTTTACATCGAATAGGAATGTAAAAACAAACTTTCGGGAAAAGGTCTAACACGAAATTCAGAGTTCCAGAAATAATTGCACCTGCCTTGAAATTCTTGATTTTTTAAGATTTTATATTTTAGTTGCTCATTCTTCTACGGTTGTAAGAATTTAAAACAAAATATGCGGAGACAAGTTACGGAGTTTTCCGTAAAATATGGATTTTTCTAGTGCTCCCGATAAGAACGCGTAGGAAATTGTACAATCGTTGATTACCAATATCTCGGATGTCATTGAAATGTTGCACGTAGTTGCGCAAATTGCGTAAAAAAACGCTTTGGCAGGAGTTCGATCTTAATCAGCTTAAATTCTTATACAATCCCAAGAAAGTAATCCTCACGCGTCCAACACAATTTGGTAGAGAAATAATGGCAACTTGAAATTGTCCGGGATTTTATTAATTCCGATGAGAAAAAAACTGCTGTAAAGTGACGTTTTTGATAAAAATATGATATTAAAAGGTCGGAGGTTGGTCGATTCGGAATTGAACGTCTTGTGTATAAGTAGGCGATGGAATACCACCCCTTACCAACCCTCGGAGAGAGAGCTACTTCGACTTCTTTCAAGCCAGTGAACACTGCCACTCGCAGCGGGTTTTAGGACGATTAAAGGATTTCCAAAGGCTGCCGCCATGGTGAAAACTGAGACTGGCTATATATACATAAATTTATATATATATAAATGTATATAGAATAGATGAAATACAAAGTAAAAGTTTTTCAGACTTTTTTCGTACGTTTTCATCAGGCGGCGGCATCTCCAAGGACACGGGGGAGTGAATTCGAAGTGGGGATAAAGCGATAAGAGCAAGATTAAGTAATAACGTATCTTCAGAAATTTTCCTCTAACAAAAAAACAGAGAAAGAGAGATTCTCGTGTGACGGGAAGCGGGAATAAAAAATTCGAATGGATTAAATGGAATCACAACGAATGATGCTGATTGTCTCATTGCTTTAATATTTCTCTCTCTTTCTCGTTTATATATACAGATATATTAATTTATCTACTTTTCCAATTTTCTCTTCATTATGTACGTATAAAAGCTATGAGAACTGCTACGTAGTCGATTTTCCTTTATCTTATCTTCGTAGAAGAGAAGAGGAATGATAAATGTCGCTGATGCTTTGACGTTGCAAAACACGATAACGAGCTTCTTGTTTCGTTTAATTTCTTGGAAGGCAAATAGGATCGTTAAAGTGTCTTTTCCCCCATAGTTCTCGTATCGCTCTATTTTATATTATTCCACTTAATATTTAACCACCTTTCAAATATTTATGTTAATAGAAATTATTGAGGAATTTGTTAGTTTCGGCTCCTCCGGAGTCATTTGAATTCTCAGCTTTCACCCGAGCCGTCCACACCCGATCGTTCAAATTTGCAACAGTAGGAAAGCAGCATTTAAACATAAATGTTTACAATAGTTCTGTCAAAATTAAGTTTATTCGTGATTAAAGACGATTTAAAAAAATATATTATTTTGTTTGATGAATGTTGAAAAATGGAAGAATTCAATATTTGGCACGTTTCAGACAGTGCCTCGATGTTTTTCATTTCAATATTCGATATTTGTCACGCTCCAGACACTTTCTCGATGTTTTTCATTTCACTATTTAATATCATTTCGTCCTTCGTTCTGATCGTCCTGTATTTCGAATCCCTCTGGGCATCCTGTCGTCTCGTCTCATCTTTCGTCATTATTGTCAGTATCAGACCGATGAACAGAGCCCCGCACAGACAAGCGTGCACTCCCAAATCACCGTATTTCTCCATTAGAATTCCCGATACCAGCACCATTATAATTCCGTATATGTTGTTCGCCACATTCAAAATACCTGTAGCTATTGATTCAGCCTCTGGATAAGTGTATTCGGCACACATTTCGTAACCCAGGGCGAGATAGCCTGACATGAAGATCCTGCACATTTAAATCTAATTTAATTACGTCATATTTAATTGCAAATATAATTACGTTATATTTAATTTCGACACTGAATATGAAATGTATGTTCCATCAATTTAATTAATTCTCCAAGTGGAAACTAACATTTATATGAGATTAGACTGGTCTGTTTTCTTTAAATCCTATTCGTTTGTGGATGTGGTGTGTTTGATTAAAAGAGAGTCTAGTTATTTATTCATCAGATTGGTTTGAATTGTATATTCATAAATGAATGTCTGCGTCTTCAATTTCTACGGTGAAGTCACATGAATTTTGTAATGGAAGTTTGTAAATGTAGGTCACGTTAAAAAAAAAAAAACAACTATGAAAAAAAGTTGGACATTTTACGACTCTAAAAATTCAGGACCATAAATAAAACTCCCGAGGCCGAATGTAACTGGCAAGTTTTACAAATATTCCAAAGCAGCTTTTGCAAAAATCATATATTTTTTGTTTGTTTATTTATTTTGATAAAACGAAGTTGCTGGCAACGCTGAATTAGTCATATTGGAACTTAAGACTTATTTTAAAAGGTGGAGAGTTGTAAAAAGCCTCTTGAATCATCGAGTTAAGCCGGAAAGGAAAAGTCACAAGTATCGCATTTATTTTTTGGTGTTTCTTATACTTCGCGTTCTCTCATTCATTTTCATAACTGTATTTCGCAGTATCTACAGCCAACGAAAGATGAGGTAGGTGCAACATAAACTTACCCAAGAAAGGTAGCTGCTACGTATACCATCCATTTCACCTCGTACCACATCGCAATTGCAAACATAATTTGTCCGAGTAGAGTCAAGAGATACACTGTGACTGTCGTACCTCTGAAACACAAATTATTAACGTAAAATATGACTTACGTGCGATTCGGACTTTTATATTTATTCATGCGAATTACTTGCTCCTTAAATAAACAAGATAAATAACATTGGGACAAAATTATCCATTCGTAAAGCTTCGTTATTTGTCCTATTTTTGTAAAAGTTGTATTTCATTTTAAAAAATTCCATATTATGTAAACCATAATCAAATTGGAGTAACTAGACAAACTAATTAACTGATTAGTTCGTTATAGTGACGTTCGTGGTTATTTGTCCTTCCATTTTCTTCATGGAAATGTTTTGTTATTTAGAACAATTCTGTTTTATAAAATAATCAATAGTCACGATAGTTTTTTTCAATTGGTTCCGTATTAGTGAGGGTTTTTTTTTCTCGTATTTTCTATCACTAGAAGATCTTTTTCTTATCGGCAGTGAAAACTTACTTAAACTTTTTCGTTTTATCGAGAATTATTCCAAAAGTTACAGATCCAACCATTCCCATCACGATTATAGCGAGGCCCAGTCTGCCTGCATCCTCTTCACCGTTCTGTAAGATCAATAAATTCTTTTTTTAGTCTTTTGATTTAAAAGCGAAAAGAAATCACATAAATATGATATCTCCCGAGTGGATTGAGAAAAAATTTCAACGAGATCACGACTTCTACTTTTTTTCCGAGTCTTTTCAGTCCACGACTGTCAAACTTTCGACTTTCAATTTGCTTCGAGTAAACACGGAGCGGCTAAAAATATAATTATTTCTCAACTATGCTGCGACAGCCAAAAAATTCCACATAAAAATGTGACATATTTATACGTGGACTCAGAACATGTTTATTAGGTCAACGTCCTGTCCTCGAACGAGGACTTTTTTTCATGATATTAAAACAATGCCCCACCGAATGTGCTTCTTTATGTGATGAAGTTGTATCTCAAAGCAAATTCGCCACAAGTCACATATTTACGTTAAGATTACGATTTTTGGGCCAATAAACTTTGTCCATTGCTGGCGGTGCGATTTTAAATCTTTAAAAAAAACCCGAACCGATGTTGGAATTCAATAGATTAATGCTTTGGATTTGTTTCTAATATTCTAGAGACTTAATGAATCCATTGTAATTGATCTTTGATAGAAATTTCAATCAATGTTCTTGTGGAAGAATTTTTGTTGAAAAAAAAAGTTAATATTAGAACTTACCTCAAAGTGATACAAATAAATCTGATTCAATAAGGTGCCAACGGTATTGAGAACACCGACATTGAGGCCATAAGAGTTGCAAAGAATGAGAAAACTCTTGTTCGTTAAAAGTCGTTTCACTGGTTCAACGAAGCTCTTTTTGTTTTCGTTGTGATTAACTCGTTGAAATGCTCTCGTCGTACTTGGAGGTAAACGTGGCTCATCGCGAAAAACTATGATGCAATTTGTGGAAAAGAAAATAAAATAGCGGCGAATGGAATATCAAGAGAGAATAAGAATTAAAATCCGAGGACAAACATCCTCAAAAAAAGTAAATATATCTACATGATAATTATTCGTTCCGTGGTAAAAATTTATGCATTCATTTTGATGTTGTTTGTGATTTGAATCACGAATCATAGGATATTGAGTTAAATTTATTATCAACAAAAATTTGAAATTTTTTATGTAATGATGAAAATCACTAATTAAAAGAAAACAATTTGACACAAAATGAATGTTTCAAAGATTCAAACTGAGTGATAGAAAAAAAGTGTTTAATTACGTACTAAGAGTGGAAAAAAGAAGGAAAAATTACATATCAGCACGAGTACTGTGGCGATGGTCGTAATAACTGCAACCACAAGAAAAAGACCATACAGATCGTTTCCTATATCATCGAGATTCACGTGGTTTTTAACGACTATTGGTACGAGAAAGAAGCAAACAGCAATTCCCAACTGATTGCCGAATATACCGAGGGACGTAGCGGTCGATATTTGATCGGTATCGAACCATTGTGCTGCCAAACGACCTGGTGTCGTGAGCACAAACACTTGAATACTTGCGATGAATGATTGACCGATGAATGTCATGAGAAATCTGTCGGGTTGGACGGAAAGTACTTTGATCCATGTGCCAATACAGCAAAGAATACTCGCCAGTATCGTCGTCCATCTCAGGCCAATACGTTCCGCAATATACGAACCAGGTATCACCAAAATCACATAGTAAAGCATAAAAGTCAACGAGGTCCAATCAACAGCCAATAATGACACACCGTAGTATCTGTAAACAAAGTACAACGATATTTTCTTAATTGTTGTTGTTGTTTTTTCTTCTTTCAATTTCACTTATTTGTTATTTTAATTTCGAATTTCTTGTTTTCAAGCCACAATTTGCCATCGTCCTGATGGTGTTATTAAAATTGTTTAGAGGAACTGGCTAATGTTTTGATTGACGTCACATGTTGTTTGTCACTAGAAATTTATGGTTCCTTTATTTTTACACATCTTTGAACGTAGTCATAACAAAGACTCGTATCAATTTGTTGATTTTATTATTCTTTGATTTAAATTTGACTTTGACTGACAGCCATGAGTGCGAGGTTATTGTTGTGCGCTTTAGGCTATGGCTCAATTTGAACAGCCTCGAGCGAGGTCAATACTCCGCTCGGTGACCGCTCATAGCCATGCACCGGCTTCCGCATCAATTGCTGAGTGGGAGGCAATTTTTATGAGTTGGAGCCCGTGGGGCGGCTAAGGCTACGGGAACATTTCTATAGAAAACACTATTTCATGGATCTCATAAGAATATGGAAGTCAGTCAAATGATGGAACATGAAAAATGGAAAAATAAAATAAATAAATAAATGATTTTGAATTAAAGAGCGGTGAATTAAAGTAGATAAAAATCATCATCGGCCTCGTTTTGAAATATTATCTTCGACGACTTATCTCTTTATCGAGAGCTCGAAGGCTATGGAATAATTTTCACACATAATTTAGGTGGACAAATATAAAGAAATACTCTGCATGTTGTTAAGTTTATTAGAAAATCAATTCGTAATTGATTCGTAGACGAAGAAGACTTCAAAAAATAATGAGGCCACGTGAACCTTCTAAATTTCATCATATTTGTTATTTTAAGCACGACGTGTAGTCGATGTAATTACAAAGATATTAAGGTTTCATGTCACATCGATTGCCTTCAGGAATCCCAGAGAAATTGCCTCAAAGTTCGAAAGTTAAGGTTGTCGAAATCGCTCGACCGGTCGAAATAAAAAACTGTTCGCCCATTTTTAACTCCCGACGGCCGGCACCAGCTAAAGCCGGGAGTTATGGGTTTGACCGCGATCAGCTGCTTCGCACGGATTTTTTTTTCTCTGCGTCGACTCATATTTTGCTTCATTTCGATCGGTTGAACGGTGTCGAAAATTCGACATGATAGTTTTCGAGAGTGTGTTTTTACAAGTTTTTGAATAAAAATGAATAATTTACCTTGACACAATATTTGAAATGATGGAATACTCGACCCACTGGAAAGTACTCGTTGCCGAATAAAAGATGAACAGAATAAGCACGATCCATCGCGATTTGTAGACTTTTGTCTCGTGTTGTGGATCTTGTTCGAAATAATTTTTGCATGTTTGGTCGTTTGCGGCGTTGAGTTTAATTATTGTCGGAGCAATTGAAGAATCACCGTTTATCAAGTGATCCAATTTTTCACTATTTTTCGTCATACCTGGGTGTCTGATATTTTCTAATATTTTATTATGTATCCCGAGATTCGTTGATTTTTCATGTATTCAGTATTTTTAGAGAATTCTTTATTTCATTGACTCCCGCTGAACTGACTCCCGCAGTAACGTTTCTTTTTTTCTCCAAAATACTTTTGTTTCATCCGTAAACGAACTAATCTATTCAACGTCGTGATAAGTACTGCTCGACAATCAAGTCGTATCGGCTTCATTGCTCTTGAAAGAAGCATTCATCTCTACGACGTCAAAAAGTGCTGCCGTCGTATTTGCACGATGTATTAAAACGATTAATTTGTTTGTACGGAAATATTGCCACGAGTTGTCTGATCCGAAAGAAACGTGATTTTGTCGAGATTTTTTTTTTCTTTTATAACGTGCTACTTTGGAACAGAGAACATTTGAAGAAAACAGCATTAACCAGTCTTCATGCTAAATAGTGACTTTTTTAAATTTGTTATCTAATGCCATTGTACTGAAATCCTTTTCACAACATTCTTAACAAGATTGAATCGAGTAGAGACGACTTCAAAGATTTAATTCTCGAGGAAGAGAAATGCAGACAGAATAATAATTAAACTATAGCTAATTTATCCTAATTTTCTTGAATCACGATTACTAATCAATTTATCTACATTGTTTTCTTGTGCATAAAGAATTTGTTCATGACAATAAAGTGGCAATTTGTGGTGGTAGTTTTTTGTTCAACTCAGCTCAACCAGCTGGATTGATTTATTTAATTAATATATACACATTTTTTTTTTTTTTAACGACGAAATTAAATTAATCGGTAGATCTGAGTATTTGACTTATTGGAGCTTTGATTTAATTGGAATATATCCGTGTTCACAATAATGTGAATTGTGGCTAGATAAGCCGAAGAGATAGTAACGAATAGATGGCTCCGTGCAACAAGGATCGCGAGGAACGTTTGGTTTGAGATTGACATAGAGAAATGTGTATCACGTATATCATAGAAACACACTGCATACATATCTAATATCGTACGCATATGTAACCCTATAGGGCACCGCGAGCACGCATATCACATCGATCTCATCGGATCGTCGTGTTTCTCCATAATATATAAATATATATATATATATATTCATGAGAATTATGGGATTGGATTCAAATATTATAATTGGTTCGAGTACTCGGTATTCCGGGTTCCAATTTTCCATATGGAAAATGAGTTTTAAAAAAACTGGGGTGCGACGTGAAGAAAGAAAATTCAAAATTATATCGATTTTTGGCTGCAAAATGAGTCGTTGTTTGGTTTCTTTCGAGTCGTCACCAAATACGCGCCTCTATTTAAAAGCTCCACAAGTGCTGAAGAAATATTGACCACTCGACGATTCAATCTTTCATTCATCGCGAGAGATTTTAAAGAGTTTGTTTTCAGCCTCGACGAGCCGCAGAGCCGCGATATTACCCGAACTTAAGTTCGAGAGCATTCAAATGGCCAACTCTTACTCTCCCTCCCCCTCCCCCTCCCGCCCGACCTTCTCCACATAATCGTGGAAGAATCGTTTGAATAATGGTAAGCCGAAGTTATGGTATTAAAACTTAGTTTTTTCGAATACCGTCTTCCGTTCTCGCAATTAATTCCGACATTTAAATTCGTGAGATTATGATCCAGTTATAAATTTGCTAATTAGATGATTATAATTATATTTCGTTCTTTATTATTTTTCGCAATTGGTTTGTTGTATTTGACATTTTTTTCAATTAAAGTTTCTCATCGTAGAGAACTTTTATTTTAGACAGTTCATCAGTCGCCGTTGGTTTTTAATGTGAAATTGTTTTCGTGCTTTTCAAGTGGCAATGTTCGTACGACTAAAGGATCTATCATAAATTTGTGTTTTCTCGAATAGAGTTTAAAGTGCTTGGAAGAAATCGATCGTTGGCTCAGGGTTAATTTAACATCGAAGACGTTATGTAGATCCCATAGTTTCTCGTTCTCTTCCAATCTCCCATTCCCTCTCCCCTATATCACGTTTTGGTCTTACAGTCGTCATTATCCCTCCTCCAGCCGAGGTCTGGCCCTGCAATTGCAATTATACAATTGCACATCGAATCTAGGAGTCGCAGAGAACGTTCTCCTATACGAGGAGCTTCTCTCACTTCCTCTCTCCCTTTCTCGTTTGAAACTTCGTCTTGGCCTGTGATATCGATATGCCGGAGCGACTAATTAAATTCTGGATGAAGTCGGTCAGAGTTCACCGGGTCTCCATCCTGTCACCCCGTTTCCATTCTTGTTTTCCTCTCTCTGACTCTTTCTCCCTCTCTCTCTCTCTCTGTTACCTCGTGCTTTCCTATACTTTTCGAGTGCGATAGTTCCTCTTTAAGTTTAAAGTTATGACTCCTCATGTTCCGCTCTCTTTCTCTTCTTCTCTTGTTCTCACTGATCCATTTTCCTCCATATTTTGTGTAAACTTATTTTTCCAACTCGCCTCTTTACATACATACTTTATATACATGTATGTATAAAACTGTCAACAATTTTGTGACCATACATCGCGAGAGCGTATCCTGTAATAGAACGAAACGATCAGACTTTCACTCTGTGAACATGATAAGCAACAGTGAAAAAGAGGAAGAGGAAGAGAGAAAGCAAAAAAGAATAGAAAAGAATGTAAAGTACGAGTAAAAAAAAAGGACATGGCAGAACTTGTGTATAGGTCTAAGGGCTGGTACGAGGAAGATTAAATTATTCAAGAGATTACATTACTTCGTTTGCACAGCGGAGTAAAGGACGAGAGAGGAACGGAGAGAGAGAGAGAGAAAATAGAAAAGGAGAATAAAGCCGGAGGAGGAAAGTATAAAGAGCTGCATTCGACCGGTTTGTACGGAAGACCCGGATTAAGTCGAGCAAAAATCTTGTGCTAACAAAACGAAAAACTATTCTACAGAATTAATCAACATTTATTCGCGAAATTGACAGAAGATATGGGGGTGGATTGTCTCAGTGAATCAACATTTGTCATCGTAATTGGTGTGATCCATTGCTCTATACATCAATTTTAAACATCATCCCTTAGCAAATAGCCATATAACTTTTTCAATAAAAATTTATGACTTTTTCATTTAACTGCAAATAGTTGACAATATTTTAATATGTAAGGGAAAAATAATATTTTGAATTAAATTCGTTGAATTTACCGATGAATTACAACTACATATATTTTAATCCCGAATTTAAATAGCTTCAGACACATGCACACACATATAAAAAGACACACACAGACAAACACACATTAATATATTGTGTTGAGGAAAAGATTCTAGCGGGTAGACGAAAACGACGAGGCAGAAGGCAAAAGACTGGCAAAGTTCCAACTCCATTTGAGAAAGAACTCTTGCGTCGATCTATAGCAGAAGATCAGGCGGACGTAACTCGAGTCTGGGCCCCGCCTCGGGCCATTCCGAAACAAAATCCTGCGTTTTCCCATGCCTCGCGTACGCTTCGATCCTAGACGAGAACGAGAGATGAGAATTTCGCCCCTACAGTCACTTATGCGGATGAATGGTACAGAAGAAAGATACATATAGGCGGGGTTGAAGAGTACGAGAAAGTAGAGAGGAGAAAGATTTTTCGAGTGGAGTCAAGTCCGCGAAAAAGAAGCGAGGAAAATTGATTCGAGGCGTTGGGGCGATAATGCAGAAATGAAATCTCGCAGACGTATGTACCCTGGCGAACTCTTTGCTTTTTCCTCCTGCTTCTCCACCTTCTTTATATTCTTTATTGTATTGTCGTAAGAATGCTCACTCAGCCAGATTTCACGAGAGCGTCTTGATAAAGTTTTTCATCATTTTTTCCATCGGGATATTTCTCAAACGTACCAACACGACTTGATATTTCATTACGTTCATATTCAGCTACATTAATTTCATTGAGCGTCGACAAAATGTCATCAAGTCCCGGCTTAAAATATAGACTCTCCCGGTGTTTCTATTTTCGCAATGAACTTTGACCTTTCAGTCAAAAATCAACCGTAAGAAGATTGTTCATTGAAGGGAGTCTTCGTGACCCATAAAAGAATATTTCCGAATACTTAACACTGCGGTGTTGATGAGATAATGTTTCCTCATTTACCAGACCTTACCACAGTGAATTAACTGACTCTCATTTTCGGTCTAATTATCGAAAGAAGCTAAATCATGTTCGAACAAAGTAGCAATTGAGGCTGGAAGCTCGTATGGATGAAGAATCAATCTCCGGGAAGGGTTATTGTTCCTCCTCAGTCAGATTTTCTCTCATCATTCGAGGTAATAAAGCACAACGTAGCTTCGACGCGTATCATTATTATCGGGATAATGGTAGGCCAACAACCAAGCCAGGAGTTCGCGAGTCCTGGTTTCGATCAATCCAACACACTTCGAGGGAGAGAGAGAGGGGGAGAGAGAGAGAGAGAGAGGCACAGATAGAGTGCAATTTATAGACGGGTCGTTGTTCATCTCTCGTACACGCGGGTTTATGTAATAAGCGATCGCGACACAAGCAGAGGTCACCACATGTGTGCTCTACCAGGTCATTTTGTCCTCGGTTATGACGTGTCGGAACCTACCCTCTTCTCCTCCCTTCCCGACCCTCCTCTCTCCCTTTCCCCGTATACGGCAATCATCACGTTACTGTAATGCTCCTCCGCTCCCCTTTCTTCCCTCACTTGGAGCACACAGCCACGGTATTGTTCTCATAGGAAATTGCGGAGCACGCACAACCTCCACCGATATTCCGGTTTCTGACATTCGACGGATGTACAGTTATATCATTGCTTGTAAATTCTAATCCATTATGACCAGACCTTCCCATGTAACACGTTTCTCTACCTATCACATAATTTTCCTGGATTCCGTGGATCAGGATCAACAAAGTTAGGCCTGGCTGGGACTTTTGGTTATGCCGTTAGAGGACTTCCTGTCAGTTATTGGCTGATTAAGGTCACCATAACTAACGATACGTTGTTCATCCTATTCCAGATCCATTGAGCTTGACCGATCAAATGCCGATGATGACCATTCGAACGTCTCGGAATCGTAGCATTGGACCGCGAAATCAGGTTTCCTTTGGATTAACCAAAGCCTTGCAAGTGGTAGAAACCCGAATTGGTAACCTATCCGGATTAGTTTAGGGGACTTCCCGGTTGCTTAACACGAGATTATTGGAAGTTGGGCTCATCAAATTGAGGTTATCTGTAGCCAAAGTATTCGATGCGCTTCTTATCGGAGAATCCGCAATTCAACTCGATCTTCATTCAGTCAACTAAACCTTCTATTCATTTTTCGAGCAAAGGAAATGCATCTATTTTCGGATTGCTCTAATGAAACATTCAATTTGACGATACAAATTTAATTTTAATAAAAAAATTACATTTCCGGCGCCAGGAACTTGCAATATCGCGTATGTGTCCTACCACAATGTCATGGAACATCGCGAACCAACTGTACCCGAGTATCCTATCGAATTATCGAGTTTCGTACTCTTTCAATGCTCTCTCCCTCTCTCTCTTGCTCGTCGATTGTACCTGTTCGCGGATTACCATTTTGTACATTTTATAATGTATACATGTACAGTACATACTTGCCCCCCATAGAGATACATATATTTAAGTTACCATTGTGAAACTCGTGGGGCTTTGGGAGCTTGGTTCCGGCTCGTACGGTACAGAGAGGACAACGACGACTATGCAAATGTGCTTGCGAGCAAGACAGACGGATCAAGAGAGGGAAAGAGAGAGATAGAGGAATTAAGGGGTGAGAAAAGCCAAAGGAGGGATGGGACTCTGCACGAAAACGAGAGAAGTGAGAGTGTATAATGTGATAGAAGTATAAGGAGAGTCCCCTGCGGATATCTCGCAGTTGGCTAGCCAGAATCTCTCGCACCCAGCATCTCTTTCTCTCTCTCTCTCTCTCTCTCTCTCTCTCGATAGTAGCCTCTTCCTCTTTTGCTGCCTTTCTCGAAACGACAGCTAACCATTGTCAGACGTTTACGAGTGTAATCGCGCAGAACGTGAAACTTTTGCTAGCACCAGAGAATTGTCGCATAACTATACATACATATACATATTACGCGAGTTATATACATATATATTTTTACATACATTAATGCATATATACATGTAAACTCGTACGTGTATGGTCTTTCGTAGTTTTATTATCTTCGCTGTACTCATAGCAAGCAATAAACGGCAGAATACGAAAATGAAGCACTTTGAGCTATAAAATTTCTCGATTCGATACACGCCATATCTCTACATATGAAATTCGATTATACTTTTAAATATACATAAATGTATAATCATTTTTATGCTTTGACGCAGCATTCATTCGAATCCACGGAGAAAATTAAAACTGTAAAATTAATGTTACAGCGCAAGGGACAGTGGACAATGTTGAATTTTGGGTGATTTTTAGTAAATGAATATCAATTTTTATTGGTAGGAACAAACTTTCTCAAAAATTCCGAAAACTTCGAAACTAAACGGTGAAAATGGTCGATTCTCCAAGATAAATTTCTGCACATTTTCCTCTCTAATCGAGATAAAAAAGGAAAAGAATCTGTAGAAAAGTTTTGTAATTATTCCGTAAAATGTGAATTTGTTGTTGCTCCACATAAGAGCACGTGCGAAATTGTGCAATCTTTAATTTCTTTCCAGTATTTCGAATACAAGAAGGTGAATATGCTTTCGAAATCTTGCACGTACTTTCGTAATGGTGCCCTGAATGTGTCCGTAAAGGTTGAAAAAATTGTATGAAAAAAACAAAACTTCTGGCGAGACTACGATCTTAATTGTCTTGGTGCACCCGTGCACGAGAATCTTTACGAATGAAGATTTTTTTCAATTTCAAAATATAAAATTCATTTGAATGTCAAATTTGACGAATAAGGTGACTTTGGAGAAAAAAAAAGCGTTTGAATTCAAGTTGATTAATGTGCTGCCCAATTTTTGTGCGATTTTTAAGCACTTAATTTACCCCCGAGAAAATGGAATTATTTATTCAGCAAAGGGGTTGATTTTGTGGCTACTCGTGTTCCTTGCATACATTTGCTCTCGAGGTGAAACTGAGTTTGGTCCATATATAACGTATGTGCGAAAATCCAGCTGGTATAGGCTTCAATCTCGTACAACCGGGTCGTAGTCTACTTGACCGGGGTGTAAATTGGCGTATGGTGGTTTTCATTTTCACCATACACATACTTTATGTATACAAAATGTGTGTACACATATCTATTTATATGTATACACGTGTGTGCTTCTTCACTTTGGAATTGCGAGGGTGCGGCGAGAGTAAACGATGAAAATCCCCTGCACTGTTTCGGTCTTGGAGCTCAGCGGGGCTGGAAGAAGGAAGCTAGACTATGTTTACTCAGGATTAGGACTTCTATATACATATATACGTATATATATATATATAAATAGTTGAGAAGAGAACAAGCAACAAGACAGAGTCACCGAGCAGACTGAGGGCCTTAGCGTCCTGTGAAATGTCAAGGAAACTCTGAGAAGGGGATGTACAACACACCCCCAATTCCTCTCGTCTTTGTGCTCTTTCTCGTTTTGTCTTCTCTCCGTCTCTCTACAAATCTTCGGAAACCTCGTGCAATCAGCGTTATTTATTGGAAGACTCTCACGCGGTCTTCTGCATCAGTCTGTTTATCTATCTATATATATTTGTATATACCCACACAGAGGACATTCCAGAGCGGTACGACCGTAATTTGTAAAAATGAAGAAAAAATAATAATCGTGCTGGCAACGTGGGGATAAAAATATGTTGCAGACTTTTTGACACGATGCGACTATAGTTGACCATTAATTCAAATTTTATAAACATAAGAATCATACTCGTACAGCATATCAGTCTCTTTAACGTTTAGTTCATATTTGACATAAATATGTGTGGACTATTTATTGAGGAAACTGAGGAAACATACTACGGAGGATCCACAAAACTGCAACGTACTGCCTGTTCGCGTTGCCATCTTGCGGCAGCACATAACGAAACGTGCACTCGATGAACGGAACCCCGGACGACAAAATTTTGTCGTCCATCAGCCACCCTTTCTCTTTACTGCTTGAAAAGCCTCGGCAACTGAGAGGGGATTGGAAGACGTCTTGGTTCACGCGGGACCGACCATTTCTTCTACTATTACTGCCACCACCACCACCACCACCACGAGTACTCTTCATGAGCCAACAGCAGCCACTCGCTCTTGGACGAAATACACGAAGAAGGTTGGCCGCTAGAATTTCCCGGAATATTAAACGAGAACGAGAACGAAGTGGGCCAAAAAATAAAACTCGACAATGGAACTTATACCGGCTGTCGTGAAAGTCGTCTCCCCGAGTCTTTTAACATTGTTCGATCGACGATTTTTGAAGAACAAAAGGCCTCAGACGTTTTCGTCTTCGGTCTATTAATTATGAGTCATTTATAAATTAAAACCATAGATAATCCGATGAATTTATTTGCAATCCACTGAATTGGCTATTTCTTATTTCTTCGGTTTCGAAAATTCACGATTTATCCACTTGCATAAACTTCTTTGCATACATTTTTCATTTATGAAATCTTTGCCTCAAAAATGTTGAGAATCCCCTGTTGTGGAGCTTTTTTTATATTTAAATATACTTTTTTTTTTAATTCTTCCTTCTATAAATTCGACGCATCGATCGATGCTAAACTAATATCTTGTGATTTAGAGCGAACTAATGAGTTATAGCAAATTATTAAAACTTTTTACGACTCTCGTAACCATTGAGAAATCTTAGGACGAAGTTTATACGAAGTACGAGTTCGTTAACTTAGTATGTAATGCACTGTAGTGCGCCCGGAGAAGACGCGATCTCTCACGGGCGAACTTTACCGTACGCTTTAAGCTCCCTATAAAAGTCATTTCACGTGAAATTTTTAGTCCCAACATCCGATCTATTCGATAAAGAAATTAAAGCCGAATAAAATAATTTTCTATGCAAGAAAAAAACAGATTCGTGCATTGCCATTTTTTTTTTTCTAATTTCTCCAATTTTTCCAAATTTCTTTTCATTTTTTTTTCACCAGGTTTCAAGTCGTCATTGCAAAATCCAAAAATATGGTTCGGCATTATTTTAATATAAGAATTTTTTTAAAGTTCGATACGAAAAAAAAGGGTCAGGGTCGCGTGATTCAAATTTCACGTGAAACGCCTTTTACACAAAGCGGTATATATTGTACTCTGTTCTTGGCCTTTTTCAAACTTTTGAATATTCATTGACACGCGAATCATGCTTATTAATATTTATCCCGACGGATTTGTCGACGCGTCGCAAGGCAAAGCGCAAAGTATAAAGAGAAGAAGAAGTAGAAGAAACGAACGAGGAGAACGATAGAAACAGCGAGTGAAAGAGATGGTGAGAAGTTACATCATACAATTTTAAGTATTTTAAACCAGGGACCAGCTTACAGGCTTTTCACTCGTTAAATTTCCCTCTTCCGTCTTGGGTCTTGGCCTGTTCCATTAGGCAGTAAAAAAACGTGGATATTTCCATGAATTTAGGACAATTAAAAAATCACTCGTAGCTCATATAACAAACTTGATCTTCCTTAATCTTCTTTGCACAGATCTCGAGAGTTCTGTTCTTTTTCCAACTATTTAAATGAGGAATCGTCATTAATTATTTAACTACAATCTTTATTGCTGAAGATTCCTTAGAATCAAGAGCAAAATATTTCGCTTTTCCAAAAGATTACAACTGAATATTGCATTTCGTCCCCTGTCAGTTCGAGAAAAAAAAATCCACCTTTCTCGGTCCGTTGGGAAATATCGAACCTTGAAAAAGTGCAGTTGTACGGAGAGCGCGTGTCGGAGCTCTTTAAGACTCGTTCTGCACAGTTATTCCGAGCATTTTTGCTGGGACAAGCGTTCGAAATCGGAAAAAAACGTCGCAGCTTCATGACCGAGTTTCAGGTTTATATACATGCAGATTCGACTTGTATATTCAACGTGCATTCCCGTCCGGTGGGCATTCTCAGATCGTGTTCCTGACTATGTCCGTATCCTTCCAAATATACGTCTATATACATTGATAAAAAAATATATACATACATGAATATATAGACATATATTTATTTATATAGATAGTGAGAACGACAATGGTGACGAGTCATCTTGTACAGCAACTTTTGCGGTATTATGTACACTAGAAGCCCGCACACACGACCTATGGGAGATCTTTCCCTCCGCTTTTCAAGGTAAGAGGTCTCGCAGATGCGCATACTGCATCGCAAGAACTCTTGAAGCCTTTGGGAGTGTACCAAAGAAACGGCAACCACCAACGATTCAACGACAAGAAATATTTTCAATGTAAACGTAGACATCACAACAAATGTATATAGAAAAACGTATACATGTTCCATCATATATTTATAAACGTATGGTCGTACTTTATGTATGTGTGTGGATATGTAATTTACCACTTGTAACGTTTTTATGTATCTCGTGATACTCGTTTTGGATGTTGCAATATAATTAAACGGGACAAGAGGGAGGGGAAACCATGATGTGCAATATTTGATTATCTTAATGAAAATTTCACATTTTCAAGAAGATTATGGTCCTCTCGATTTTTAATTCAACCGCGAATGTTGTTTAGCTCCCTTTTAATAAGAGATTTCGCGGCTTAATATTCATGGGAGATGATTGATTAATTTGTTTTATTATCAAGACTTTAATTCGTCGAGCACGTCGCCAAATTATTTTGTCTTCATTTTGATTGTATTAAAGTGATTAAAAATTGAGGTTCAAGAAGTCGAATTTCGCGAGCTATAAGTGAGTTTATTGTCGACCGTGGAAAATATGATTTTTTGTTTGTCTGTGGCGATTTAGAGCCCTCACTAAATATCTACGTTATTTGGCAAGCAATAATTCAATTTCCTGCAGCCGAAGTTTGATCATCATCTCGCCTACGTGCGGGGAAACTGTTGGATTAAAGCTTTTTTTTTGTCCCAAAATGTCCAGACTATGTGTGTATGGCTTTTTCTGCCAGACTTGTGTCCTCTCTGCTGTCTTTCTCTCATACTAACGATATATCTACGTGTATATTCGAGGAAAATGCACATGCGTCCACATTCATATTCATATATATACACCACAGATTCCCCGCTGGACCGTCGCGAGGATTTAATAGCCAGCGGTAGTACGGAAATTGTGGGGGCGATTGTATGCACGGATAAATCCTCGGACTACTCTGGGATTTCTCTCGCACTCTCTCTCGCTCTTTCCCTCTTTCTCACTTCCTCTTTCTCATTTCATCGGATGCTTGTGGACTCTGAGTAGAGTAGGATATCACCTGAAATACTCAGCATGCCAAATTCTCCGGTAGTACACACACCCCGACGAAATACACAGGAGAGGGGGATGCTGCGGATGTCTACGACAAAATCTACAACCCCGAAATGCATTTTTATTCGGCAGTCCACCCCTTTCATAGAGCCTCGGCGTTAATCCGATATCGAACCGCGACTTTGTCCTTTTTTCGAAACGCAAACACCATCAAAATATCACGGTGAAAGGAGGAGGAGGGAACAACACAAATCGAGCATCAGCGGGAGACCGTTTCATCCTTTTGCCACCGCCCTTGCCACAAATTCCATTTTCATTCGTTCTCTATCTGTATCCCCCACGTTTCATCTCCTCTCCATAATTTTCCAAGCCCTCCGGACCACGAATTCCGATGTGGAGAAATTTCGACGTACTCTGCTGTTTATTTTTATTTTTTATTTTTATTCCTCGCTCTTCAATGCCCAATGTTTATCTTGATTTTTCTTTTAATTTATCATATTCCTTTTTTATTTTTCGTCCCCGCATAGTGCCCGCACGAGTGCGTTTAAGTTTGTCGCTCGGATCAATCGCGGATTTTTCAATTTTCTCCCTAAGAGAGATCGAGCTGCGTGTTACGATCCGGTTGAATTTTGTTGTAACATATCGCGCGGGGTCGCGCGGTTGAACCGACGAAATAGAAAAGGGGCGCATCGTCGTGTAGAAGGGGTTACGAGAGACGAGAAAAAGGATTGGTAAAGAGAGATGGTATACAAGAGCTAAAGTCATCCGGCGTGCTACTACGTAGCATGAGGAGAGAAATGAGATAAATCGTAGGACCTTTGGTGCACTGCAGCCGCCTCTCGTACACGGATGCAAGCCGCATCACCTCTCTCTGCTCCTTGTCTTCTCTCTCTCTCTCTCTCTCTCTCTCTCTCTCTTTCTCTTTCCCTCGAAAATCGAGTTTTCGCCCCCTTTTTCCCTCTCTCACGCGAGTCAGCTTGTTCGGATGGCTGGCAGGCAGCGGAAATTGTATTTCACGGTACCAATTTAAGATGAATTGTGAAAATGAAGGTCTCCCACTTTGAACGAATACACCCAACGAGCTCTCCATTTGATGTGTATAAATATATGTTGTATATTCTGCATATAAAACATCCAAAAAGTCTCTCAAGCTTACTCGATTAATAGATCGTGAAGCTCCAAAGATATTATTCGTTGGAGTCACTTTTTTAAATTCATTGCATTTTTAAAATATTATATCAATGGATCAGTGAGTGAGTTTTATCTCGTATTATCGATCGAGACGGAATTTGCTGAAATATTTGAGATTGTGAAGCTTACGAAATAGTAATCTTGACATTCTCCACATTCCTTCGATATCTCTTTGATTTTGCGATTTCTTTTATGTACACTTTGGCGGTGATGAGATCGGTTGAGAAACACGTCTACTTTCCCCCACTTTTTAAAATTTTACGTTCCCCTGAATTTCATGGCGAGTCGTCACATGGGTCAACAGGCCTTTTGTAATTGCAAATTGTACGTAATTTGTTCGATCAATAAATTTTTTATTTATTCATTGGCAATATTCGATTCTTCAATTGAATACTGGAGTCGATTTTGGGAAACTGTAAAGTCTTAATCTTGTAAAATTGTATCGCAAAAAATGTAGGATCGTAAGTGATCCCCGTAAACATGAAATTCCTGTAGAGGATATTGGGAAAGGGGGAAAAGTTTCTCGCGGAATCCCACTAGATATTGGTACTTCGTTCTCTGATGGTGCCGACCAATCAGTGCTCCGGATTAATGGGAACAATTGAGGAGACGAAGAAAGAAACTGGATGATGAAAAACAAAAAAAAAAAACGAAAGAAGAACGAAAGAAGGAAAAAAAATGGTTTCGACAAATTGGCACCGGTAGAAGGGAATGTTCTGTAGCTTGTCGACGAGCGTAGTCAGCCGATCGAATGAACATTTAACCTCACTTCCCTTCTCCCTGTTTCCGGCCCTCTTTTTTTCCCTCTCACTCTCTCTCTCTCTTCGCTCTTTCGCTCTCGTGTTCGTGCCCCATAACGCGTCACTCAGACTCGACACGTTACGTCCTAAAGGTGATCCCTCCCTTTGTTCGATTGATTCACCATACAGCTTTTCATCCCGAGCCCTCTCGTCGACTTCACATTCATTAGTCGACGAATTGAACGAGAGCTTCCCTCGTAAATGCTTCTATATCTATGGCTAGGTTATAAAGTTGCTTTTAGGTCGATTGACGTGGTTAAAGTCTTGTCAGCCTCGTTACGTAAAATACGAATGAGTTCAGCCTCCCTCAGCCTCCATTCATTCGACGTTTTTTTCTTTCAGCCAATACGAATTGCATTTAGATCCCATTCCACATGTCCTGCCACGTGTTATACGATGACATTTAAATGTCTTAATCATCGTGGGAAAAATGGCAAGTTTCTATTTATGCAGTAACGCGACATTGTCTTTTTTAAGTCAATTTTTTTTTTAAATTGATAACACCAATTCTTTTAATTCTCTTTTGTACCCTTTTTCAAAATATCGCTTCTTTCGAAAGTCCAACTCAATTCAAGAGACGGATTGATTTTAAGATCCACAAAAAGTAACGTCATTTCAGCTTTATTATTATTATTTTTTTTCATCACTATGAAAAAGATAAGTAAACAATTTTATTTTAAATCGAAAATGAAAGTTTCCATGAGACTGCGACTGAAACGTGAATTAATGAAAGTCTCATTAAGAATCCGCGACGTATTTTTTCGAGTACTTTTGAATCTCTACCTCTACACCTTCGTATATTTTTGCAGGGCAGGAAAAAATACGATATCATTAACGACGCCGTTTTGCGCTAGATTAATCATTTACAAGTGGGCGGTGTTGATTTTCATATAACTTTTTTTTTTTCCACGTTCAAGCACTTAAGCGTCTGTGATTTAAACGAGATTCATTAGAGTTGCCATAATACTTCGTATGGCCGGGGAAACTTGCGAATAAAACGTCTAGCACATCGCTCTTGTTTTTAATGATTTTTTATATATTTTTTACTCATTTGGCTCTTCAAAAATAACTCGGCTTGTCAGACTTGTTAATTGAGTGAAATACGAACGATATTTTTTTGTAAATAATAATGAACGTTAGCTGAAATTCTTGAGAAGACTTCTCTATTGCTATGTAATTATTTTAATTATTCGTTCAGGTTAGATATAAAAAAATAAGAGTGGTCGGCGGAAAAATCTCGTATTTTAAGAGCATGGAGTTTGAAATTGCAAAACTTGAATTTTTCTGTCTTGATAAACTGAAGTTCGTCTGGAAAAATAATTTCTCTGAGTATCGAGGATGCGAAGGAATTTAGAAGGTTTTAAAAACAATTGAAATAATTGAGAAAGACGAAATTGTATATTTGACACATTTTCTTTATTAGTTTTCCTTTTTCGATTATAACTATTTAATTGAATGACGGATTTGTTTGGGTGTATGTCCAACGTAGATGTGTGAGTCAACAATAAACATCGAATCGAAATGAACGTCTGTTCGTTTTTTTCCTTTTTACACTTTAATTACACGCTTCATTGTTGACTGTTTTCAATGTTTTCCTCGTTTTTTTTTTTGCTTATTTTTATATTTTCATTCAAACGTTTTCGTACATATGAGTCATAGTTAGTCGCATAATAATACATTCTATCGTTATTTCCATTGGTTATAACATAACTATGTTTAACTTTTGCAAAGACGCCTCTAACGAGACGACTTTCACGAGACCCAAATATTTGACGTTTACCATATTTAGGATATTCCTGTCAAAAAAAATTGACTATTTTTCAAATTCTTTCTATTTCTTTTCTGTTTTTTTTTCTTATCTTGGTTTAGTATAATTATTCTTTCCCCCCGGAGATTGAAATTAGCCCATTTTTCATTTAGTAAACTTCAAGCTAATTCGTGGCAAGAATTTTTATATTGACCTCCAGCAGGCCGTCGGAGCTTTTCATTATTTAGTAATAAAAATAATTTTTCAGCAAAGTAATCAAGTTGCATAATTACCAAATACTTTTCCAATATCCTCATTATGAGGATATTGGAATACTTAATAAAAAATGTATAATAAAAATGAAGAAATAGTTCAACAAGGCGTAGTTTAATGGAAGTATACCAATGAATAATATCGTTTTAATCGGTCTTCGTTATTTGACATGGAATATCCCATACATGGTCTCTTATAGTTATATTCATTATTTATATACGACGTCATCAATTTCGCCGTAGACGTATTATCGATTATCGTTGACTCTTACGCCTTTTATGCTCGACGTAACGAAATCGAAATCAAAACATTTATACAATTTATAAATATAATATCAGAGATAATACGCAGTGGATATAGATATTGATCTCTAAAGCCTCGTTTTACTCAATATACAAACACTTGAAATTTTTCATCCTCGTCCGAACCCACGTTTTTTTTTAAATTAGTATAATACATTGATATTTTTACAATTTTCTACCAATAAAGTTTCGCCAATACTTGTGCAAATAACGAGTTGTCATCGTGTCTACATTCCGACATGATTATTTATGATACCATGGAAAAACATTAAAAAATATGTTACAAAAGTTTATTCGATTTCTTCGGATTGCGGTTGGGGAATAACGAAGCTGTAAATGACAACAAATACTAACGGATTTTTCATAACTTTATAAAAAAAGGCTTAAATAATAGGTAATAGTTTTTTTTTTTTTCCAATTCATGAATCGACCGTTTTTGACTGTTTTTTTAAATGTTAAATTCTTCTTATTTTTCGTTGAAAACGTTCTCGACGTTTGGGAGCAATAAGATGATATGTGTTAGTGATTTTATGCCTCAATTATTTATCAGAACTTTACCTACCACTCGTGGCTGAACTTGTTACGTACTCCCGACTGACTCATTCAGGTGAGGAAACGTAAGAGCCGATTAAAGTAGCTGCTGCGTTTCGCACCACTCGAACGAGTCCTAAATTTCGACAACAGTTTACGCAAAGTTTCGTGTACTAATTAGCACTGGTACAAGTCGATTTGTATTACGGTGTGTCTTCTTAACCTAAAGACGTATTAACAATAATGAGTGAACCAAAGTTTCCAGCATTAAATACAAACTTATGTACGAGTTAATTTTTATCGAGATTTTTCAAAGAATAAGTTGCGTATGATTTTCATATTGATTTAAAATAAAATAAAAATGATGAAACTTTCAACAGTTACTTTACGAAATAATATTCGTCAAATACTTTTACTAAATGCGTCAATGATTGCATAAACGTTTGCGAAAATTCAGTTCCCATTTTCATGGCTTTTCGTCGTCGTCGTCGAAAAATCTAATGAATATCTATCGGGACGTAAAAGTGGTAATATTTTGAGATTATTTGAAAACGCCTCGAAGTCGATATGGTTTTTATTTTTTCTGAAATATAATTATAGAATAATAATCGAGGGACTTTGTCTCATCAATTAAGATAAACCATTGATTGAGAAAAGACTCGTGCAACGTGGAAAAACAAGTCGTTAAGATTTGATTTAATGATGCTTTGGTGTTGGCTCGTTTTCAATGTAACGGAATTCTTGACAAAAGTATGTGCAAACAATTTTCGTAGGTTTAGCACTTGATTGACGTGACTTAAATGTTCACGCTTTCTTTCAAAGAGAGAAAGAGGATAAAGGATATAAGAGAAAAAGAATGAAAACGGTAGCTTAACGACGCTTGTACGTGAGACTGGGTACAAGCGAAAGAGAGGACAATTTTCTCCGGGCCAGAGTGATATAATGCTGGGAGATAGGACGGGATGTTCAAGGGATGCTGGGTTACGAGGGCAGGGATGAAGAAGGGAAGGGAAGCACTCTGCAGGAATGCGGAAGCTATCGCTCCATCGTTGTTGAAAAGTGGATGGTACAACGCTTGGAAAATAATAGTGTTGGAAGTGCACGCTTATAGGGTGTCGTCTCATTCGAGAGGGTGGTGAAAATAATGGGGGTGAGAGAGACCGCAGAAAAGAGTTAAGTATGAGAGGTTATAAATGTGTGGGTTTGTGTTCGACAATAATAATAATCAAAAGGTATTAAAAGACAAAACAAAAAACAATGAAAATACTTGAAATAATAAACATGATAATAATTTCATAGACAATATAATCAAAACTCCTTGATGACACGTTCCCACCGTTGGTGTAAACCAACACTTGACAACACGTATCCTCTCGTTGATTACGGAAGTAAGACAATATAAAAAAAGAGTGAAAAGCAACTACGTCAAAACTTCCAACATTAATTTACATATCAAGAGGTATCGCAGCGGATCGTCCTATGTGCATGTAAAAACTTGGAGAATGTAAAAAAGGGATGACTTCCACTTACAAAATCTTTCGACTTTCGCCCCTTATGTTGGCTCGTGAATTCGATTAATAAATAAAAGTGACAAAGAAAAAAGGAGGAAGAACTGTGCACTGGCATGCTTCCTCCAACCATTAGAGACCTAGAATTGGAGAGAAAAATTTCCGAGATTGTAGTAATTGAAAAAAAGTAAAAAGACATTAACAGACAAAAAATTTGGAGATACACCGTCACACGAAACTGGTCACGCAAAGATTTTGGCTTTTATTTATTGGCTCGAAACCAAGGATTCATTACCCTGTTGAAAACCGGACGTTTTAGCGAATGAAAGAAAATCATCTCTTTAATGAGGGTTTTATTTTTTATTATTACACATCGTCCTCATTGCGTCGAGCAAAAATCAGCTTTTTTATGACACTTTAGCATACCTTCCTTGAGGACGGACAAAGTCACGCGTACACGAAAATGAGTTGATGAATTTGAAAAAACCTTTTTTTTCCCCCGCATAATTCCTCGTATTTGATAACGTATCAGTCCGTCTGGCGTATCGATTATATTTACATAACGACTGATCGCGATCTCACGTGGCAGTTGATTAACGTTTACTGTCTTTCTTGTTTTTTTTTTTTTAATCATTTTCCTTCTTTCTCGCACTTTATTATTATCATCGTCATTACTAATTGTTATAATCGTTATCAATATTATTCTCACTGTGATCATATTAATAAGCGCAACGTTTGTAAGTTCCGTACTTACGCAATTCTCGATCGTTTATTCATCTACAACTGTTCTCGACTAAATTTTTTCGAGTTTTTTCCTCTTACAGTGTGTTATGACCGAATTTAATCGATTTTTCTTTTATTTATTCGTACCAATTTACAATTTACACACGGTGCCCAATTCGCCGAGCGAACTGGTCCAAGATCTTCGAAACAATGAGCAAAAACTGCCAATGTTGAGGCGCCCTGTTTTCTCAAATACAGGACAACCATAATTAGCAATTATTCATAAATTTTTTAAATATAATTTATGTATACATTGTACATGGGGATAGGCGAATCGACTCCATTTGGTTAACTATGATTTCTGATACTATTTGTTCAACATTATGCACGTTTGGAACGAGCTTTACCGATTCAAAGTAATAAAAAAAAACAACGAATTCGTATATAATTGTTTAGCTGGGAGATAAATTCGGAGAAAAACAATCGTAACGACTATGTTGTAAAAAAGGTGTCATTTTAGCGTTTACATAAATGTATCGTAGTAGCATATACATGGTAAGATATTATATTATTATTATATCTCAAAAAATGGACGCAGTCGCTCCGAGATATATACAAATATATATATCGTATGTATATATATAGTATATATATATCCGAATTGATCCCACAACATCCTTAACACGTAAAAAATTATATATATATACATATATATATATTTTTGTTGTTATTTGTTTGTTTTCGTAGGTATAATATATGTATAGGTTAATAGTATTTGTCTTCTCTCTCAAAATCTCGTATATATATATTTGTTTGTTCTTAATTACATATTTATATAATTATATCGGGTTTTATTTGTTTGTGTGTTCCGCGAGGCGATTAATATACATCATATTTCTATAATATGGATATATATTAATATATGAATGTTTATTTATATATATATATATTTTTTTTTCTTTTTCTTTCACGGATGACGTTCTTCTTTGGCTCGGACATAAATTACATCGAAGATTCAACGTACCAAAATGATGTTTGTATGATTTATCATCGTGACAGAGTAATGCAGTTTAATGAAAAATGTGATTAGAGCAATTCCTCGTTGTCCTCCGGTGCCCCGTACATCTGAGGCCTTCGCTCCAATTGTTGGGGCTGCTTTCGCGTTTGCAGAAGAGCTATACTCGCTGCTTTGTAGTTTATAGGCCCGTAAGATCTGTAATCCACGTCCGCGTAATCCAGATCCGAGAATTCCGGCTTGAATGGCTGTGCGAAGAAAATTCATTTTTTTCTCTTTTATAAATAGTCTTCACAACGTATGGATGGAAACGAGAAATAGCTTCTTCAAAGCTCATTTTATAAAATAGGAAGATTTGTGAAGAAAGTAAGGAATATATGTTCGAGGAGAAAGGAGTATTAGATCCAAGGTATATGACGAGACTTGGGGTCATGGAGGTGACCTTGTTGTGAGCCATATATACATAAATACACACAAATCCCTTTGAACCTCACAAATTGATGAAAAATTAAAAAATGCTCTTGTTAGTAGTCAAGTAGGCGATTAAAACCGACACACAATCTTGTGCGCACTCTCCAAGCGATCGTTTTCAAGCCATTCGCGATGGAAGGATGCTCGATTAAATTTTTACAAATACATATATACACAAAGGGTCTTATCTCTCCGACGGTGCTAATAGATTGTTGGAATGACAGTGGTAATGAAAAATCTTTTATTCCACGATCTGTAGAAGAACCTTCGCAGCAATTTAATCGTCACGCAGCCTTTGATAATTGGCGGAAAGAGAAAAAAAATGGAAATTCATTAATTTCGGACAAGTGCTGCTTTGAAAGGAGATTGTTCGTCAAGAAATTTGACGATATATCGATTAACGAAATTTCTCACTTTTGGATCGCCGAACTCATTTAACACGATGGCTCGCGAGTACAGAAAGAGGGCTCTCAAATTTTCAACACAATAGCCTCGCCACAAAGCGTTCACACATGTACGAACACTTTTTTCACATATATGTATGCATCTACGTGTATAAAAGTCTTTTTATATATATATATATTGATACGTGGTCCAATTGTGTTAAACGCAGATCGATTGGTCGATGTCACTTCGTGTACTACTAATGGCCACTCAAAACTCTCACTTACTTTTCGGGCATCCCGAGAGCATGGTCAATTTCCAGCCGTTATCAGCGCAAATAATGACGATAAGCCAAGTGTAAACCGAAATATTGTCATGAAAAAATACAAAACGTAAAAACAAAAAAATATCATGGCTCACTAGAGCCTACACCGCGGGGGCGATCGATCGAACAATATGACGTTTGTACAAGAGCCAAATCGTTCGAAATTTGACGTAACAAAGCAGACATGTCAATTTTTTACATGAGAGCAACGAGATAAATCAGAGGCAGATGGGTGGTACAATTCGGATATAAATATTTATGCTCAAAGTAATGTGCATTTAAATGCTGTTTTGTTAATTGTTACACGATCATGAAAAAAAAAAAAAAAAAAAACAGTGATAAATATTTGCTATTGGACGACGATTAGTGAGGATTCCGAATTGTATCACTGTACTAAATGAAAAAATAAAAAACAAAATGTAGCGTTTTACTACAGCTGGCGAACATCGAGAAAAAATACATAAAAGTCTAAACGTTTCTGTTTTTTATTACAGCGATAATTTATCACTTATGATATACCTATTGATTCGTCAGTTGCTGTGTTTCGATTTTCTTGTCTTCTTTCTCTCTCTCTCTCGCTCTCTAGTAAATATACGTGTCGCTTTTTGTCGGCATACCATCCTATGAAAAAAAAGATGTGCAAAATAGAGACGAAAGGTACGAGGTGATTTCGAGGACTTTTAAACTTTATAGAAATCGATGTCTCGTTATTGTTATGATTGTTATTATAATCGAGGTTGGTGTTGTGATTATTTCAAGATATCGCAGTGCCAAGATCGTGATTTATGGCCTGGCTGTTTTCCGGGTTATCCTCGACAATCCTGATGGAGGAAGCTCCATATCGGTTGTAGAGTATTTTACATGACAATGTAACTCCTCCCTTGCATCATACGAAATAATGAAACATTATGAAAGGTGCATGTAAATATAAATAAATACATAGGGTTTGAAACAATCGCAGCGTCGAGGGAGAATGACAAACTAAAGGGACCCGGAAGAAACTTAATAAAAGGGTAAGCTTGGTATACAGAGTTGAATCACGATACTGCGATGCTTTCTGGCACGGAATTCGGTTGTTTCTAACTTTCATGGAAAGCCAGGGCTCCCAGTCGCGTTATTAGAGTTTACGGATCTCCATGTGTTGGTGAATGTATCTCTACCATTGATAGCGTGAGAGTATTTGGCATTAGGAAGATTAAATCGCGGACAAAGAGACACGCGATCATTGTCTCTGGATCTATATAAACGTAGATATATAAATAGATATTCTCTGTATAAAATGGAAACTAACATGAAATTTTGGTCGTGTTTTTCTTTTACCGAATATACTGTAAAATCCATTCAAGTACTTGGATCGAGTGCTCTTCAATTTATCTACTCGAAAGCCTGAGCTGAAGTGAAAAAACGAAACACAAACCTTAAAATGATTAGTTTTGTAATGTAAGCTTCAACGTAAGTTCTTAAAGAAAAAAAAAAACAAAAAGTTTAGAACCCTTCATTTTGGCATGATGAGGGGAAATGCATTGGGATATTGGAAACCGATAGAAAAATTGCTTTACCGAAGTAAAACAATCGGCGGGGACTTTCGTGAACGAGAATAACGACGTTATTTGCTATTCGATTGCTTTTGTTGGTAAATAAACGAGCAGGAGCCTGGAGACACGATAGGAACACAAAGGAACACGGCACGAAGGTTAAAAGCATTTGAGTTTCGAACTAACGTATTCCATTCACTTTCGCAATTGTACATAAACACACATGCACAGGTACAACGTTTACGCTGGGCCGGGTACAGAAATTTGCGAACGGAGGAAAGAGAGCCAAAGGAGAAAGGATACACCTTTCTGGTGTATCTTTAGCCAGCACGTGTCCGCAACTCTGTTCTTGAATTCGTGAAAACGTTGCGAGCATTAACACAGCGCAGAAACTTTATACTCGGTATGTTTAGGAACCGCAGTAACGTCTGTCTATTCCAACCCAACAAAGCCGAAAACCCAGGTACAAATATACTGCACGCACACGTGCACATACAAAGGCATAAACACACGCATGTACACTTGTTTCGAGTGGTCGTTTCGTACCGGATAAGGCTATCGAAAGCGGAAGCTTGGAGAGGAAACACGGAAGGCTTCTTGCTTCTGCTTGCCGCTACGAAAAGGAAGAAGCCTTCGCTGTGAATCACAAAGGTTTCCACGCGGTAAAGGATCGTGTATAAGTAGCACAATGATATACATGTATACATACGTAAACTGTATACATATATTTTTGGAAAGAGGAACATCGAGGAGGCTATGTCGAGACACGCGAAAGGTAGGCAGAGGCTTCAGCAAAATTGGAGGAAATGTTGGGTCTCTAGGTTCTGAGCAAAACGGAAGTTGCCGGAAGAGCAAGAGTCCAACGAAGCGTTTATTGCAAATGGTCACTATTACCGGTGATGTTTTACGGTTACAAATAAATATATCCATCTGGACATCTATATTTAGGGATCGTTAATAATACGAAAAATCTGTTCACTTCCAAATTTACAGTTGATGCAATGGAAGGAGATACGCCATGGAACTAGCTTTGATACTGGACCACTTGGTTTCTATGAAGGCTCAAAATTTTGTAGGCTAAGCTGCTCTTAAAATCGAGAAAAGATTTCAAAACAATGGTGAAATATTGAAAGTCAATCTTGTAAATTATTATCAAAGGCTGGTAGAAGACGTATTTGTTATGATTGACATCAGGCGATGGATATTATCAAATCCCTGGTGTCTCTCATCCCCGGAGGATCGTTAATTATTCTTTCGATCATGTGCACAACAGTTTCGATGTAGATTCTGATACGCGATCGAATACAATCTTGCGTGAAGCAACTGTCGAGAGGCAAATGGATTTTCGGAAATGAACGGCGCACGAGATTGAGCGGGAGCGATTACAGGAGCATGATCTCCGGAATATACTATGTTCCATAACTGTGGACCATGAGTATACACGGAGGAAACAGCAAGTAGTTGATCGGTATACAAGGATCTAACGCATGTCCTAGATACCACTAATAACCGATGTTGGGATCAACGATATTTGCGTAATTACGAGAAGTAGAACATCGAATCGAGGATTAGTCTCTACATACATATGTATGCATGCCTAATATGTACATTGCAGAAAATTCAAGGAGATGGACATATAGACTGAAGATGTAATCGATTTACGGACAGATACCGATAATGTTCTTTTGATAGTTCAAAAGACGCAAGTGTTCAGAACGGATTGATTCAGCATGGAATACGTGAGAAATGTTTCGAGAATATCGAGAAATAGGCGATGTATGGAAAATCACTTCCGTGATAACGAAGCGTTGAGAAATAATGACCACAAGAGAATGTCGATCCATCATCCATTATAAATTGTCTAAGTAGTTCTGCATTATCCGTCCAAAGTTAAGCCGAAAGCGTTTGCATCAATTATCATTGCACCGAGAGACAAGATAGACAGGTTCATTGAAACGATCGTAAACAGGCAATAGTGATGATATTATTTTGAGAATTTTGTCATTCATGAAAGAATGAATTATCCAGGTGTCAATGATTCTCATAGCCAATTTATTTAGACACAAATCGTTGAGAACAATTTCTAAGAATTTGAAAAAAAAAAAAAAAAAAAAATTGTTCGAAAAAAAGTATTAATATTGATCCTACAAAAGAACGGAAAAGTCCTACCTTCAAACGTCAATCTCCCGACCGACGTCGCGAAAGTGTAGCTCGGCGTAATGGGTGCTCGGGGGATTGGAGGACGTTGCGGATAGGGTGGTAGCGGACGAAGACGACGAAGTGCTGTTAGTAGTAGGAGCATTAGCGGCGGCAACAATCGTAGCCGTACTGGACGTTGTATCATCGAGCAGAGCGACGTTCGTTGTTGTATCGGTGGTGACAGTGTTCGTTGTAGGAGGCGAATGACTGCTTGTTCGCCCTGAAAGACCCATTATTTGTTCTGACCGCGAATAGCCACTCGATGATCTTCTCGATTTTGTTGGGATCTTTGTGTTGTTGGGTAGATCGTTGTAGTGAGCAACATTGCCACCACTGGAGGGTGGATTTATTGGCATTGTTGAAGGAGGTGTGGAAGGCATAGCGCCGCCACCGGTACTGGTGACGTACTGATTTGTTCGACGATCCCGTTGTTGATGGGAGCCGCTATTGTTACTACTGAGACTCGTTCCATTCGTGACAGGACCAGAAGATCCTTCGATATCACGATAATCACTGGGACATGAATTTATTGCGTCTTCGTAATAGTGAGGATAAGCGATCTTGTAACTCTCCGGTATACCAAGATCCTGTCGATACTGATTGTATTTAAGGGCTGCATTTGTGTCACTAACGTTACGTCGTCCACCGGGCATGTTGGTTGCCGTCGTCGTTTGTGACGAGGCTGTTACGTCCGAGATAATTGGAACACCACAATTCGTGATAGAATTTAGGAGATCACTGGTATCATTCATCAAAGTGCCACCACCACCGCCACCACGGAGACGGCTCTCCGCGTTGGCTCGACTACGGTGTTTGCTTTTTCGATCGTTGTTACGATCGCTGTGCTGCTTTCTCGGATACTTTCTTCTCTCGTTACGGCGTCCACCGTGCTGTAATTGCTGATTAGACGCTGAACGACGCGACGATTGTTGCAACTGATGATCGAGAGTGTAACTTGATAACTCGAGGTCAGATGCTCCATGTATTAATGACAATGGTGGGCTGTTGCTGCTACTACGATTTTCACCACTTACGACGTAACCCCGACCGTCCTCGCTCCGATTCTGAGGATGATGTTGATTCGTCGTCCCGCCGAACTGATGATGATGCGGTCTTCCAACTGTGCTGTGATTTTGTGCGTGAACTGGCATAAATGATGTCTCCAGGGGACTCACTATCGACGAATGATAAAGACTTCTCGTTAGTGGCAACGTCAGTTGGCTTAGACTTCCGCTTGGTAAACCCGTTCCTACGGTATTGTAATTCCCGTACTGTTGCATCTCCTGCGGTTGATGCTGTATTTGATAGTGCTGTTGCTGATGCTTCTGATGCTGCTGATAGTATTCTTGATAGTTGTACAGGTTGTTCGACTGTAACAATTATGGTTAGTACTTTGAGGAATAGAAGCCCGAGGCTGTTAGAGGAACGACGTTGGCTCGCGTTCGCGCGAAAACGGGGGAAAAGGATCGGGTGGTTGAGTGAACCTGGCAAGCAACGAGTCGTTTCACCATTGATTTTCTTCATTTTCACCAGCTGCTTAAGCTAACTGTCAACGGCACATCAAGTAAAGCATCTCCATCATAGGGTTTGAAGTTATTGTATCTGCGTATTCAAGTTCAAAGTCCGTGCTGTAGAGAGCTTCGTAAGCTTAAGCTCCTCTCGAAAACTATCGTAACGCTCGTTGCTTGTCGGTTTCAACTCTAAGACAGTTAATATCGTTCACTTCAAAATTGTTAATTCGTTCAACTATAAATATCCATTTGTATAAAGACTACGATCTGGTCTATGTCATTTCACAGTATATACAAAATGGGTTGAATTATATGTGACATTGTCTACGAGCGTGTTATTTAAAAAGTGCTAATGTAGATATGTTAATAAATAAATTTGTATGTACAAGTTTGTGTGTGTATGTGCGTGTACATATACTTGAGTTTTGGTGATACATACATAATATTTTGAAAAAATTGGTACAAGCAAAATGCGTGATGACGATGACTGGATGAAATTGAAAGACAAGAAAACTTACTTGGTCCGCGGTTGACATGCACAAGGGCGGTTGCTACGTAGATGCCCGGATCCAGCTTAGCAGGAATGAAGGAGGAAAACATGTTTTTCCGATTAAAACTGACAGCATCCAGCCGCTTTCGTCATTAACTCTCTTTAATTGTTTGTTCTTTCTTTCTTTTCTGTGCACTACTTTTTCTCGTTTCGCGTGCCTTCTAGATCTGATATTGGGAAGACGCAACGATGCAATCATAAAAAAACGGTGAAAGTGACAGAGCAACATTGTGAAAAAAAAGAGAGAAAGATAGAGGAGTTAGAGTGAGAGACAAGTGCGAAGAAGTGAAAAAAAATCTTCAGCGGCTGTGTGCGTATTTGCTTGATATCGGAATAACACGGGATCGTCCAAGTGTCCTGACCACTGATTTTCGGAATGATTAAATACTTGTTAAGAGATCTCGAGGATCTCTCGAGCTGCCTCGTTCAAAGTATATACTTTTAGTTCCGAGGACAAGTGGCGGAGTCACCCGAAACTTGGAAGGTCTCGTGAGAATAGGCGCGAGTTAAATTGTCTTTCGTGCCGCGTTAATGGACCATTAGTAAATGACAAACCTTGTGTTTTGTGATCGTTGATGATGGCGATGACGGAGATGATGACGCGGTGATATCGGTATTTAGATTTCTTGATGGAAATACAGGAGGGGGAACATTCTGGTACGTGTGACGCGAGGGATCAGTTTTTTTCGATCTAGGTGCCGGTATTGGTGGTATCTTCGTACCCAAGTTGTTGCTCGAATTATTATTACAAGTGGTTTTTCTCATGGTTGGACTATCCGGTGGCGATACGTTTGGCGGTGTCGGTGGTGGAGTTGGCAAAGGACTAGATGGTTTTGAGCGTCCCAAGCTGGAGGTTGGCGTGAGGTCTGGTGTCGTAGATCTTAAGGTAGTAGCAATGGTGCTGTTGCTGCTTGTCAACGGATTGCCGGGGCCGTTGTTGGTACTTTTGTGAGGGCAACTTTTGATAATTGGTATTGCATAAAGTTGATAATTGCGTCGCGAGGTGGATAGGGAATTTGGTGATTTGGAGGAGAGGGCAGCAGCCGCAGCGGCGGCGGCAGCGGCCTCTGAATGTTTGCGACATAACCGTAACGAGTAGAAACGGGAATGCGTCTGTTTGTGCTTTCTACGTCGGAGCGGTTTGAGCGTATTGTACTTCAGTTCCGGTGAGTTGGTTCTCGGCATATTGTTAGGAGAATAGTGAGGTCCCAAGTGGCTGCTACGGTTAGTGGCTGATTCGTAGCCGGAACTGGCACCGCAGAGACTGGTACGACGGCTAAGGCTCGCCGGTTGGGACGAGCATGGTGACACTGTTCCTGAATTCGCCGTTGACTCACTTGTCCGTTTCTCCATTCTATTCGCTGTACACTCTAAAGTACCGATGCTAACCGTTGTACCCGTAGATTGTATTGCGTTAACCGTAGACGAGCTACCGGTACTCTGCTTGATGATATTCGAACTGTTGATGACGCTGATGTTGTTGCTGTTGCCATGCAAAGCCGAAACTCGAGCAAACTTAGGGGAGGTAACCAACTAAAACAAAGACGCGAGAGATCGCAAGGCGCACACGGCACTACAATTAACGGCATTGCATCTATGTACATGCACTTTATATATGAATATATATATGTATATAGAATAGAGTATAGTAAGTATGTTGAGCTTTGTAAATGCAACCTATGTATGTGCATGGTGTATCTTAAACTGTGGGCTGTATGGGGCAAGGAGTTTCTCTTCTCGTCTTACATCGTGCCTTATCTCTCGCCCATTTCTATAGAAGTGCACGGTGTCCCTTGAGTACGTCCCTGCGATTACACAACGGATTCACACATAGATATATCTCGTTCGAAACGCGTCTCCTCTTTACGTATATCGCTATGAAGCTCTGTAAACCTTGAGCTAATAGGACACGAGAGCTTTTGAGGGTGACGCCCGTCAATTAATTGAGATATATATGTATATGGCGAGGCTTGAAACATTCGTATCCAACTCGTATTTATTTGAATGTAACTATATCTGTAGTACGCGCACACTCCGATACATGTGTATACGCTATTCCCCGATCGCTCACGGCTGAATTTATCGTGATCGCGATTTTCCTCTCCTATTTCTCCACGACGGAAATCCAACAGTCTGCCTTGCGCTACGGCATCTCCTCTACCGGCATTTCTCCCTACGTTTCTATATTTCTATCTATCACTGCACTTGCACGTACTTACGTATACACACACAGACATATATATGTATGTATTAACTGTGATATACACGCGTCTTATGCAAATTGTTGTAAACCGGCGTGGAGAGGACACGGTGCACACGATGTATATTAATGTCGTTAGTTATATACGCCGATGCGACTCTAGTTTCCTCTTCCGACTTACCCGAGCTATGTGTGCGCGCTCTTATTTCTCATCTATCGCGACTTCAACGTACTTAGATCTTGATTCAACTTCCTATCTCTAAGAAACGATCGACGTTAAACCCATCCGAGTTTTATTTCAACTCTTTTTTCACACTCGCACAGCTTTTGCGGAGGTTGCCGTAGTCCATGAGTTATACAGCGATATTCATTGGTGAATCATATTTTATTCTTGTATTTTTGTTATTTTTTTTAAATGCCATTCTCAATAGAGCATGACTCGAGACTTTTGAAGCGTCATGTACATTTTTCCATCCCCTTGAAAGCTCCTACCCTTCGAAAGTTACTTCGATCACTGCAGCAAGATCTTAAGTCACTAAACCGAAGTCTCGTGCGTGCTATGTAATGTAATTACTTTGCGGTCGTGTTCCTATCTCTCTTCGCGGGTGGCATCCTTTCTCATAACCTACTCCCTGCTGCTACATCCTCTACTGAGAGAAATTTCCATAGAGCTCAAGAGATGAATCGTGTCCGATGCTTCGAAAACGTTGGTGGGATCGTGGGAGAGGGCGAAACGTCAGCGACATCTCACTACATATAGATACCAATAACATAAGCTGACGAAAGAACGGCGTTTATCTAATCAAATCGAGCGGTTTGTCGGACAAACATTTGGTTAGGATAACTTAATTGTCAGCTGAGATTTCAATCGCTATTATTTCCGTCAAAATATACCGAGAGACAATTCCGCTTTGGCACGAGATCTGCTGTGAATTAACCTGCGTCTGAATATTTAAACGACCAACCTTTCAACGTATACGCGTTCGGGGATTAACCAATTTCATATTCTTGTTGAAATGGACGCTTATTTGAAAGCTACACCTACTGATTACCCAACATATATATTTAATCAAATGAAAATAGAAAGACGAAAAATGTTTTGACGGTCAATGTAATGAGCAAAGTTCTCTATTTTGGATGAACTTGTATGTGTTAACTTCATTATATAATTCTGTGGTATATGCGCATTTATATACCTACGTAGGTACTCATTTATCACGCTTCGTCAAAACCACCGGCGCCACTGCCACCGGTGCTAGCAAACATTTCTCTATCAAGAATCCACTGACAAACAATTACGTATATGCGCATATACAATCGCAATATATATTTATATGTAACGGTATGATGTGTAATTGTTGAATTTTGAGGAAGAATAACACACGATACTATAACTGCTTTAAATTCAGCCGAGTTTGCTAAACTTTACTCATTATTTATTCGCAATGCTCCCGACAGATTCAACCGTTCACCTGGACCGACTCTTCGCTCTACCTGCTTATCATGCGGTTTTCTCTGTTAATTAAGTTTTTCAATCCTCACTATCCCCTCTCACATGTTTTCTTTGTTTTTTCCGGCATTAACTATGCCTCGCGGTTTAATATTCGTATAAGCGAATATTTATTTCTTCCAAGTTTTTTCCCTCTGTCATCAAAGCTTTTGCTTCTCAGTTGGACACTCAACACACAAACGGTAAGTTATTTCAACTCAACGACATACGGGAATTGCAAGTTATGCTTTTAAGGGGATGATTTTCTAACAGAATAAACAACCATGCACAAATCGGAAGGACTAAACACAGCGAACAAAAATTCATACGAAAACAAAATTGTTGATTAAAGACCACAAAAATAGCTTTCATTTTAATTGTGTTCAGTATTAATGTGGTTGCTTGGTTTTTTTTTGTTATTATTGTCAATATTATTGTTGGGGGACTTTTACTCACCTTATTCGGTGGCGTTTGGATTCCGTGAAACGGCAAATTTTCGTAAAAAGTTTTCGTCTCGGGCTCGGGCAAACTCTCCGAAACGCTGTCAACGTGATTATTGTTCGTTGCTTGACTGGGATCTGAAATAATGAAAAGAAGAAAACGATATTCGATTTTACTCTGAGCTTGAAAAATAGTTCGATATCGTGCTTTTTTTAATTCATTTATTTATTCCGCACTTTCGATGACAAATATAGAAAAAATTGTACCAAAGTGAAGTCAAGTGAAAAAGTAAACTGGACTATTATGAAAAAATGATGAATACATTTATATGGTATCGTCGATGTGCAAGTGAATTTCCTAGACACGTATTTCCGTGAAAGAGAACAATGAGAACTTTTTCGTCCCCACGCTAGATAATTAAGTACACCAATGTTATCATTAATCAATGTTTATTTTACCAAATTCAGTATTCTATATCGTTCGATAAAATCTTGCAATGTGTGTATGATGCTCTATGTGTGTGTAACATTTTCGAATGCCAAAAGCCGCTATACGTCACGCAAGCTATTTTTGATGAAGTTATAAAAAACAAAATGAAGCGAAAAAACAGCGATAAAAATTGAGCGAAAAACAAAAGAGGAATGCTGTCGAGGGCTAGAAAAATTCATCAAAAATTCTTACTCCATTGTGGAAAGAAGAAAAAAAATGTCATTCTAGCTTGCAATCATTGATTTATTTTTTCTCACACATAATCAATCCAAGAACGCTGAATTAAATATTTTTTTAGTCTTTGGCATAACAGTACGTACCTGCGCCAGGTTTTTTGCGCTTACGAGACACGATCTGGTTGAGGCTTATCGGTCTCTCGGGCAAGGTTGGCGGGGCGCTCAGTTGCAGGACCCTTTGTTGATGGGACGGTGCTATTCTCTTGTAAGTCACCGCTGAACGATAAGATAAATAAACAAAAAAAAAACGAAAAAAAAAACGGACAATACTCGTCGCGGTGACGAGTAATCCGTTGGCAAAAATTAAAATAAAAAGAAAAAAAAAGCCATGCGACATGCTATACACATCTATGCGTTGATACGTAATTTAAAACGATGAAATATTGATCGAAAGGATGGAAGGAAAGGGGAAGGAAATTTTCAGCGAGATGATCCGACGAATTGCCGCGCTCTCGGGGCTGGATAAATCGAAAAATCTCTTTTTAACCCCCTCATTCACTTTTACCGCCTGTGCATCGTTTGAACGAGACTTTTTTTGTATTCTTTTTTTTTTTTTTATACGTATTCATTTTTTTGCCTTTTTCGGCGCTTACAACGCTCCTCATTGCGTCGAATGTCTCTTCGACTATATCCGTTCAATCCGTTTTGTTCGCTCAACCCGCTGCTCGCGTCCCTTTGTCCCGACGGATATATGGCGAGTGAAAAGTAGATAGGAAAGATTGGCAGAGCAAAAAAAGAGATAAATAGAGTAAAAAAGGATAAAGAGGAAGAGAGAAAGAGTGAGACAAAAGTATGGAAAATGTACGAGACTTGCTCTCCGAGAGCGCAGATAGCACCGACAGATTGCAATTTTGATATCCCGCAGAACTGCTCGCGACGTCAGTTGTAGGTGACAATATTATATCGATCGATATCCATGCTTGTCTCTCTTTTACTTTTCTTCCTCTCTTTGTAATCGTTCTCATATCGTATCGAGAAACTTTTCGAGCGTGTAAAAGAATGACGAGAGAGACCGAGAGAGAGAGAGAGAGAGAATGGTAGAGAAAAAAAAAGATTACGAGCTTTCCGCGATCCCCTTTAGGACAATATATAAAAGAAATATCGTACAGGACCATCTCAGGACGAGGCAGGATCAGGATGAAAAATTGTACGGAGTCTATCGCGTCACTATTCCAGTATTTGAAAAATTTTCATTAAAAAATACCCTCACGATTTTCATCACGTTGTTCGACCCTTCGAATGATTAATCATCAATCATTTATGGCAAAAAATTTACGAAATATACGGGAACAACTACATTAGGAAATTGTCTTGTCTGTACGGAAAATGAGTGGGGGCTCATGATAAAATTGCACGAATTAACATTTTATTAGACGTTTTTCAATCCCAATTTATTTCTTTTCTCGCGATTTTTTTACTTCTTGAAACAGCGAGTGTTGAAAACATTTTCGAACAAATTATATTCCGAGCGTGATTGGTTTGAAAAACATGATGAATTTGAGGTCAAAAAGTCGATTAAAATAAAAGTCTAATTACGACAACAAATATTTACTGCTGAGATGATGAAAAATGCTTTCAGCGAACTGATTTTATAATTCATTTATTTTTTTTTTCGTAAGGATCACGTTTGAAGTTTATGAAGTAAAGGTAAAATACGTAAATACGTGTTTTGATGTATGTACACATGAAAGTATATATAAATAAAAATACTCACCGGTTTTATCTCGTAAAATGCCAGGAAAGGCATCGGGTTCCTTAAGTTGAGAACCGAAAATAGCTCTAATCCTATTAGCACGTGCGATCATGCCCTCATCATGCATAATCGATACGGCGCTAAGAGCCCGTTGATTCACAATTTCTTTATTGCTAATAGCATTGAGGTTGGTTGAGCCACGTCTAAAGGGTCTTATTGGTTGTCGTACGATCGAGGGCTGTGGACGTGAGCGATATCGATCGTTTGTGAAACCGAGCGAGCCTGAATGTATCCTCATTGTGTCATTAGCGCGTAGAGATCCGGCTAATCCCGATCGTAGGCTGTGGGTACGATTAATGTGGACGAGAACACCGGGCTTGAGAGGCCAACGTGGTGCAGGTGTCGGATGCAACGAAGTAGGAGACCCTTCGTCTCGGGAACGCGATGATTCCGTTGGGCTCGGTGGACCGCCGTCGGGACTACGATTTTTCTTTCTTAATTTTTTTATCGTCTTTCATTTACCTCGGTATTCAATAATTATTGCTGAATTTTTCCAACTTTTACTATTCATTTTTTTGCAGTAAAATAAATACAGGCCTTTTCGAATTTTTAAAACAACAAGCACGGCAAGACTGTTTATCCTCAAAGCAACATTTGTCACTGGACTACTATTTTGTTTGTTTCCTTTCAAAATTCGCGATGAACCCGTATCTATTTTTCTGTTTTTTTTAGATTTTTCTCTTTACAAGTGATTTACGACTTCGCTTCAGCTACTTTGCACCCTTACTTCCGGTTCCACAGTGAATGCCTACCCACTCGTGTGCCATTTCTTTACCCCAGATGCCGTACTGTACTTAATCGTATTTTATCTCAACATGAATGTTCTTCTACGTGAGTCTGGATCAAGAAGATCGCGTCATACAGTCTGGTTTAATGAGCAGTGAAATTTTTCACAAACATGAGAATTTTTTAGAAACAATTTTGTTTCACAAACGATATGTGTTGTTTGTGATTTCGTTTTTTCGATATGTTTTCTCCTTTATTTAGAAATATATTTTCCCTCGAATTCTTGGTAAAATTGTTATAGCTTAAGAAAATACTCATGCAACTAAAATTACTGTAAAAGATACTCATTAAACGAGACAGTGGACAGATTCCTCTTTAAATCCTTACCAGCATGCTCCAACTACTTTTCTACAAGCTAATTAAGTTTTCATAATCGAGACTTTTAAGAAAGAATGCTAATCGAGCCAATTTTGTCGTCGCGTATCTCATTTTTTTTTTCGTCATTGTACGGTACTGGAAGTTCCGATACTCCATGAATTTGGTTCGCTACTGGTTGGACTAAGAGTGTCTTGGGTACGAGAGAAAGGAGCACCGAGAAATTAATACGTTCGTGTGAACTGGAAAATCCGTGGAGCACGCTTTTCTGGCTCGACGCCAAGGAATAGCGCGTTCCAGCGAACAGCCAAGATGCTGAGGGTCTGGCCAATTTCTCCGCGTTTCTTACACACACACCCCCCCACAGAAATTAGCGAGATTTGCACCGCGTTGAAAAAAATTATTGAAATTTTTCATTCAATTGTTATTTTATCAAAATATAAAATTGTTTGAAACCAAAAACCTCGATATTCCATTGAAATGAAATAATTGGGTGTCCTCCCTGTTTCTTTTTTCTTTGATTTATGAAAAATCAGAATATTAGTTAAAGGGAACTAAAAATATATGTACAACTTGAACTTCAAAGAAAAAGAGTGGCGTAACGTCAGGTGTTATGAGGCAAGGTGATACGTGAAGTGCTTTTTGTTTTGAAAGTCTTGAGACACGTGGTACCGCGATTCTTACGAAGATTACTGCGTGACAACGAGTTTCGTAGTATTTTTAAAAAGCCTCAGAGGTACACATGGACGCGCACACGCACTAATGCATTGAAGAAGGTTGTAGCTATGAAGAATTACAGTTGGAAAAGTAAATTCCGGAGTGAAGGCACGAGGGTGGAAATGGGAGGTGGAGAAGTTGTGGAAGGGGAGGTTGGCGATGAAAACGCGCACGCGACTTTAGGCTATTATCTCATGTAGCACCGCAAAAGTGTTTCACGTTCTGTACGTGTTTGGAATGCGCTCTTTGGTCCTCACGAAAAGATACATACCAAACACCCTGCGTATAGTTATGCAAATACTACCTAACAAAAGGGCCGAAAAGTAAGGTTGGTTTGCATACAAGATGCAAGAAATAGTGCCATTTCGTTTGGAAGGATAGAAAAGTCTGTTGTATATATACGTGTATGCTGCACGTAATAGTACGACGACGGTAAAACTACATCCGAGAGATACTGCTAACAGTTATTGTGCCTTGGGGTTGTTTGAAAACGTGAATGTTCAGTGAGGTAGACACTTGAGACTGGTAGTTTTGTACACTTTCTAGTGTTTCCCATCGATTCCATTTGTCTGTGCACTTATACACACGTGTACACATCATCCAGAACGTTCTACTCGATTTATTTCTCAATTTCAACTTCTTCGAACCCATTCACGATTATTTTCAAATCTCTACAACATTATCTTCAATCGTGTAAAGGTGTAGAGGGGGATAAAGACCGAGAATGCGGTTCATTGTCATCTTCGAAATGTGAAGCTTCGGTTTGTTTCCATATATTAAAATTTTCAGGAACGATTAATGCGTTGAAAGACAAAACAAAAATGAGAGGAACTTAAAATCTTCGGAATCTGCTTGTAAAACTTTACGGAGACGTGTCTGGAAAATGATTCGGTTGGACAAAATGTATGATTCAAAGCTTTAGATTTATACCGAATAAAAGGAAAAAAAATTGAGAAAACAAAAGCCAGGGGTTGAGGTTGAAAAATATTTGTTTTGAGATTGAGATGTTTGAACGTAGAACTTGTCATATTTTTCTCAAACACTACAGATATATGGCAATAGAATATATAGTCGAGAGTGTGGAAGGGTTGAAAGAGCATAATTTCACGTCGACAATATATGCTCAACGAGGTGGGTAGTAATTTAGATACAACAGAGAATGAAGGGTGGAAAAGGGAGTGGAAGAGAAAACGAGAAGTGGAGGAAAGTGACGAACGAGCCGAAAGCTTCGCTCCACATTCGCTACTGCAATAAGCTCAGAGGTGAAAGTACACGAGCTTTATTGTTGGGTTCAAATCCTTTATGTCTTAGTACTCAAGGTGGTAAACCTTTGTACAGGTACATAGGATTTACACCCTCAGGAGACAAGTATTTATTCATTTATGTATATATAAATATAGATATTTATATATACATGTATGTTACATTTTACACATACATTTAAGAGGCTTTTCAAGCACTCCAATGCATTCCGAGATGGTGATGAAAAGGATTCGCCTGCTTGAATTACCGAGAGTGCGCGCAATGTGAGAATTCATTCTCTTTAGTTTGTTTGCCCGAACAAACATGATGGGGAGAAACGATTATGAGCGTTAGAGCGTTAGGCGTGATCGGCGCCAAACATAAACGCCCCATTTGCTCACCGATCGCGAAAATACACACTCACTAGCAAATATACACATTCATAACGCACACATAGAGAACCCTGTGAACTTCAATAAAGAATTCTTTGTAGTTTACATTTTTGATATCTCTGCCTGGGAATATGTGAAAAAAGGCCAAATTCCCTGAAATTAATTGTAACTCATTCTCTTTATTTTCTGCTACATTTTGGAGGATTCTTTAGAAATTATTTTTCCATAATAAAATGAATCCAATAAAGACGAAAAATAACCACACAATCTAATTTAAAAAAAAAATTGATTTTATTAGACTCGGAAAAATGCAAATGTTGGCTCCGAGAAAGAAAGACAGTTTTGTTGGGAAAAGGAAAATTACAATATCTTGAAAGTTAATATTTCAATGAATACAATTTTTCCATTCGATCCAATTCGATCCTTTACTATAATCTAAGGATTTTTTCCCAATTTTAACCTCTCTTGAATTGAATTCAGTTTCATTATTCGCGAAGAATTTGTACAGAAGAAAAGGTTAATAATCGATCGAGGGAATTGATAAAATCTGGAATATCCTGTAGCTCCCCATATATAGCATTTACAAGGGGTCGTGAGAACGTTTCGAGTTCACCTGTTCTACGTGTGCTGCCACGATAAACGATAAACCGTATGGCAGACGTACAAACAGGAGGGAAATGCATTATTTATTCAACGCAGCACTCTCGGAGTTGCCGAGATTTGACGATAACGATAATGTCTACTACTCGAAACTGCATACTCACACTCTCGTAAGCCTCTTAATAATAGTTCCTATCAGTTTCCACTAGTTATGACTCCGTTGTCAACGTTCTGCGCTAAGAACTTTTTCACAAAGTAATTGCTCCAACTAAAGTGGCTAAATTTCTCACCAAATAACGGACACTATTTACAACTCATTTATGAAGTATCCAAATTGATGGCTGCTATAAAAACGTAAACATTCAACACTGATGAAAAGTTGTATTAATGTGTGAAAATAAATTCGTAATTCAAATAAATCTGACAAAATATGAAAAAATATACAAAAATACCAAATTTACTGGCATTTTTGTTATTGTGGGGAATTTTTTTTGTATTTCCTTTATGATTTTGAGTTCTCTAAACAATTTGTGTGCTTTATTGGTCTTTTGATACATTCTTTTGTTAAGTTATTTTCATCGAGCTGTACAGATTTGAGAATCTAGGCATGTTCATGAAAATTGCTACAAAGGGATCCTCCCAATTAGCCGCGATCGCAGTAAAACGCATACTGTCGTCTTTTTACCACGAGGGCAGTCGGGAGGTAATTAAAAAGTTGACAGAATGCGTTGTTTCGATAATAAAGACGAAAAGTTAAGGTACGATATTAATTTCGTCATTAGGCAAAATAGCTGAACGAAATATTTTCTTTCGTAACGTTGTCGTTGATGACGTCGTTGACGTAGTCGTTGGGCATTCAGTGCGTTATAATTGAAAATCCACAAGTTGGCTCGAAGTATGTGTGCTCGCGTATAGAATATATAGAAGGCACGAGTTACACCAGAGTTTTCAAGTTCTCTCGTCATTAGAGAATTCTCGAGTGCTCTTGGAGCTCGTTCGTGAAACGAAAACGAAAATTTTACGCACAGCGTCCTACAAACTGGTTTACCCTTGTATATTTGTGTGGGCGAGTGTTTTTTTTCTCTTCTTGTGACGACTCAGAGTTTTTCTCGTTGTTCGAAAAAAATATTTTTCCACCCAGAAGAATTCACAAATCCGCGAGGGTGATTTTTTTTTCATCTTTGAGATTAAGTCTGCATCCGCATTAATATGACTCTCGAACCAATCGTGTCTAGACTATTATAATTCTCCCTAACTCAATATTTCACGCTTTACATTATCATTATTATTATTATTGTTGTCATTTTCTCACATTAGTTCGACTGATAAAGTATAATCTAGCAAGCAATGAATCATCAGACATTCTGCAGCTGTAAAAAATCACTTAACATGCACGAAAGAAGTAAAAAATACCGTAAGGTTTGAAGAGTTGAAAGTTCGAATTTTTTTGACACATTTTAATTGCACCATTCCTTTTTTTTAACCCTTTATAAATACTTGAGAATTCTTTTTGCGTTATTAATTTCAGAGTATTTCACATGTGAGACAATTAATATATTTGTCGAATTGAAAAAAAAAATGAACTCGAAATATTCAACCCTTCAAAAAAAATGCACTGCAGGCATTTTCACATGCATTGTGGAACTGCGATAAAATTGCTACCAATTGGATCTCCCATTTACGTGTTAATAGCTCGTGATTAAAAGAGATTCAAAGAATTATAGGAAAATGACTAGCGAATGAAAACAAAAATACGAATGATAAATGGCTCATGTTTTGTACTTACTGCTCACGTTCCTCCATCTCGACGACCCGATTACTGTCTGTGTGTTTGTTTTTTTTTTTTTTTTTTTTTTAGTTAATCCAAATTAAAAAGCAGAAAAACAGAAACAAATGAGAAACGCGTTAGTGAGTAATTATGGGCTAACTTCGCGAGTTTCGACACCACAATTTCGAGGATTTTCTATTTACTTTTGGGTTTCGAAAATGTATTAAAGCCATTGTCATTTTTTTTTCCTCGAAATTACAGAATCTCGACACAATTTCATGCCAATTTTGATGACTTAATGCATCTATGCGTTACGTATAATTTCACGTGTAAATATGATGATAAAAATATATATTTTGGTAGTGAGGTTTGTACTTTTATGATTTTGAGAAATGTATATCATCTTTATCAACTTCGGATTATTCACGATCGTGGGACGTTTGGGATATTAAACAATACGGTTTTAAAAAATTGCGTGATTTTTTCAAACTTATATTCAGAGAGTTATTCAATCGCATGTTTTTCACGTGGTAGTCTCGCCACGGTCGCGTTCAAAAGTTAATTCTCCTGTTATTTTTTCAATAGTTGGATCCAGATTTCTATATAATCTAATAAAGCTCGTCATTCCGTCTTATAAGAATGTAATAACAGATAAAATTTCTCGAAACTGAACGGTCAAAATTCTTGATTATTTTGCAACGATTTCGCTCCATGATTTCTTATGATTGAGGAAATAAAGAAAATAATCTGTAAACGTTTTTTGGCATTTATCCACGAAATGAAAATTGTTCTACTGCTCCCCATAAGACCGCGTGGGAAAAGTATTAAAATTTTGAAATTAAAAAAAAATCGGTAGCAAAACGCATCGGCGAGACTAATAACAAAATTAACTTTTCTCTAAGTTTGAAAATATCGGAATTGAATAATGCATAATTGACCGTATTTTCGAGTTGAAAAAAAGTGGGAGCACCATAAAATAAATGAATATCACGTACTTTATCCGAGACCGAGAGAGAGAGAGAGAGAGAAAGAGATCCCATTATTCGATTTCTCTATATGTTTAAAATACGAAATTTTCATGCAATTTGAAATTCGTCCCCTCAGGGAACAATCTTCATACGATAAATGATAATATTCTTTAATTATTTGTAATCGAGATCGAGCATAGCATGCGTATGTTTATGTGTATCTCATATGGAATGCTTACATTTATATTTATATTTATTTGTATATGTATATTGTATATTGTGTTATGTAAATATGATCGTCGTACGAGAAACATTACTTCGGTGATACTAAAGTTATGCGCCCGTTCCAAGTTCATCGTATACACGAGACATAATTCTCGAGTTTCGCGAGTTTATTCGTGAAATTCATGACACAGAATGGAAGGCGAATGAGTACGTACACAAAATACACAATTGTTACGTCAGCATAGTGGAACGCTTGTAAAGTGCCACATGAGAAGTCTTTATTTTTGGAATGCACGTAAGAGACTTGGAAATTTATGAAAATACCTTTTTTTTCCATCATAATAAATGGATTTGATTTTTTAAGTATTTTTTAAGAACCATTTTTTAAGGAAATTATTCCACGAAATATTTACGACTCAAGATTTTTTGTTGACAAGTATGATAAGAAGAGAGATCGATTGAAATTTATGGATGAAGATGAAAATTGCATGTTTCTCAAAACGACGTGATAATATTCATGCAGTTTTGACCAGTTGTTGAACGATGAACAAACAAAAAATAATACAATGGAAAATTCGAGTACACCTTTTTTTTTTTTTTTTTTTTTTTTCATTAAATTATAAATTACTACGAGCAGATGAAATGAAAATTTGAAAATTGACTTACATTTGGCCTGGGCTCGCTTGCGACGACAAATCAACCAGATTACGATGCAGCATATCACGATCGCCAATAATATGACCATCGCGACGATTATTATGATTATCAAAAGATCACCCTCTAGTTGAAGCCACCAGGGAAGATTGCCTGTAAATATGCGAAAACGAATGATTGAAAATATTGGAATAAATTGTTGTGTGAAGTTCTTCAATGATCAGTTCTAGAGAATGAGACAAAAATCAAAATATATTCATCAACTGATATCATTCAAATGAATTTATTCAGAGGATAGTTCGCTTTAAATTATTTATAACAAAAACGGATAAAGTGCGGTGCTGAAAAAGTAATTGGTCATGAAATCAAACTTACTGTCACGTCCATGGCGGGCTATGAAAATATATCAAACGATTGAGGATCGTCTTGATTTATATTCCGTAACGGGTTGTTAAAAAAAAAAAACACTCACCAGGTACACCACGTTCGCACGGTAACGAAAATCCAATGGAATTATTGGCGACACAAACGTATGTCCGAAAATTCGTAACCGATGTATCGAGACGAAGATATCCTTTTCCATCTCGAATCTCCCCAATTTGGTCGAGAGTGTCGTTGTCACTTTTCAGGGACCACGTGAAATCAGATTCTTTTGGATTTGCTATTGCTGAGCACACGAGATAATATTCACCGTCTATTCGCTCTTCGTCGATTCTGCACTCGGGTTTGACTACGAGAAAAAAAATTCTTGGTCAAATACTTGAGGGACAACGATAAAAAGTTTCGAAAATCGATCTTTTATTTGAAATTTGGATTTTTAACAACAAATTACATTGAAAAGACAACAAAAGTTTTTGGTATTTTCAATTGATTGATAAAAAAAAGAAAGTGCAACAAAACTTACAGAGAACATTAAGATAAGTCGTTATGTTGTTTTGTCCGTGACGATTATAAGCCTGACAGATATACGTGCCGTTGCTCCGTCTGGGTACTTTCGTTTTGAAAACGTGAACAGCATCGGTCGATATAACGTCAGTTGAGCCTTCCCGAAACCATCGAAACATGGGTTCGGGTTCGGCAACGGCGCTGCATTTCACGCTCTCGGGTATCGAATCGACAATAACGTCTATTATCTTCTTTGATATTGTCATATTTTCCGGTGGAACTGTCGACGAGGAAAAACAGTAAAGAAAACAAATTCTTTCAACTTTACGACTCGCTGAATTCGCACAAATAAATGAGGACTTATATATTTGTATCGGTTTATGAAGAAATACAAGATACAGAAAGACTGAAAAGAATTTGTTTGAAAACTAATTGGTAATTAGTAGAAAAAAAAATTGTACATTATTTACATTATTGTTATTATTATTATTATTAGTTTATCTAAAGAACTTACATTCGACACGAAAAACAGTCTCGCTTTTAACCCCTGGTCCGATACCATTGCCGGTGCTTTCACAAGTGAAATTTTCGTTGTCCCTGAAGGGATGAAGATGACCATCGGGCCATGCCGTCATGTTCCAAACGAGGGTCGATTGTATACTCTCAAAATCATTTTTACTCTGATCAGGTGGATGATAAACATTCGTTTGATAATATAGGTCAGTTTTATCAAAATTCATGGGTAAGCCGTCCCTCGTCCACGATATATTGCAGATCGGGGAGCACTCGACCCAACATTCAATGCTGACGTTTGTCGAGTTGTACGCGAATCCGGCATAACCATTGAGCGGTTTTATAAAATCGGGTCGGGCTAAAGAATATTAAATGGAAATGAAATATTTGATTATTCATATAAAATCATTTTTTTTTTTAACGTTTTTCCAAAATGATGTACAAAGAGGAATGAAAAATCATAACACCGCTATATTTTTCGTACAAACCCGCAACATCGATGAAAATCGTAGCAGGATCACCGTCCCCGGCCTCATTAAAAGCCATACACGTAAAATTCGCTTTGGTCTCAAGATTCACGGATTCTATGCGCAAAACGGCACTCTCTTCGCCGGATATCTGATGAGATCCGCGAAACCACTTGAATCCCGTGACTTCGGGACGCCCGAGATCGAGAACCGAGCACGTAATGTTCAACGAGCCCTTCTTAACGACCCGTTTCGGCTCGTACGTTATCGTAGCCGGTCCTGGCTTATCTGTGAATATATATTTTTTTTTTATCAAGAAAAAAACTGGAAAGAAAATCTCTTCACAGGGGTAGAAAATACGTGGGGATGTTGGACGAGCTTTTTCGACAAACGTTTCACGTCGTATAAATCATCAATGAATGAATACACAATTGCGATCAAATTTATTTAAGTAGCGAAGATACTTGTTCATCGTTATCGCCATGTCCAATGAATTCCCAACGTAAATAAAGTATTCAAGAGGAAAAAAAGCAAAATCGCTTTTCCTAGAACTTGCTAAAGAGTACGAAGAAAAACATAAAAATATATACATTTTTAAATTTAATAATTAGGTAGAGAAAAAAAAGCACGTACAATAAACGACGACAGGTGCACTGGCTGATCGATTTCCCCAACCAGCATCGTTACGACCCTCGCAAGCATAATTTCCATTGAACGAACGTCCAACAGCCTCAAGGAGTAGCTTGCTTGGATCAATGTCGCAAAAAGTCGATATCTCATCGACAAGTATACCATTAGTCGACGTCGGACTTGCACCGTCGCTCGAGACCGATGAGTTGCGAGAACAATCAGGCAATTCCTTGAGAAGATCACCATCGAGAAACCATCGAACTGTCGTCAATGTCATTGGATTACCATCGACTACTTCGCAGGTGAGGGATACGTTCAAACGATCTGCCTCGTTAACCGGCACTTCCGGTTCCATCGTTACCTTCACCTGAGGCTTATCTGTTCAAGGCCCCCAAGCAAAATCATTAAGCATAATCGAGCTAATCACTAATTATCTCATAAAGCTTAAGAAGAATTTCGCAATTCTAATTTTCATTGTTTAACATTAATTTTACCTCATTCATTAAATTAGCTCGGATAAAAACACGTTAAGAGTTTATTTAACAAAAAAATCTCCTTTCAATGTGATTCTAAATTTTTTATCAATTTCCTTCGTGATGAATTGAACAAATTAGCTCGACAAACTGTCAAACTTTTAGGGGGTTAACAATTCGTTGAAAAACATTTGTTAAACGATAAAGTTAAGACAAATAAAAATGAGACAAGCATTTGTTTAGTCTTATAACCTCGAGCGTGGAGCTGGAATTATTTTTAAAAAACATTCCACGGGTGCATAAAATGGTTTGGATCGAGGATTCTGATAAAAAGTTATTTAGTGTAGGTCTTAATCGTTGTGTAGAGTACGGCGTTACTTCTGTACTGAGAAACTGATGAGCGTGGGAACGGAACTGTATGAAGATAGGAAAAAACATTCGTGGGTATAGTAGAGAGAACAAAAAAGGGATAGGGAATGAAAGAAAAGGGAGAGGGAAAAAAAGAATGATGGAGATAAAGAGATAGAGAGAGAAAGAGAGAAGATGGAATACGAATATAGAATTAAAGATCGCATAGTGTGAGACAATGCGGTGAAACACATACACAATACAGATACGTCGATGAAGTCTTGAACAGTGGATTCGCCAACGCTGTTCTCCAATATGCAGGTGTATCTTCCCATGTCGCTGGAGGACGCATTTCTCACGGTAAGAGGAGCGTAACTTGGCTCACCACCGTCGAAGTGATCATTCTTGCCAACGTTGATAATCTCGCCATCCAGTAACCTTAATAAATATAAAACAATGAAACATTGAATTATTGATGGAAAGTCTAAAATATGGTGAAAGCTTGTGTAATATAAAACTTCATCGATGGGGTAACAATTTTCATTTCTGACTGAAAACAGGCCACGATTTCGCGACATTGAAATATTTCCATCAACGATCATAAAACATTTTTAGATGTTATTCCACTTTTACATTTGTGAAAAATTAATGGGTTGACATTTCGTCACTTATTCGTAGGAATTGGTCTGGTTAATATAAATAAATTCACCGTCCAATAAGTTTGACGAATTAAGGAATGAGACTGGGCTAGAAATTTGTCACAATTAATCGATCACAGCAATGGAGAATTTTTCATTCCATTACGACGAGGACGACGACCGACGAACAATCAAAGAATGTTTTGTTAATGTTGATTTTTCCAGCCGCGCAAGATGCGACTCTGTAAATTTGTCGACAATTCAAAGCTCGTCTTCTTCGTCTTTCTCTATTTTTTTTTTCCTCAAATCCTTCTACTTCGATTCATCCCCTCGTGAATCTTACCAAGAGTTTGTCTTTATCCGGCGCGAGAGAAAAAAATACAAAGTTTCTCGTTAAAGAAAAATCTTTTCTTCTATTCTTTCACGAAGAAAGCCGCTTGCGGCTTTTCTTTTTCTTCTACATTCTCTCCACTCTTAAGCGTTACAACATCTTTTTCCAACGCGATGGAATATATCGGTGGAACTCTCGGCTTATCGGGTACGTGCTTTCCCCAGTACGTAAGTCTCCCTTTCTCCACCCTTTCTTCTTCTCTCTCTCCCTCTCTCTCTCTCCCTCCTCTCGCTCGTGGCTCTTGGCACTTGGCGTACGTCTTGGATTACCCTGATATTTTCAGGATAAGGAGGCAGAGGGAGAGAGTGAGAAATATGACGACGTGACGTTCTAGGGTCTGTGGTACTTCGGTGTGAAATCGTTTCACAGAAAAGTACGTTCTTTCATTGTCTGGCGCAATAATCGAGAATCGACTTGGGTTTGTCTCGCCGAGTAGATTTTTTTTTTTTTTTTTTTCCATGAATCGAAATACTCGCGAAAAAAAATCTGATTCAGTGCAATATAAAAACGAAGAACAAAATTATTGTTCGTTAAAATTTCGATTCCCTAATCACACATTACTCGAAAATAATAATAATTCATTTACATTTAAACGGAGATAAAATTTCGCCTATGGAAATAAATTAAATATTGGATGACTCACCATTTGACGGATTTCAGCTCCGACGGATTTGCGACGTAGTCACAAAATAAATCGAATTCGTCGGTCTCGTTGACCGTTATATTCTCTTGTCGCAAGGTCACTATTGGAGGATCTGAAAATTTAATGATTTCGATAATTGTAGATTATTTTTAAATACACACGCATACTTTTTCATAATTCATTCGGTGAATATTTCATTTACATTTTCTATGTGTTTTTATATTTTTCAAAACAAGTATCGGTGCATTATTAACAAGTCTGAAAATATCATCCGTTAAATATGAACGAATGCAGTGTTTTTCAAAATGAAATTCATACTTCTTGATGGAAAACGAATTTAATAAAATGGGAATAAATCGTTGAAAATGTAGTATCCACGTTGATAAACCGTTTTTTCGTTATTATTATTTTTTTTTTACTGTGACTAGTTAAATAAATGAATTAAAGAGAGACGAGACACAGAATTTGACACCGTAGCATTTAGATCGTAATTTTATAAATAATTTCGACATTAATCGAATCATAAAAAACACGTAACTAATGAATCCCACCGAATATAGTCAAAAATACACACTGATAAATCATATTTCTTAGTATTACACTCGAGGAGATACTTGGATGAAAATACATTTTTAGAATTATTCATATTTAATTGAAGCATGCGACAGCGTCGCGAGGTGAGTACCGAGGTCGACTGCTCGACATTTGAATACAAGGTACATTCATTATTCATCGTTCATCAATGTCAACAGATACGTTACAGTATTCCGTACACGAGTATTGAGTTGCCTGAAACTTTCATCTCCATATAAAAAAATAAACACGTGTCATTGTGCTAAAAATATTATAATCAGGTCACCGTCGGTGGCACCAGGATTAATATTACTCAGGATTGAAATTCAATCCGGTTAGATAACACGAAAAAAAAAGAGACTATTGAAAAAAGTCAAGTTGAAAGATTTATTTAAAATCTGCATCAGATGTGAAATTTCTAATAATTTTACATTGCAATTTGCTGCGTAAAAAGTCTCGAATATTATGATAAATGAGTGCCCAATTATTTTTTAATTAATCCGGACCACAAAAGTTTCATTTAGAGCCGAATTCATTTCGATCGGGAGTCTTGAGAGCCGAATAAAATGTGTTCTGTCATAACAATGAGCTTTTATGCCCGTTCAACGGATGGAAACATTAAGCTCGTGGTATGTTCTCTCGATGACCCGATTACGTGATACGAATGGTGTATAAAGCGACAATGTGGAAGGGAAGACGTGTCCATATACCACGAATGGGAGGCAGGGAATGGGGCATATTGAAGTTACGGGTAATAAGAGTCCATCACGGTGTGTATGTGTGTGTGTGTGTTTGTGGTACGGAGTACGAGCCTTAGGAAAGCTGGCTGTCGCCAAAAGTGACACGTAAAAGCCTCCAGGAAGATGGGAAAAGTGGTGCAAGACGAACTTTGTCAATTTCGTAGTTGAGGAAGGAAGGAAGGCAAATTTTTTCTTTTTTCCCCTCCTGATAGGCCTCTTCACAATATGTATATATTTATGTATACTATGAAGAAAGAAAGAAAAGAGGCAGCGGGAGAAACGACGACGACACACATAATGATGGACGACTTTATACAGAATAAATGAAGAGGGAGCTATAAGATGAATAAAAAAAGTTGCTCGGTCAAGTGGAGATTCAAGAGTTGCTTCCCCCAGAGCCCTTCATTTTGTCCGCAAATTTCTTTGATGATCGAATGGATCGTTGAGCTCAACTTTCAACCAGAACTAGATCGAACTAATTTTCCTCAATTTTTTATAAGTTGCCACGATTGAGCCCCCAAATTGAGTAGTGAGTGTTCACCTTACCTCAAAAGTGAGATGGAAGGTCGGGAGAGAAGAAACTAAGCCTTGAAGAGATCGAAAGAAAATCCCACGGGTTTGGATCCCGAGGCAAAAAGAGAAACCACGTTAAAAAGATTCGTAATAATGATGTAACGAAGCAGAAATCCATGGCAATGTACACTCCATTATCATCACTGGAGAAGCTTTAAAAATTATTATGGAACAGGAATGATTTATGTAGTCTCGAGAGAATTTTATCCTCGAATGGTAAACCAGGAAAATAAGAGGAATGACAGAATTCAAGATGAGGAAAACTATGCAAAAAGAATTTGTGATAAGGGTTTTAGCGTAGAGAATATTTTCCTGTACACAAGATTGAAGATTTAGAAGGTACATTTTTAATATTTTCCCTTTGATAACTCCAAAATAGCCTCATGAAAAATGACAAATTTTGCGTGTTTCCTAAATTCTATTCCACACTATTTCGTTTTTTTTTCTAACATAACGTCAATTTTTATTCTGAGAGCTATCGTTGATGTTGAAAAGTAAATTGTATTTAAATAAATCTGCATTTACTTACACAGGACTTCAATAATCGTGACTTCCTTCATAGGTTTAATGCCCTCAGCCACGGTGACGGAATTTTCGGCAACACAGCTGAACATTCTACCGTTGTCGTATTCTGATGCTGTGAATGCCAAATGACTGTCCGTGTCGGACGTGCCATGGCTCTGTTGAAAATGTAAACAAGGAAAAACGAAATTTTAATTAAACCGTGATGAATTTCTGATTGTTGTAAATTACCAACCTATTCTGGTATGCAGTTTTTCATTGTGTAAGGACGTAATCGTATTTTTAGGAATAAAACAGAACTTAATGGACTATGAAACTCAAGTTAGCTATTGTTCCGTTGCAGGAATAGACATTTCGTCCCCAAGTAGACAACATAGAAAAATAAAGAGTCGTTTTTTTGTTGAAGTACTTCGATTCGCGTATTGTTGTATATAAACTGACTGATATCGGGTAAACTGTTGCAATTATCGGGCGAAGCGATCAGGTCTTTGTCATTATTTTCAAAGCTGAAGGAAAGTCTGAGATTAATCGATAAACTTTGAAAACCGTCAGCATACAAAAGAGATCTGTACCGTTGTCCTCGAAGGACTTTGTAAAATGTTTTTCTACGGACTTCGTGCAACCTCTTCGTACCTTCCCTCCCTCCCTCTCTCTCTCTCTCTCGCTTTTTCCCCAACTTGCACTGTCTCAATAATAAAAAGAAACAAACGTGAAAAGAACAACAGTACTCTCGGGATAATGAAGAAAATGATTTGCCAGGCCTTTTGGTGGGAGTTTCTATGGGTTCGTAACGAGGAGAGGAAAAAGTGGACGTCGCAACGAGTTGAGTTTAACGAGGCTTTTAACGAGTTTGTAAAAGCATTGAGGAACCAAGAGTCCGAAAATGTTACTGGTTTTCTAAATACATAGATGGACAAATGAAGCAAAAAAAGGAGACAGAGATTAAAAAAGTATTTTTAATGCCCACAGGAAAATGCTCATGTGCTTTGAATAATCTTCCTTCAAAGATGTTACGCATGAATTTTTATCTGCTCTAATTTTGATGAAATGCGTGCTAGCTCAGGAATAAAATTAAAAGTTACATTTTCATTTCGCATCATGACGTGAATTTCTGTTGGTACTATTGAAATTTCATACTCGTAGCTCGTGTAGTTAAAAGAAACACATAATAAATTCACTCGAAGCCCTTCAGAGAAGCACTGGGAATCCAAAGGTAATAAGGAACATTCACCGAGTTCGAATAAACATACAATGGATGATTATTTCAAAGAATACTTCATATGTAAGAGAATCCATGTTAAAATATGTGCTTCTCTCCTTTTTCTCTGGCTTTTTAGTATTTCTGTGTTTTATTTTATTCAAAGGGTCTATGATAGTAGAATTGTATTGTCAGCTTTGTTTAACGCTAACGACCTCGTTATATCACGTGCATCGTAGGCCTTGCACTTTTTGGAAGCCCGCGCAAACGCTTTTTTATATATCTATCGCTTTTACTCTGGCTGCCCGTTTTTTTTAACTGTGGTTCCTTATTCACGCTCATTATGGACCGTGTGTTCGAAAAACTCGGATACAAAGAAAACTTTACAGCCATTCTTGTAGTGGTCGAAATTTTGAAAAAAAATTTAATCTCGACTATTCTTCGGTCGATGTATTCTGTTGGAGAGTTACCGCAGGAACAACGAACAAACTTTCATCAATTTTTTTATTTAAAAAACCTCAAATATCAGTTGTTCTGTTGAAAAATTATATTCTCTAAATAATCTGCTGGAATAACAATGGTTGGGACTACTTAATGACATACTTATTTCCTGGAAATTACGATTGCTTGGTATCATTCACGATTATTTTTGTTCCTCGAATTTTGATCAATAGGAGCCTGGTATTTGGCCAACAGGACGAAATTATATCGATAATTTTTTGAAAATTTTCCGAATGTTACGATCTAAAGAAGTTCTTAGACTAAATGCTAACCTATCGTCGAATATTTTTCCCAGGAAAGTGTTAATTCCAAACACCCCTATTGGTTGGATTTCGAGTGGAAAAAAAATCGGTTATAATACCTCTTGAGCTTGGGAATTATCAGGTATTTTTTAATGGTTTTGTTGCTTGGCAACTCCGCTATTAAAGCGATCGGAAAATGCCTGATAATTTTCAAGCCGGGTATTATAACTGAAAATACGAAGAAGCGATAATTTTTGTTTTTTTTTCCGCAACAAGAGTTTTCGCTTGCTTTGCAGAAACCTTAAAATTTCGAGTGTTCACAACTGAGAAGAGAATGAAGATGGAGAGAATTGATCGCAGAGTTCTGAATAGACTTTAAAAATGGTGTTTTCGGGGCTTCAGCCCGATATTTCAATCTAGATTTATCAACTTTTTGCTGCGATGGTAATTGATTTTTTTTTCATTGTTATAATTATTTCCGTATTGAAACTCGAGTGAAGCTGAGAATGCAATTAGTAAATAAAAAAAGGTAAATCCTTCGGTATGGAATCAAAATTTTCCGACTATTATTTCGTTGGAAACTTTGTTTTTCATTATAGTTGAATTATGTCAATGACGAAGACTATAGAGAGAAAATATTTTTTCGGGCATTATTGGACAAATCACTTTTATTGAATATTTATGTGAAGTGTACCCGCGGATAACGAATTTTCGCCTAAAAATCCGTCGTTAATGGTGCGCCAACAAAAAGTGGTGATGACGGTTCAACGATAAAACGTGATGTTTCATTTTGTCGCGTATATACAGCGACGCAGATTGTCCGACACTATTGTCACTCCGATATTAACTTCTCGAACATGCGACATTGCAATAATGCAATAAAAAGAGCTCACCAACCCCTCCCCATAACAGATGACGATTAAAACAAAAAACACGTACATTACCATAAAACTGTGCTTTAATAAAAAATCCGAACCGTTGCAAAAAATAATATCAAGTCCAATTTATAAAATCAGATCGCATTCAATTACCAACACATGAAAAAAAAAACATTGATGCGATGAACTTTTTATTTAACAAAAATTTACTCGGAATGTTGGAAATAATTGTTCTCAAATGCATTGAAAAATACAACATTTCATCTATCCCCCGAAGTTCATTAATTTTGTTCATAACGAATGCGATGCATTTTTTTGATTTTGTTGTTGTTGTGGTATTTGTTTATGTTCATGGGAACTTCTGATACGCGTGTACACATTGAAATATTGCAACTACTGCTTGTCGATTAATCAGACTCTTAGCAAATAATGCTAATTATCCTCATGGGTCGGAAGAACGATGCTCTCGGATGCTGTATGGGAACATACTCGATGTTATACGATTCTATAACAGCATCAACCGGACCGAAAGGCACGTTGCTGATTCTGTGGTTGAATAACGATATAGTTATGTGTGGATTTGTGTCCGAGTGTGTGTTCGCAATGCGTCTATATATTTATACATAAACGTAGGTTCGTTTCTGCTGATACTGATGTTCTACTGTTCACCACTAAATCCATACTGCTCGATTTATACATATACGTATACATATATAAACTTTAGCGGTCTTAATTTCTCATTATATACCGCACACTTCTATTTGCACGCTTTTCAAACGAGTAACCAAATTTTCAGCCAATTTCTACTCGTAAATTTTCTCCGCGAGCTTCACTATTAATATCTGTGTTTAAAATTCACATTTGCCAATTTTTTTTTAATTTATCGCAAAAAATATAACGAATCGTGAGAATTTTTTGTTCCTGCCTAATTATATTCATTATAATTGTGAAGATGCTGTTTAACATTTTGTGGTCGAATCAAGTATTCGTTAGCAATTCCTCAGAACCATCAATATTATTCGTAATCATTCGAATTTCATGGAACTGCAAATATTTTGCTAGTTGGCATGGATATGATTACTAACGAAATATTATGCTGAATAATATCGCATTAACATTTTCCGTGAAATTCAGAACCGATGGTACAGTGATTGACAATATTACTCAACACGATTTGTTTCTTCTTTTCACACGCTCGGTAGCATTTATTTTCCTACATCATTAAATTTTTTATGTTTCGATTCGAACGAACTTATTGCTCACCATTTTTTTTCTGTTACAATTTTTTGTATTATTAAGTTTTGTCGCAATTAGGGAAAATATTTAGTTGTCGGTTCTGTAAACATTCGTCGAATTCGAATAAACGCGATTGAATGTAGAACTCTCGTATTCTGTGCGGGTGGCCGAGAGTTAAAATATGATAAAAGTGGAATTCTTGCTAAGGACTCCAGAAGTATCGGAAAGAGATAAAAAAAATCGATTCGTCAAAATTATTTTCGTTTTATAGGGTCACCGTTTCCAAATCTTTCTTTTTAATCCAGTGATTGATAATATTTTGACTGAGCGATTCAAAGTTTTTTTATTTTGCAAAAAATTCTACACATCAGGACAGTTTTTAATTCTTCATTATGATAAAAATTATTTATAATGTCCTTCTTTTGATACCTCGAAGGTGTATGTTCAAGACCAATGCGATTCGTTCTACTCTTCTTATCAAATTAATTTCATCATTGACATTAAAACATTTCTATGACCCTCGCCTCTTCCTAATGTTCTCAATTTTATTTATTAATTTTTTTTAAAATGGTTTTCTTAATTTAAATGACTGCAATTACTAATTTATTATTCGTTCGAAGAGTGTTTTTGGGATAATTATGAACAAGTACTTAACGAGAGGCAAATAATCTTATAATTTGTATTAAAATTATAAAAAGTGAGGAGTATTTTGTTCTTACGTTATTTCGTATGTTCGTACCGAACATTTCCAATCGTTCGTTCTCGCCGTTCAAGAGTTCTGTACCGTTGTACCATGTCACGTTCGCCGGTGGTCTTGCAGCGCTCACGATGCACTCCAACAGGATCTTCGTACCGCTCACGACGTGCCCGACAACTCCTTTCACATCCATTTTTTCTGGGCTCACTGTTATGAAATAACACAGAACGAAAAATATTTTTAGATTCAGAAAAGTGCTCGATTCAGTTTGTCGTAGCCACATGTATAACCCCGAATTTTCAAATACGCCTCCACGTATATTCTATTTTTCCAACATTATTATTTCAATACAATGTTCAACAACGTTCGCAGATATTATGCGAAAAAACTATCGGAGAAACTCGGAAAAGGTAAGAAAACAGAAAAATAACACAAACAATAATCGACATTCCGTATCTAGGGCTTTCGCTGCGGGGTAAAAAATTCACTCAAGGCGATGGAACACGAACGAGAAGAATGACGAGCAAAAAAAATATACACATATATATATAAAACAAAAAACATCTAAAAAAAGGAGCTTAAGAAAATATTCTTCGGTATCGGTGCTTTTTTTCTCATTTTTTATCGATTCCGCAAATGAAATACATCAGTGACAAAATTGAATGCAAAATTGTCCTGTTAACAAAATGTTATAAATGCAAATATGGAAGAAAGCGACCGAGAACTCTCTCCCGTACCTTTTATCTTTTTTCTCGAGATAATTTTTTAAAATTTAATCCATCCGATGGCGTGACATTTGACACGCTTCAAGAATACAGTTAATTAATGTGAAAATGTTCCAACAAAATTGGATCTATCTTTTTGACGGTTGATATGATTCTACAGAAATGACAGAGGAATTTTTCACGTCTGCCTCTACTCTTGGCACGAAATGAGGCATTAGGGATGAACGACGTTCGAAAAGAAAGGTTTCGTGTTTGTGTACGGGGGATTTCAGGTTAAATAACCGTGCCGTGAATGACGTCGACTACATTAATTCGATGAAGTTATTTTGAATTCATCACAATCTCTTGAACATTGACGAATTTTTCAATCGGTCCATCGATTTCATTCTGAGCCTACTTTCGACGACGAATAGAATCGTCTGGCGATTGGAAAAAAAAAAATGACTACCAACATACGGTCGATGTATTGATATATTTCGATGTGCCGAAAACAGATTTTCATTTTAATTACAGAATTTATCAGCAAAATAGGAGAAACTTGAACGAAAAAAAAAAAAATTCTGTGGTTTAAAGTTGCATGTTGCTTCGATGCAGGAAGCCCTGTACGTAAAGTTGTACGTATATAAGCGACGTAAATATATAAGTATATTTACGGGCAAGAGAAAAAGATCGTAAAAGACAGTATTTAACGCGCAAATTGGAGTGGCTGGAGACCTTCTGATTGTTAGGAACCGATATATATGTATGAAGGGAGGAAGCGTAAGGAAGGAAGGAATGGGAACATGAGCAATCTATTTTACCAGGAGACTTGCTGCTTTATTGCACCGGGAAAGCGTGCCGCACCCGTTGAGAGGTGGTGGGCTATGCAGTCAAGGCGAATTGGCGTATACGCTTTTGCTCTCTCTCTCTCTCTTTCTCTCTCTTCCTCGTTTTACGTCTTTTTCCACCCTCTTTTTTGATCCCTCTTTCTCTCTCTCTCTCTCCTACCCTCTTCCTCCTCGTCATGACAAACTACATTCATTTAAAAGATTGCCCTGAGAGCACTCGAAGAAGCGCATCCACGAGGCGCGGTGCACTCTCAGTCTTGTTGCATTCTCGCGATATTAATATCGCACTGCTTTTTCAAAATTCCCGCATAGACGAGATCCCAGAAACAAGTAAAAAAGAGATACGAAGAACGTAAACACACACACACACGCATACACTGTAAACGGCACGTATTAGTCATTGTATGGCTATGAAATTTGTTGAATAACACGCCACGCTTCTCGTGAAATCCTAACGACTATTCAAGCCTGTGTTTTACAAAAACTTGTGGATTTCTATCTCATATTAAAGTTGGTGAAATAGAACCGTGGTAATTGAGCTCATGTCATGATTTTTAACCTTACAATGAAAATAATATTTTGACCTATTTATGATATTTACATTTTTGCAATATTCCCGTACTTCATTCTACGGGATTATTAAAGTTATACGCTTATTTCTTTGCAAATGATGCTTGAATTTTCTCTGGAGTGTGTTATTTTGAACGAAATTTTTTTTTTCCATTCCGCGAAATCCGTATATTCAAACGAGAGCATAGTTTTCAATGTGGTGTACCCACAAAAATAAAAACTTCACTTTCCAGATTTATACAGAGATAAATTGAAGCAATTCTGCTGAAAAATACTAGGAAACACGGATGCAGAAAGCACTTGTACATCAACTCACCATGTACGTCGAGCTTCACGTCAAGCGTCAGGGGCTCGTCAAGAGCTGGACTGCTGACTTTGCACGTGAACGTTGCATCCAACTCGTTTCGACCAACAGTTATCTGAAGTTCACTGCTACCAGTCCCAATACTTCCATCCTGTGTGGCTGTGGAGCTGTTGGCTGAAAATTTATAAACAAATTAATCGCTACGTTGATCGCATTTATTGTCTAGTTCATTGAATCAATCATTCTAATCCTTGTAAATCTAGGCGAGGAAAGACAAATCGTCGAATATCTTGTGAACCTGATCACATCGGATTATCCGCAATTTTTCAATAGCAAAGTATATTTATATGCACGTATATATGCACGTAGGTATATATTTATATACATATATATGTTCGTGGGAGTGAAGAAATCGCTTTAATCCGGATGATAGCATGTACACAGAGGATTTCGTATCTTTCTTACTCAATTGAGTTAAAGTAAATAAATTTCTACCGCATTTTATCCTGTATATCTATTTATATATATATATATATTTAGCGATCTCTCGCAATGTTTCTCGTACAAAGCAGCAAAGTGTGCGAGAAAGAGCGAGCTAGGGAAAGAAGTACGTATACATAAGATATATAGTTGGAACGTTAATTGCGGGGCATTCCTCTGGCTCGGGGGTTTTCGAAACGAGACCGCATTGTCTTTTCTCTTGCCAGAGCTGGCTGCCCCCTTTTTTCTCTTCTCCCTAAACCTCCTCCCGCTCTACCCTCCTCCCATTATCGTTTCGTCCGCTCTCTCCGTTCCACACCATCCTTTTAAACAATCGTCTTCATTTCCGTTCGTCGCTTCGGTTCCGAAGGGATCTTCTCGAAGAGGGAATGGCCTTTCGTCTCCTTCTCACCCTCATCATTTATTTATAGTCTCTTTCAAAAGTCACGTTCCAACTCTCTAGATTATAGTTCGACTATGCAATTCTTAAGAGAAATGTCATTAGTCATTATTCCTTCGATACCACGTTTACGGGATATTCATTTTTTTTCTCGTTGAAACCAATGAGTGGAATCCGCGTGAGAGGAATCCGAAAAATTCGCTCTCGTAAACAGTATGTCAAGAAAAAAAATTGGTTGCACTCTTTACTTCAGAATCCCATGATATTTGGTTACTTTGCAAATATTACACGTTACTCTCGAAATACTCGGTACAGATGGAAGAAAGATCCTGACTCTGTTTTATGTTAAACTAATAAATTAACAATATTGGAAGGAGTCAGCCAATTCATTCCAAATTTTGCACTGGCATCCAGGATGCTCAACTGCAACCGCAGCACAACAACTCTATTTTTTTTTTTATTCCTCTCGTCTTGAATGACTCCATGTCGAATATCTCCATTTTAAAACAACTCTATTTCTAAATATCTCTATGCTCAAATGACTCTTTGGTAGGTAAACGTTATTCTCCAATAAACGCAATCTTAAATATCTCTATTGTAACGGGACAGCCACATCCCCTGGCCGGATTTCTGGTGTGGCAGAAATCCGCCGGAGGGCTATGGGTGGAACGATCTCGTGCACGCGACGTATTCCTCCTACCCTTACAAACTCCCGACCGTTCCCATATTTCTTCTCCAATTTCTTATCAAACAAAAATGAATACGATCATAAGTTATTAGGAGCATTTTTACGAGTTTTAGTCGCATGTCTATCGTACTGAAAAGTATAGTGACGAATGTGTTACAAAAAGACTCTCTCGCGAACACCGCGAGAGAAAAGAGGATTCTAAGAATCTTAATTGCGTGCTATTTTTTGGATTGTGGGAGTCCAAGCAACGAAATATTTCATTATGGAAGAAAAACCTTTGACCCAAAATATGCATCTTCATCAGAAACATTATCTTTATTGTTAAAAGTTGATTAAAAACGTTTCTATGCTCAAATATGTCACATTTTGACATCTCTCTGCTGAAACAGCTCTATTCTGGAATTTCTGTATTTCAAAATACCTCACACCACTGATTTTGATTGTCAATTGTTCCTTACGAATATATAGAGACCTTTTGGAACACAGAAATTCCGGAATAGAGATGTCAAAGACGAGAGATATTTGAGACTGTATGCGTTTTTAACCACATTTAATAATAGAGCTAATGCAATACAAACATATTTTGTATCAGAAGGATTTCTCACAGAAATATATAAGCTCGAGTTTATTAAGAATGACGTTCATTGACCAAAGAATCATTTACGAATAGAGTTGTTTTCGGAATAAAAACATTCGACATCGAGTCATTAAAAAAAAAAAAAAAGGAACAAAGAATTGAGTCGTTTTGCCAATGCAGCATCTGTGCAAACATGAACACGATATTTTTAAATTGAAATATGAATTGTTGATCCTTGATGAGAAAATTGAGAACACGCACAGGTGTGTTTATGTTTCTCAAATTAATCGAATTTGTAACGCTCCAAAAGAATATGTTTTCCCTCGAAAACTCTATTGGAAATTTGGCAATTATAAGGGTGGTTAGGGGTTTTCGATGAATCCCATTGAAACAGTTATTGGATCTAATCGTACCGTTGAATCACGCGTCAATATTATGCTTTTGGAGTAAACAGATGCATGTTATGGTGCAGATATTGAATCAATAACATTTGCTGAATATCGATGTCAATGAAACATCATCCAACCGAGGCCACTATTAACATAAATTTGTTTTTATACGCTTGTGAATGTTTATGTTCGGACTTATTCCATCGTCAATCAAATGTTATTCTGATCGAATGTAGAATTTTTGTACTAGGACTTAAATTTAAAAATGCTGACGTGATAAAAAAAGGAAAATCTTTGTTTGAAAAATGACGTTTTTTTTTTCTAAATTCGTGTAAAATTGTTTTATCAATTTAATCATATGAGTTTCCTCTAAAAATTGATTACTCACTATTTCGAATATCACATCTGCCGTATTTCTGACTTGGAATAAATGGAAAAGAAAGTGTGCTCTCACAACAGCAGCGGCGGACAAACTCGCCAGGAGAGTAAAGTAGCAAAAGTTCACATGTGAAAGTAGACAGGGTGCTTCTTTGCCCAAACTTATGAGAACTCACGAAAAGCATTTGCTTGTTTTCTCAATGTACACGGAATTTCTGAGCATTCCATCTGTAAGTTTCACTCTGAAAGCTATATTTTCGTCCGCGATCTTTTCGTTGGTTAATTGCTTATCCACTTTTCCATAAAGTCACCGGCACTTCAACGTACTTCTACTTAAAATGGTTTTATTCCCGTTAAATACGATCCACAAAATATTATTACATAGTAACACGGTTTTTGTTATTTCAACAAACTAATGTCAGCAAAATACGATGTTCAAATGATGAAAATGTCATTATCATGCCACGATATTTTTTTGATCGTATTCAACAAAATTTCGTTTTTTAGGGTTCACGTGAAAATTTAACAGGGAAGCTTTTCGAGATAAAAAAAATGCCAACTAAAAAAATTTAATACACGCGCGCGAGATTTCAGAGCGCCTTGAATAATGAAATTCAACGAATGCGTCGTTTTTATAAATATCCAAGCGCAGAGGAGAATCATAGGAAAAAAAATTGCATGTTGAATGGCAGTGAAAAAGTGGGCAAGAAATCTACGTATCTTTGTTCACACTTAGACTTTTTTCTTCACACGTCTATCCATTTTATATTTATATATATCAATGGCATCGCCATTCGTACAAGCTGTGCCGATGAATCGTAGTTTTCAAGATTTCCGCGTGTAACTTTATGAGATCCGTGGGTGGATATATTTCCCTCCATGGAATTTAACCGCTCGCGGTAAAAGAGAACGAAAGGTTTGAGATGGCTCTGCTGGGTAGTACAGAGAAGGACAGTCAAACGGGCATAAATCTTTTACAACCCTTTCGTTACGCTACTGGAATTCTTAGTCGGACCGTAAAGTGTCTGCGGGCTCATTTTATCCAAGCAGCTTTCTAACCTCCCTCTCGCCCTCTTTTGCTCGGCCCTTCCTCCTCCTTTTTTTCTATTCTTTCTTCGCTCTCAGCGCAAACTCATCCCCGAGGTTGAAGTCAGCAACGTTATACGGTACACGAGAGACGCCCTAGGAGTGCTCAACAAGCGAAAAAAATGAAATACCCTCTCCACCTTACCATCCAAAGCTCTTGCACCATTTCAATGTCGATGAATTTTGATTTTATCGCGCTCCACTTTCTACCGGCTCATTTTTTGTAACCCTTTAACTCCCCTAGCTGTACGAATATTCTCGAGAAATTGACGCAAATCTCTCTCGACTCGAGCACTCGTATTTATGGACGTTCGCCGAGATGCGGCCTGAATTAATCACTTGGAGATCTTAAGACGTGATAATATTCGTTTTTTCGCCGTATTGCATAGCCACTCGAAATCATTTTTAAAATCCTTACAATTTTGGTCGCTATGAAAAGCCAATGGATTAATAGAATTATCAAGACTCAAGACACAAATCAGTCGAATTTGTTTTTTTAATTTTCCAAACATTTCGAACCCTTAAAATAACAGTTCCTCTAGAACGGTCTCGATGTTTCGCCCATCATCCACCAGATGGACGAAGGCAATGTCGATCTCACTTTCCGTCATTCGCGGAGCTATAAGTAACTTTCCATAATTGATTTTTCAATAGCAGATTTGTTTGATAATTAAATTTTATTGCACGCTCGCTTGACTCACCTTTCAAAACTTCTTCGCCCTTGTACCACTCGACTGTAGGAACGGGTTTACCCTCGCCGCTCTCACATCGCAGACTAACCAATTTGCCCTCGTTTATCGGACCCAGTATGTCCCCAGAAGTCAAATTAATTTTTTCGTCTTTTTCGATGACACGCACGTAATCGGGTCGAACTGAAATCAAAAAATGAACATTTATATAGCGTTTCATTGTGACAAGCAAATATAACATTCCAAAAATCTTTTCAATTTACTGCCGACGTATTGCAAAAGAGCTCGAATATCCAACGTGAAATTATTACAAATTAACAAAATTATGGCTCGAATTACTTCAACGCTGTCACTGGGAATCCAATGGGAAATGATTAAATTGAAGTGGTCCTCGGTAAAATCATCGAATTTATATTTATAAAGGATATTTGATATATAGGTCATCGCCATATCGTTAAAACGATGATAGATTTGAGAAATGAGAAATGTGTCGAAAAACTGGACCTATGAAGCATGCTAATTTAAACATAAACGAGTTAAACGTAACCAAATAATACCCGAACATCATTATTTTAATAATAGAGTGCAAGTAAAATATCTCCTCAAACCAAAGAGAATGGCTAAAGTCAATAATGAAATGTTTAATTTAATTTAATAATAAAATTTATATTGAGAACAGAAAAATTGGTAAAACTTCCGACATTCGTTCAAAAAATCGAAAAAGTATTTAGGCCAAAAAAATGTATTCATTGTAAAAACCAAATGAGTAATTCGTGTAGTTTTTTGTGCTATACCGTCGTGTGCATTGAATCGAGGCTCGCTCTTAATCCAGTATTTGGTCGGATTACATTATTCTCGCTCAAATAAGCTTGCAGCAAAGATTGTATTGTATAACCAATGTGAAATCTACTCAGCTCTTAATCTCTCCTCTTCCTCTATTTGTTTCAGTATTAAATGTCGATACGTCGACGTCTATGTACTCAGAAAACGTATAGAGCTTAACCCCACCTCTTTGAGATAATCTTATTTTCCAAGCTAATGCATTATCGATATATGTACACAGTAAGATATTGACACTGTATTTATATACGTTTGAATACATTGGTGGCTCCAGAATTCCTTTATAAAGCTGTGTATTAAAATATGTGAAAAGGAGGGCAGAGTTTTTATTCCACATACACATGCATAGATAAATACGAATTTACGAAACTGCAAAACCCTCTTTCTGTTTTCAAGTATACTTCAATTACGTGTGAGAATAGAGTTTGTCGAAGCTTTTGTTCGAATTTACTTTCGCTATTGAATGGTGTACCAGAGCGAAGTGAGTCTGCAAGTGCAGTAATACTGCAGTCCAGGCAATCGAAAAGTACAGGTATATCTTGGTAACGAGAATCCCGGAAGTCCTACGAACCATGTCCAACCTATATAAAGACTCGGAAGTGACAAAAGTCTTTTTTCCCCCCCATTCCACACTTTTTCCGCTTGCTCTCGATCACACTATTCTTGTAAGCCTCATTATGGCTAACAATATATGTACTTTTGATTTTTTGCTCGTATCCCCATAAGCTGTAATTTCCCACACGAAGAATCTCTGCGTAACCGAAAACTTTTTTCACCCGGCCAACGAAGAACATTCATCCTCGCGTACCACCACCTAGAATTACCCTATAAAAACTTTTTCTCAAAACTTTATAAATCGCTTTTCAGATGGTGAAATTGCAAACTTATAATACGAACGTTGATATACCGAAAGGTTGGATGCGGACATAAAGAGAAAGAGAAAGAGAAAGCGACGGGAGAAAAAGAGAGAAAGAGAAAGAGAAAGAGAATGGAACCAGGAAAGGGTATAAAAGTCTCGATGGTTCCGCTACAGTTTCAAGCAAGAGTGAAAAAGATAGAGATGGACGGGAAAAGAGGTGTAGAGAGGGGGGGGGGGGTAACATGAAAATCCAAGGGATGACCCAGTTTAACATAACTGGAAAAGAGCATTTCCATCTTTCACTTTAATGGACCTCGCCCTTCTAAACTGGCCTTCCACGAAGTGTACTAATAATTTTCATATTTAAGGCACTCGCGGATATACTTGAATCCTCGAAATGCTTTGGTGCGAGATATCTGATGGATAAAGATTTTCGGCAATATTTCACGAAAAAGAAAAACATGTTTAGCTGGACACCGAGAATGAAATGAGAAAAAAGAAATTCCAACGTGTCGTCGATGACGACGTATTTCTTTCGCTTGAATTAATTTCGTTAAACTCGTAAATCAACATTGTGTGGTAAAAAAAAAAATGTCATATCTTTTCCAGGGAGACTTCAAGAATACGTTGTTGGGTGACGATCCAAGAAATTCGAGGACGCTATCGGGAGTGGTATACGAGTTTTGGTTTGGAAATTTCTTCGGGTTCAGGTACGAAATCATCCGATCTGTCTCGCCTCTCAGAGAGACAAAGCACAAGATAAAGGAAAAGCAAGAAAGAGAGAGGGAGATAAATAGAGATAGAAAGCGTGAAATTAAATTCCTCGACTTCCAAGAGTTCCTAGCGACGAAAACATTCCGATAACTCGTTCCCTTCGTATTATCACGGTTTATTATCGACCATTGGTGAGAGGGAACAAGGGAAAAGGTCCGGAACGCCCATTCTCGGTGAGTTCATCTCATCGTAATACATCATCCTCTTTCGGAACTGAACAGCCATTTTATACATATACTTATCTACGTTAATAATATCATTATGTCGTATCTCTCTTATTCTTTCTACCCAAGTGTATATATTTATTATATACAACGTAGTTCATGTCAAATCGAGCTTCGCGAAATTTTGCCAAATCTATTATTTGCTTATCTGTTTAATCTGTTAAAAAAAAATTAACAGTCTACGAAGAGTTTCAAATCGTATTTGGTCTCAGAAAAATAATTGTCATCGCGAAAAAGCTTAAATGAGAAGAGAACGCTTGTGGTTCAAATGTTAAATTGACACAGAATTACTTATATATATAGAACGTGACAAACCGAGTGTTCCTTCTCGTTATCCGTTTTGTGGAAGATGCTATCCAAGATCCTGAGAACGTGCTGAATTCCTATCTACAAGACGTATAACATAAAGTATAAGAGAGATCTTCCCTCTATTCTTCCTAGCTCCTCGTTATATAACACTGTCTCTCGTGTAGTATATGAGTGTATATTACACAAGTAGCCAGTAAGGATCGATCGTAGAAATATGATGAAAATGATCGTAAATTTTCATTAAGAAGAAGAAGGAGAAAAAGAAGAAGAGGAGGAGGAGGAGGAGGAGGAAGAGATGAAGCGAACGAGAAATGGGTCCTCCCATTCTCAGTTTATTATCGGTAGAATAGCCTCTTGTATATATAACTACAAGATATATATACATGTCCTCGTAATACGCGTAAGGTCTGATATATTATCATTACGCCTCGTTTTATCCAGATTCTCATAATTTTTTTTATCATCGACGGCCATCGGCCTTTTACTGTGATTACAAATTTACCTTAAATTTTTAGTTTTACAATATCCTCTTGAAAAAAAATAAAAATAAATACAAGTTTTTAAGGCGTATTAAAAGTTTGAAAGTCCCAATATTTTAAATTATAAAATGATTCGTTAATTTATTCCAGCACATAGGCGAAGCACTGCAATGTAATATTGATTGATCGAATTTTTAACACATTTCATACGAAGTTCGTAATTAGCTGTCACGTAACATGATCGAGTGAATGATTTTCGTATTGAAGTTGTATATTCTATTTATAGAGAAAGGTTGAATTTGTGAAAAAAATCAATACCTTTAAAAGGGAACTGACAATCGTCGGGGAAGATAGAAAAAAAAGTATTTCTTGACCAATACACACTCTTCATACGATAGATGTTAGGGCCAGAGATGTATAATTGATGTACGGTGGTGCACTCTCGACTATTCTTCGATAAACTCTTTCATATTTTCACGGTATACATTAACATAATGAAACATGTAGCTCGACCTGGTCATGCCCTCTAAAGGTCTATACATCGTAAAGGAGAGAAGAAGAGAGATCACGGAACGAAAAATCGACCCTAGGGTGCATGTAGCTCGAGGTTATTTGCCCTCCGACCTCCGGTAGCTACGGCATATCATATAAAAAAAAAGAAGAAAAAAATATGAAAGAGTTCAGCTTTTACGGAAGGTCTTCTCTTGCCTGTGCTTGCAAACCTTTGGAAACTCTATATATATATATATACTAATTTATATTTGTAACATGAAAACCATGTGTGGGACATTCCGTATCAAACCGATCTACATTCACGGCCCATTCTTTCAAATTCGACCAAATTATAGAAAGATCTTGGGTACATTGGTAAAAATAATTCAATTCACTTTAAAACTCTTGTCGTTCGTTACATTCCCAATTCATTGATACTGCTATTTTCAGCCCGTTACTAAACGCAAATGTTGAATTCTTTCGCTAGTGTCAGATTTACAAAAAACATAGACTAAAGTTTATTTTTGCATGAAATGTCCCATATGTGTATCTGACTTATCCGGGTGAGATCCGGAAACGTTGAAAAAGGAAGTATATAAGTCTAACGTGTACGCGTGGATTATACGTCTAGCCGGGCACCACGTAAAGCGTTGCTGGTGGCAAGACCTGTGATTTAAGTGAAGCTCGTCGAGCTCACAGTTCTGCTCCTTTACACAGCTGGTTTATATACAACATTCCTATATACACGTAAACATACATGAACTCGTATACCGGGGGTCCCAGAATGTACGTTCGAAAATATGTTAATCGTGCAGTTCTGAAGAAGAACTGACAAGTTTTGATACATTTTTTTATTCAGATAAACCGTTTATGAGATATTCATTGATTAAAAGGTGCCCGATTGATTAGCCGATTGCCTGTAAAGAGTGAAGCATGCTTCTCCCACTCTTTGGTACTCTGTTCTCGTCCTCACGGATTATTTTTTTTACCAATTAGATCGCAGCCATGAAGAAAATCAGAGAAAGAAACGTGGCTAACGGAGGGAATTTCTCGATCTACTTGCCCTTTAAACTTTGTCGCTTTATTTAGGACACTCGGTGTGTTTATAATTCTGATAAACACAAGAGAGTATATTATAGTCTGTGCACTAATACATATCGTGAGTATTCGTGAGTACCTGAAGGCGCGACTATATTTATGTCGGCTTGTGTTATAAGAGCCAAGTGGTCGTTGTGCCCCCGAGTATTATCCGTTACGTTTGGTAAACTACACATAGTCTCGAATAAAAAGCTTCGGTCCAAGTTTCTTCATATACTCTCTTTTACCACCGCGGCTCTCCACCCCGTCCCTCATCCTCCTCTTAATACTTATATCTCCTGCCATAAAAGCAGGTTGTTGTTCTCTCATTCGTATAAAGACTATCGATAACTTTTTCCTATATTCTTCCTGTCCATGAAGGAATCTTTATACTGTACTTGAAAGGCAAAAAATTCTTACCGTAAGAAACATCGTACGACACAAGGATCAAGAATTGATGGGAAATTTATTGATGTAAACTTTATATTTAAAAAACAACATCAATGTGAAGAAATGTAGTTTTGTTCCTTTTGCTTTTCCAAAGTTTCTTTCATCAATTTTCTAAAGAATTTATTGAAAATGAAAAATTGAGTAAATAGCTACTTTTGGAGGGTCTCGAAGAAATGCAACACGTCACGTATGTCATTGTGGATCGTGAAATATCGGTGTTCACTGATCGCCGGACACGTTCGCCTCGTTTTGTTCTTATCGCCTACTTTGGACTCCAATTTTTCATTTATTTTTCGTCAGATTTTACTCAACGACTTTTTACAACGGTCTCTGTGTGCGTGTTCCTAAGTTTATGTGTTTGGGTTAGCGCACTTTTAGGCTGGAGCAAGCACACGAAGAAGTTGAAGAGAATTGCCAGGGACAGGGGGTGAAAAAAAGGGGAGGAAAGGGTGGGAGCCGCGGATAAGTGGAAGATAAAACGAGAGGCCATTGTCGGGGCGCAATCGAACGGGTCCAATCTCGAACAAAATCCTGTGTCGCCGCGTACCTACCACTGCTATTATTCCCTTCGACCCTCCGTGCTCTGCCACTAACCACTCTCCTTTCTGCTTCTACTACTCCGATCCGCTTCAACTGCAGGGAGGATTTCTCTGCGACCTGAATTGAAAATACTACTACGACTATATTCCTTTTTCTACATATATATTACATGGGACACTTCACGTCAATACAAAAAAAAAAAACTAAAAACTCTTGCGTCCCACCGCAAACACTTTGTAAACTGACTGGCATTTTGACGTTGCATGAGAAAATTTTATGGTTTTTCTTGTTTATTTCATTCAAGTCTGATCATAAGCTTTTATATTTTTTTTTTACGAATCATTATTTGAGATAATATGCTCCTAAGTCTTTGGACTCGAAGGTTTTGATTTTCTTAACCACGTCATTGTTGTTCCTTCGCCGAAAACAACTAAACATTTTTGTCTTGTTGGATGTTTTGTCGAATTCTGTGAGGAGAATGGGGGGAATGAAGCTCTCGTAGTGGAATTCCCCATACAATACAGCAAGGGCCAATTTCAAAAGATCACAGAGAAAAAAAGAGGAAAAAATCAGCGGCAATTTCATAATATCGTCACGAAAGAGCGCCCTCGCTTTGGTAAAGGGACAAAGAGATATTGCAGGGATGTATTTATCAATAAGCCGTAAAGGAGTAAGAAAAAAAAGGGTGAAATAGAAAAGAATCGGGATTATGGATGAGAAATGGGAAAACGAGATATTAAGAGGTTTCTCGAAATAGTACAATTTTCATTTCGTTTCGATTGAACGATTTCTTATTAATATACATTTGTCCCTTTTGTCCCCGCACCAGCAAAGAATATTGCGATCAAAGGTTAAAATATGCGAGGAAAACAGAATTACCGGTTATTCCGGGAACGAACAAAGAAATCATTAATAAAGATCTTTCTGATCTTCCGTTTCAGACACTCTCTAGCTTTAGTTCAATTAGCGCTTCGATGCTCGCGATGTATATGCATCTGTGTGGAATTTCCTTTGTACCGTGTTACGGCGGAGCCTTCAAATTATCGAGGTCCCACAAGATAATTGTGACAAACTGTCTTGCTGATTAAATTATAAACGAGACCATAGAAAAACGCTGGATTCAACAATTACCTCAAGAAGATATTACGTCATTGTTGATTTTTCTCGTATTATAAGAACAAACGACCCGTTTTTTGTTTGTTTTTTTTTTTCAATATACAAAATCTTTATGGAAAAAAAACATAAAATAAATGACACAACAGTTTCTTACCGTTTACTGTAAGAGTGATGTGCTGGACATTGTTGCATTCGCGATTAACTGACAAGTACGTAGCTTCGCATTTGTACAGTCCCTCATCTTCGAGCTTCACGTCTGGAATTCGTAGATAAGTTTTCGTCGTATTTACGTCGTAATCCATCGTTGCCCTGTAAACCGAAATAAACGAATATTTACGTCAAAGAGAATGAGAAGAAAGTAAACGTTTATTTATGTCGCTTGAGAGAGTGTATGAAGACTTTAATCTTGATAAGACGATTAAGGGGAATGGAAAAAAGCGTCGGAAATGTGAATCGATTGAATACGACATTGAAGCTTATTGAACGGTTAAAAAATATTGGAATATTATAAAGAAAAAGGCAAATTTGACGACGTTGGCAAATCTTGGCAATAACGTGATGCAGCATCGGGCTACGACACCTTAGACTTGTTCTCAAGGGGCCGAACACCGACTGCTCCGAAAACTGGGGAGGATTATAGGGAGCATACGGTGTCCTGGACTCTGGCTGTACGACTCGGACATGCAGTCGGTTGCAGTCGAAAATCGATACGCAACAACGTTGCACTGCGCTTCGAGTACATATATGTATATTTATATATCTATACATATACATGCATATATGAATAGCACATATATATGTGCGTTTTCGACTGCAGGTATTGCGGATGAACTTTCATGACCCTCGCCCGAGGACAGAACCGTGAACCAACGAAATTCAAGGGTCAAGTGGGCCAAGTATAGTTTCTTAAGCATTCAATCCTCGTAAAACACGTTTCTTTTAATTGGGATCGAGAAGCAAATTTTTATTATTACACACCAGAAAGAATTATTATGAAAAATCGTGGTTTTTATAAGAAGTTTTTACCAACGGTCTGATGAGTTTTTTGTTATCACAGTCAAATACTTTGAAAACACTTGTAAAGTTGATGTAAAACTTTTTATTTTGTTTATTTAGATGCACGGAAATCTTGGTTAAAGATAAAATGTGCCAAACATCAATTAAACGATTTTGAACTAACTTATTGTCAGAGACCATTTTATTCAGAAGTTTATTAAGAGCATTTTTCTCGGAACGTCATTTTGCAAAACGCTGGACTATTTTCAATCAACAGATTTTAATCTATTCTTTCCAAATTTTGACACATTTTTCAGGATATTCCTTAGAGGGTTCTGGGAGCTTTTATCATTCTCAAAATTTCATTATTTGATGCACCGTTCTGTTAATTATCATCGAAAAATGAAATCTTTCGTAGTCCCCTAAAGTTTTTGATACTGATTAAAAATCTTTTTGGTTTTCGAGTAGAAACGTCTATCGCCACCTGCTTCTTTCGTAGGCACCATCCCGGAGAAGCCAATAGGGTAAAAAAAAACGAAAGTCAAAGAGATTTATAAAAATTCTTTATGTAGGACATGATTCATTCGAATAAACGAGAAAAAAATTGGTCCGGATATCGGATTTCATTTATTGAGAAAAAAAAATGAAAATCGGCCATTTTTTGCCTATTACACTGAAAAGGTGCCTTGCTACGTCGCGATTCTCTGAGTTAAATTCTATTTGACACTTTGATGAATCGATTACGCAGAGGATTAAGCATTTCTGAGAAACTTTGAGTATGAGATTTATCAATAAAGACTTGGTGTTACATATCCAATTTACTTGAACATCCACTAAATCAACGAAAATTTGCTTTTCCTAATCTCATCTTGGGTGTATACGTAAATATTTTATACAGAGGGCGAAAGACGGAAGAAGGGAAGACAGCGGTTTAAGTGAAGTGCTTTTACGAGCTCGGATTAATCCAACCTCCCTGCTTAACGCCTAAGCGACGATTTTTTATGCCGAAAAGGCTATAAAGAGAAATGGGATGAGGGAAGGGGCCCTTCAAATATAGAAAGAGCTCATCTAAAAGTTTTCCCCCTTGCTCCAGTCCGCGTTAAATCCACGATCACTGCACCTGTGTATTAACGATGATCCTGCAGTTAAGTTAGTCACACGGTTTAATCCACTAGGCTCGACAGTCTATTCTTCATACACGTATGCATTTATGTGCAACAAAGTCGAACGTGCATTACACGAGATAAATGGACGTAAAACAATTTTGTACTAACGAGTAAGTCGCATCCTCGTCCCTGTAAAACTTTATTTTTTTCTCTAATTCTCCATTCCCGAGGATCAACGAATTTATGATCATTCCGAATATTTATGACCCGAGCCCTTTTTTCGCTAACGCATCCCATCGCCGTCCGTCTTTCTAGCGTTTCCCTGAGCAACGTTCAAGATTTATAGCAATTTTAACCTGCCTTCGAAATCTTTTTTCCTACCTATAAAATCTCGAAGGAAACAAAAAACAAACAGGCTCCGAATCGTGTTGAGGATAAAACGAACTGAGTAAACGAATCCACCGGATTTATTCATTTATGCACACTCGCCGAAGGGATTGGGTAAAAGAAAACAAGAAAAAAAAACAACTTTCCTCCATCTTTTTCTGCGATCTTTCGACTTGCGGGGTTTCATTGCAGAAAGTGATTTTATTATATGTAGGAAACCACTTCCCCGTTGGATCGTCGCTACAAAGACGTGAATAGCGACCATGGTGTGAGAATCGTCGAAACAATAGTTTTCACCTAAACCTCGAGATCGTCATTGAGGAATACTCGAGTTGTCAAACGTACTCGAATCACAAGTGCACATACGCACGCGCCACAAAAGCGACCGAATATGTGTATATATAGAGACTTTAACGGGCCCGGTACCTTCGTAAAATAGAAAATCACGTAAGCGCATGTTCACCGTCGAATGATTGGTAGAGCTTCAATGATTGTGGGGACCATTCACCTTATTGAATTGCTGATTACAGTGGTAAACGCGTGAATACCATCGCCCTATTTCCTCTTTCTCTCTCGCTCCTCCCTGCTCCCTGCGCTCACACTGTGTATTCCCTTTGTCAAATACGATTCTCGAAAGGCGCATGATTCATGAAAGCACATAATAAGCATCCCCAATAGTATTTTCGGTTCCAGCCGCGTTAACCAACTCCCCGGGTGCCGTAATGAGTATCAAATAAAAGGGCGTTTATCGCACCCTCTGATCAATGTCCGCCAGTGCTTTCAGGCCTTTTTTACCGTAAGCTTTTCCCCCGTGTATTAACGATTAGTAAGAAACAAAAGGACGTAATTCACGAGTCATCAATACGCAAAATTGTACGCGGCTACGCCTTTTTTCACTTTTTACTGATACCTCGCACATAAATTACACAAACACTGCTTCTATATCTCTCGCGCGATTTCTCGTCTATGACCACACAGCCCCACACAAACATCGACACACACTCACCCTTCCTTCCATGCCGATGTACTATTCCAATCAATTTTCTCCTCTCAACCGTAAATGTAGTACGCATGTATACCGCATAGCGCAAAATTTTCACTGTGCGCGATCCTGCTACTCCCTCACCCTGTACCCGTGTTTATTTCACTAACCCCGTATGTATATTTATGATACATTCATTTATTAAATGGTCAATTGTAATTATATGTATTTATAGCCAGTTTCACTGTTTACCCTCAATTTTCTCGTACGTTTGTACGCTTATCGATTCGTACTAACTGAGAGGCCACCAACCTGCATGCGTTTTATATATACAATTCGCTTTTACACAGGTCATGTATAAACTCAATATTTCATTCGAATTCCCGGACTTCTAATTTTTTTATGTGCCAATCACCGCCTTTACAAATCGTTAAATATCTTTTTAAATGTTTAACAGCCTCTATAAATTCCACTGTCGAACACCGGACTACATCAAACACTCGTTTCAACACACATCGTTATTCGCGACCGAGAGATTTCTGTCTCTATGGTATTTTCCAATATTGTTCAGTAATTTCACACTGAAAAACTCGATACTTCGATCCCAACGTCGAATTTTTTTGTTTTAACACGGTCAACTAAATATATTCGAAAATATATAAAATATTTGGTTGTTTTCGTAAACGAATAATTAGGCTATTCAATTACTTTTATATCCAAGCCTTTCAACAAAAAATTCCATGCACGGAAACGAATATATCGTCATAAGCCATAAATATATTAAAAAATGAATCAAACGAAGCCAGTTGTTATTGTTAACAAAAACTTTCATCGAGTATTTCAACGCTACATTTTGAACAGATTATTTCAATTCATGTATCAAAATTAAATGAACAAATGTTGAATTACAAAATGAATGAGAAGTCGACTCGGCCAAATCGGTTTTTCAGTGTAACGTTCTTTCAAACGAAACTCAGCATTGGTAATATATTATTATAATTATTATTGCTCTTTGAGATTCTGATACAAAAGAAACCAATTTTTTATTGAGTTTAATGCCAATAAACCAATATTTTATTAAAGTTTAAAAAGCTTTTTTTTTAAATTGTAAGAATATAAAAGGAAAAGTTGCATGACAACTTACCGTGTGGCAATGTCGTTACTCTCGCGAGTGAGGCCAACATTCTCGCTGAATATGAAGATCCTCGTATTGCCATGGTACCACTTTATACTGTGAAGACCGCCGCATTGTGACGATATCAGTATACACGGTAATTGCACTTCGGCTCCTCGTTCGGCACTCTTTTCGCTCTTTTTCCATGGCTCGGTGCCACCTTAAACAATACAACGGAGAGAAAATTAATTGTCGTCCTATTAAACTTCCTGGAATAAACGTGTATATATAAATAAACATACACACACACACGTATGAATACAAATATAAATAGAAATATATGTACTCGTAAAATATGAATGTTCAAACCGTTGTAAATTGGAAGCGTTCAAATAAAAGGGCAATTGCGTTGCGATATTACATGCGATAAATCACTGTCGCCCATTGAGGTACAAATAATTTATCCGAAAAAGCTCGTTTTTTGCTAATCTCGGTGCACGATACGTGATCGCGATTACACAGATTTGATGTATGCAGCATTTGAGCTAGACGAGATTTCGCTTCGGGGATGACCATTTGAGATCAGAGATAGAAGCGTTATTTCATTAAAAAGAATATTTTCAAAAAAAATTCCTATTGCTTAGTAAAGTAAAGAGTCTTCAATGTTCACGTTGATGAACTTCTTTTTCTTATCCCCCCCGAAACGCGCCACATGCTTCGAGGCGATAAGAACAAAAAGGAAGCGATGCAAAAAAAAAGAAAAAAAATTCTGATTGCTCCCCAAGTTTTCGGTGTAACGTCTACAGAAAGTAGCAACATTATGATTATTGCAGGATGAACTTTGAGTGCACTAGAGTGCCGGAAAAGTTTCGGGCGAAACTTTTCTTTTAATTACTTGACGCGAAGAAGACTCGGCCTGCTAAAAAAAAGGAATAATAAAAAAGTCGTGTATCAAAATTCGAGAGGGTGAGTGCGAGAGAGGTGCATGACAGAAGTTTGGAGTACATCACGGGGTTCAAGTACATACAGACACACACTTATGTATATAAATATACAATGACAAATAAACATATGTATGCACGCCGGAGTTGGTCATTGCTATCTCGAAAAGTGTGATGCACTCAACTTTGTCGAGTGACTAAACGAATTTATTTGAACGAATTTATTTGCCAAGCTAGAGAGAATCCGGAAAAGAGGGAGGGGCGAGGGAAGGGAGAAAGCCTGGTTGATAGGAGACTAGTTTCTGGATTTCGTGACAAGTTTTCCGTGTTCCGGACGCCCAGTGTATTTAGACGTTTCTCTCCTTATATAGATGTATGTATGTAAACATATGTACATGCATATGTATATATGTTTTTGTAATAGTGTACATATACATGTATAGGTGGTCGAGTTCCATCCTCTTCATCCTCGACTGCACCACCTCCTCAATTCGACTAGTTCGAAACCGATTGCCGCACGAATGGGCCCCCGCACACCCAAGTTAGATTAAGTTGTATGCCCTACATTTCGGCTCTCATTCGGTAACAGCAGCACAGCCAAACGGCTGTCGGATACCCTCTAATTACCGTGATTTACGAGAGAGAGAGAGAAAGCGATAGAAAGAGATACAAGTGTAGATATAAATATACATGTAAATGTTTACATTTGTGTGAACACATATATAAATATATTTATAATACATTTTGCTATATCCCACTTGTTCACGTTTCCATTATCCTTAATACCACCAGAATCCCTCACAGTTTGCTTTCTCTTCGAGAGTTCAATCTATTCTGTTTGCTATACAATAAACGATAACACGATAATCACGAGTGTTACACCATATAACAAGCCTTGTCGATTCACGAACTCGATCCTCGAACTCTCACCCTCTCTATTGCTCTCTCTCTCTCTCTTTCTCTCTCTCTCTCTCTCTCTCTCGTTGGCTCAGTAACTATAATCAATTTTCAGTGAATTATTTGAGAATTCGAATAGGAAAGTTAATGCGTTAAGTGATTGAAATTACAAACAACACTCAAATGTATTCAAGTACTTGAACATTTGTGAAAAAACTTCCTTCAATGACTTTGACAATGCTGCTGAATAATTAGCAAATTTTGCATGTGCAAATCTCTGTTTTGGCATATCGATATCTCATGGATTTCCATTCATGTGTAGCTTGTGAACTGCCATCCTCAGGTACACACGATCCTCGGACACACATAAACGTACATACAAATTTAAAGGCAGATTCACTCAACACCATTCGAGCCAGTTGAATTTTCATGAGCTCCATGTGAAAATTGGTAGAAAATTTTATAGTGTTTTCAGCACATCGACGTTTCGCCGAGGGTTATAATTACAAAATACCATTCTCTTCGCGGCAAATTAAATGTGTACTCGCGTTTAATTATAAGCTTCATATATAGGGAATCAAATGTATTTGAATAATTTATCCACTGATGCAACGAAAACTCATACCAAATTAACAGGAATAATGATGAAGCTAATTTTGAAAAAAATTATCATTGTAATCATATTAATAGCGATAATAAATAATAATAATTGTTAATAACGATAACAACAACAATAATAATAACGAAAGTGAATAACATGAGTGACGATTCTATTCAAATGAAACGAGTGTTAGGCGGTGATTTTGTCATCGTTGCACGTGCGTCGTGATGAAAAGTTCATAAACTTCGAAGGTGAAAGAGATAGAAAGGCAAAAAGATGGGGAAGAGTTCGTGTACTCGACCTCGAGGAAAAGTGGTTGGTCTTGTTGAGATATCGGGCTTACTCTTGGTAGCGTTTGTACGTAGAAGTCTCGATGGTAGAAGGAGAAAAAGCAGGCAAAGGGATAACCCACGAACGAACGAGTTCCTTGACCGAGCATGAGCTCCTAACTCTCGAGAATCCTCCAGTTTTGCACTTCGATTTTTTTGCATACGAAGCAGCATGTATTTGAAAAATATATAATAAAATCCCACTAGAAATCAATAAAGTCTTATTGAATTGGAATTAAAAAAAAATATAAACACAAAATGTGACGTTAAAATTCTTGTCTGTTATTAGTAGCAACCAAATTACGACTGACAACCGCAAACTTGTCAAATTATAAGAAAAAGGTTAAAACAAATGAATATCATCGAAATTTTATTCGAAATAATTTTTTTTTTTTTTTTTCAATAAAACCGATAATCCGTCATTTGTCAACTTCAGAGAGTTCCAATAAATGGAAAGCAGTTAATTTTGTGTTTTCGAGTAAAAAGCAGGCTCTTTCACCACCAGTTAGGAATAAAAAGTGTTAAAAAGTGATAGGTGAGTACGAACGAACAAAAGGGAGATGAGGCATCCGCAGAGATATTCGTCTCGATATTTTGAGGTCGTATATACGTAGTGGATTGAGGCGAGGGACTACGGAGCTTTTGGCATGAAGCCAAATTTGAAATCCCTCGTTATTAACCCACTTACTCTTATATGGCTGATGGTCATGGAAAAAGAGAAAGGGGTGAGAGGTAGAAAAAAAGGGGGTGTGGGTCTCTTGGCCATTCACGTTTGGATAGCGCCCAGTGTAGAAGAAGAAACGCATTACCCCCAGGTTGTCCGTTGAGTCGACCATCGTCAAAGAGTGAGAGAAAACGCCACCCGTGGCGGCTAAATTTACGGTGTACGATTAACACACAGAGAGAGGAGGAGAGACGGCCATAGAGGGAGGGAGGGAGAGAGAGAGAGAGAGTGAGAGAGCAGGACGGATTGTACTTGGTTTAAAAGAGGATGGCAAAGGGTTGTTTAAGAAGAGGGTGAGTATCCTCTTGAATCAACCCTCCTGTTCCTCAATCTAATCTGTCGCTCTCACTCTTTCTCCCTCGCGTAACTGCTCTCTTTCTCTTCCAAATTACACTATTCTCCACGCTGCCTCGTGTGTCCCAGCCGGAATTCCTCTTGCACCGCTTTGTTTGTACGTTCGACGATTATCAAGCTCGAATTTGCGACCAGACTCCAGTCCCCGAAACGACGCCAGCAATCCACTAGCAACATGGCGAACACTAGTGCAAACAACCCCTGAAGGATATCCTGTCGGGAGGTTACCTCGCCCCTCTCCCATTCCATTTTCTCCTCTCTCTCTCTCTCTCTTCGCACGCGGAGGACACTATTCCACGAGAGAATACACGTCCGTGTAGATCCTTCCCTGTTAGCCGAGCGTATAAATACCCTTGCGGTATTCGCAGTATACGATAAATGCTCCACACTTGTTCGAAGCTTTCACGATTAATTAATTCGAACGTTCCCGCGAGTTCATGAATGAAAAATAATATAACACACATATACATTGACACAGGCACACAAACAAGTTCGGAGGTCGAGAGAATACGAGATGGGCACAAAATGGAGAGATACCGTGGGAGACTCGACCGCAGAGTGATTTGTAATCCTGCAAGCTCGCGGATGGCTTTTGAATATGCACACAAATTCGTATACATGCGTATGTATGCACATACGTACAAACAACACACATCTGATGCAATTCACTTCGCCTCGACCTACATCTCACCCCCTCTACAATTACCATTATCTTTTTCCTTTTTTTTTCATTCTTTCTCTTCTTCTACTCTGCTTTTAGATCCCACATTTCTCAATCACCACAATCCGCAATGTTATGATAATAAATTGAAACATTCGGACACTTTTTTCAACAAAACTTCTTACGAGATATCGAAAAGTTTATTCCACTGCGGAATTCCTTGTGTCTTCCTATCTCTGCCTTCGTAGATATATACACGAAACTATGGAACAAGTATATATATACGTTTCTAACTACGCCACATACCATCAGCTTACATTTGCACCCTCCAATGTTAGCTAATATACCGTCTGCATGTATATGCACTTGATCCAACCTATATGTTTGCTGAATATTCACCTCTCGCATGAGAAGTTCCACATGACGTCCGACCATACGTATTTAACACTACTGTTACGTCCTCATCTGCATACAGACCTATATCTCATACATAAATATACGTGTGCCCATATGCAGCATAAGGAACGATTCACAGTAGAATAGTTGTGGAATAGTCAGTCAGACACGACAGCCACCGTCATATCTCGTTACTTCCTTCACTTAAGTGTGAATGACACTTTTACCGTTTATAGAATACTCATCCAATATTTACTCCGTTTATAATAGCTCCCTAATCTTCATCAAGGTCGTTTCTACGTACGATATCGTGTGGTGAATGAATTTTTTATTATTTTTTGAGAAAAGAGCGTTTTATCCATGGGAAAATCTGCTTTTCAAAGGTTTCATCAAAACATGTTTGTTTTTTTTTGTCCGTTTCAAACCCATGTATTTGTTACACTGATTTCAGTTGCTGCATTAAAAAGTTAATCATACTTCAACCCCATTTTCAAGATTTTTCTGCTTTAGAAAACTAGGATTTTAACAGTTCTGCTATGCTGTCACTTTGGTCTGGACGGTTTCCCATGTTTTATGTAAAAATGTATGCTCTACGAATGTAAAAATTATGTGTAGCTTTACGCTCTGTCCGTCCCTTTCTCTCATCGAGAAAAATCCCCAGAGCTGTACGTGAATCCGCGCTCCACTGCGCCCATCCACCATTTCTCTCTACCCCCCATTCGTTCTCTCTTCTTCCCTCTCTTTCTATCCGTTCTCTCGCGTGAAAATGGGCACACTCGGCGGACGTTGCAAAACGTGCAGAATCGCACCGAATTCATCGGGACTCGATGAAAAGAGAAGGAATGGGGCGGCAAAAGGATTGCCCGCATGTGTGAGCAAGTTGCCTTCTCTCGGCTGATTTTCATCGTCCTAAATTATTATTCTTCCAATGTCCAACCTTTTCACGATCGAAGCATTTATCTATCGCGAATGATCGATCCCAAGTTCTTTTTTAATCTCTGCACTTTTCTTTTTTATCGATTCTCCCTTTTTTCATGTGTTAAATCTCTTCAGAGCTCTTTCTCTCGTTTGGAGCAACGCTCGTCAAAAGTGTAATGGCTGATAGAAGAGTATTTTATTCGAGCGATCACCATAATTTCAAAGCAAATTTCAATTTAAACTATGGAAATGAAAAATTTGTAAAGTCAGAGAAATCGAGCGTGATTTAAAAACTTGGGGGAGTACTGCAGTAATAGATTTTTCCAAGATGTATGTTTGGAGCTTTGAAAATAAAAAACATGAAAAATATTTCTGATTAAATGTACATATGTACCTTAAGTAAATAGAACAATGAGTTGATAACAAAATTGCACAGTTATGAAAATATAAAAGAAAACTCGTTCGCTTATTCCCGGTCTATTTAATTTTTCAGAGCAACGCGTTCTCTCGGTACTTTTGAAACTTCATTTTTTGTAACTCAGTAAAAGTTTGAAGTAACTGCTTAAAGAGAGAAAGAGAAGGGAAATAGAAATAGAGAAGAAAACAGAGGGAACGAGGAAATGGTAGAAGGGAAATAAGAGAAAGAGGGAGAGAGAGAGAGAGTAGATATACACAAGGAACCGCGAGAACGCAATCCGCTTTCCCGCAGAGAGTTTCCGCACTTCTCGTGGGTACACTCCCGCGGTGTCTTGCCAGATGTCGTAGAACCGCGAGGCAACACAACAGAGAGCAGCAGAACGCACAACTAGCAATAGCACGCCGCCAGCAGCATTTGCCAGGATGAAGGAAAGTCTCTTCAGTCGTGACCAAGTTCACGGCTCAGATCTTGAGCATCTTACATTTGTGTATAAGGTGTCCGGAAAATCGCATGATTACGAACTGATGTTAGTCGATTGGAAAGTTTTTTGGTAAAAAAAAATATACTCTTAGTCTTTGATGCAATGCTAATGAGACATTCAGGCGTATAATGAGGGTAAAAATTTGCTGTGTGCTTGCGAGAATTTTAATGAAGACAAAAAAGGAAAAATGTATAAAAGCGAATTTTCTATGGTCCAGGGACGGCAATTACCCAATTATAGAAAAATGAGTGATCTCAAAATCTCATTTGAAAAGTGTAATTTTTTTTTACGAAATTACATTCTTTGTTGTTGTCAACAACTTAGACGGTATTATTTCTAAAAAAACGTCTTCTGCTATCGTCCTGAGAGGTTGTTTTATGATTAATATTAAAAAATAGTAAATTTTTTATACCTAAAAATTCAAGTTTTTTCCTTCAATAAGCTTCCAATCGTGTAATTTTTCGAAATTTCTAAATTCTTTTCCGTGGAACGATAACTATCTTGTTTCCAAATTTTTCTGCTTTTTGAAGTTTTGCTAGAACGATTTATGTTTTTTTTTCATACGTTGTTTCATAATTGTGGTTGACGTTTTCAAAAAATTGCTAAACCTACTTTGACCGGTTGGTCGGGAGTACTCCCTTAATTGAATAAATAACAGCCAATCATGGGCGTTGATAAGAGTGAAAAAGCTCCTCTCGCTCCTCGTTTCCTCCCTCTCTCTCGGTGCATCGATTGATTGTCAGGAAAACAAGCTCCAAGTGAAAAGTGGATACGAGCTTTTTTTTTCCAGAATTACGTAACTTGACAATTATTTGCAATTGCAACGGTTTATTCTGAAAATACAACGTTTATTTCAAACGATTTCGTCTGAAGATACATCTTGTTATAAGCTAGAAACTACAGTTTCACTTAACGAAGAAGAAGAGCAAGTAAGCAACCAATCAACAGAGTCAAACTCTAAAGCTGCTGATGTTTCTCTCATTTTAGCCTATGGCTACTTATTTACATTCATCGCCCATCCCCCGATGTGATACTGCATGGAATTTCACGAATAGAAGCTCGAGAAACGTTCCAACAGTAGATAACGCTGTGGCTTCCTTTGTGTTCCATTATTGAAGATAGAAAACGAAACTTTAATTAATCAATTAACTCCAAGAACGTTCGCTTGGAATGAGCTCAAGCATACAGCGCGAAACTTCTCCAAAATTTGTTAGTGTTGGCTGCTGTCAATACTTCATTTAGAGTGCAAATTTTGTTTTTCTCCTTTTCAAATTAGAAGTATCGATCAGTTTCGTTGAACGCGGTTGAAGCACTAGCTTCTAAAGTGAATCGTAGTTTCGCTGATGAAAAAGAAAATTCTAGCTCGTCATATCTCCTGAAATCTTATAATAAAAAAAGTATTGAATTTAAAATCGAAATACAGAACATTTCGATCGCATTTTACTACGAATGGTGTTAATTAAATTTCTTTTTTAAATGCCCGGTTCAAAACTCGACATATTGTTTCATGCATAACGGAGCGTGAGAAACCCACCGTAATTTGTTCATTTGGCAATCAAACATTATTGAACTATTTGCTCACAAAATTTTCCATGATGCACATATATATGTATATATATATATATGTGTGTGTGTGTTATGTACGATTGGATCGAGAAACGAGAGTATTTGCCACCGAACAAGAGGGTTAATTGCCATTACGCTAAATAGACAATCTCCTGCCCTTCCGGCTAATCGTAAATTGCATCTCCCACATACGATATATATAAACATACACTTATTTAATGTCTCTATATTCTCACCCTACACGTATAAATGCATCATAGAAATCGTATTGTATTTTGTAAACTTGTAACGACTATGTGATTGGATGAAATATATTATTAATCGTAGGAAGCTGTATTATGTGTATGTAGCAGCTCAAATGCAGCGATGCATACGAACATACAATTCCGTCCGAAATTTTAGCGTAGCTGAATGCCTTTATTGTTAAATTGAAACTAAGGAAGGATTGTTTCGTTGTTTTCCTACATTTCTGAATTTCGCATCATCGACTTTCGATCTATCGAAGTTTTCTTATGCCATTGAACGAATTTCTGGTTTAATTCACCAGAACAAATTTAACGAGTTTTTTCAATAAAAAATAATAAACAATTATCATACAGAGCAGTCTCTGGAGCAGCGAAATTGTATTTAGTTTGCATTTCTACGAACATTCAATTGCCTGGCACACAAGAGTTCTTGTAACAATACCACCGCGCAAATTAGATGCAACCAGGAATTTATCAGTTCGAATAAACTGTGCTGCCATTTGCAGGAGGCGAAATTCACGGGGCATTACAGAATGTGCAATATTTTCTGCTTTCTCGATCAAGAATAAAGCGTATTAAGCACAAAAATACTTTATATCCTCACATTTATACGCACGACAACGTTTTTCGCTTGAGCTTTTCGTTCCCTTTTTCCTTTCTCTCCCTCTCTCGCTCTTTCTCCTCTTCTCACTCTCGGGATATCGGAAATGAGCTTCGGTGAGAATATTACAAGCTTACGTAGTTTAAGCCACGCTAAGTACTTACACATAATCCCACACCCGTACGATACACAACCGAACAATAAATTCACGAAAACGCGGTGAAATAAATTTCACTAAATTATCCTTCTGACAAATTACAACAATAATTCATTCGTGGATTATCATCTCAAACTACACTTCACTCCATTCCCAGGAAATTTTATTTTCTTTTATGCTTTCAAACAAATTTCGAATAAAAATAGCAGGGATGTCAAATATATCTGCTCATACAAGATTTATTTATTTAATTTCAGTCCAACTTCATTAACTTTATCTACTTACTCAACCTTTTCAATGAAACTAAAAATACATGTCAAATCAACAGGAACTTCACAAAAACAAAAAAATAAATGAATAAATGAAAACTCAAAGTAACTTGACGATCGAACTTGACCGGATAGAAAAGTTAAAAAGAACTGTAAATAAATGTGACGCAAGTTGTGATAAATGGTCACCGCGTTTTCATTAATTTTTCCTGTACTTCAATAACTCGTCATCTTTTTCATCTATTTATTTTCTCTTTATCCGCATAAATAATCATTTTTTATGTCAGCAATATCTTTCACAAACTCGCCGTTCTGACACCCGAGTAAACAGAAAACGCTAATAATTACCTGTTGTATGAAGATCCAACCTAAACAGTACGAGATTGCCCGAGGGAGTAAATGATGGTTATTACTTAGTAACATATGAATGTGGGTAAAATAATAATTATTGCAGTAATTATAAGCCTAGTGCCGTTTTTGTTATAGGGGTGAATTTAGTTTCCAAATGGCCTGTATATAAAGATTGTATGGCTTCGTGTTGTGTGGAAGAAGATACTTTGTATTCGCTGTAGGGTCCAACTAACTCGCAAGTATTTTCGCAACCGTGATGCTTCAACTAACCTATTTCAGCCTCTATACTATACAAATATATGGCTACACACACACATTCAGAGAGAGAGAGAGAGAGAGAGAGAGAGAGAGAGAGAGAGAGAGAGAGAGAGAGAGAGAGAGAGAGAGAGAAAGATATGTATATACATCAAGCTGTTCGGAAAGATTCGAGAGTCGGCCGTCCATCGCTTAATTACTTCTTTCCCTTGCCGTAACTTTAGTTGACGGGCGTGACCGAAATAAAATGTGCACGGGGCTCCTGCTTCTGCCACTTTTCTCTACTACACAAACCCGGGCTCCAAACACCCTTCTACTGCCTCGAGACCCTCTTCCTCACGGGTTCTTCCGGTAGAAGAGTTCAAACCACCGAGAGAGACGTACAGGCTCGCGTACACCGACGGTGAAATCGATTAAAAGGGGGTAAAGAGCCACAGGAGATAAGCATGCCTGAGGTGTGTGTGGCTGTTGCATCCCCTCGACCTCTTCAACAATCTCCCTTCCTCTTGCTATACATCCATTTATATATACAAGATATTATATGTATCGGTAATTCCCAGTTGATCGAAAAAATTTCCGCGTTCATCTTTCATGCATTTTCCCTTTGATTATTCACTTGTACCTCAGTACGGTTTTGCCAATGAAGAAAAAAGTATGTAATTACTTATTGCAACTCGGTCGTAACGTTTCTTCAACGTACATGCGGTCATCGCGGATAAATGAACAATTATTTAAATAACCAGGTAAAACTACTCTACGAATTTCATTGTTATTTTGTCAAAAAGAAAATTCATGACTGATTTAAAGATTTGATAGGATTTTCGGACATAAAGTTTTAAGAAACACGCTGCGTCAATGTGAGAAACAAATAAAAAATGGAAGAATTAACATAAATTAGCTTCGAGGATAAGTTTCGAATGGATTTGGGAGAAAGGAGCTGCGAAAGGTGCGAGGAATGATGTAACGAAGAACGTCCCATATGTATGTATACAGATGTTTCAGTACCGGGGAGAAGCAGCAACGTAGTATATTTTCCAAGAAAGCTTTTCAACCCCTACGCCACCCCCTTGCAAGCTTCGTTGAGATACTGCACTTCTTCTTCGTCTTCAACGTTCTCCTATCGCGTCTACGTCACGTGTAAATGTAAGCCCGTCTCGTGTTAAATGTAAATTAGATCTTCTCTCGCCGGCTCTCCTTTAACTCGTTCGTTTCTTCTTTAAACCCTTAATCGAGCTTTTTTGAATGTGCGGTATGTCGAAATCAATAAAGATTAAAGCATTAGCGATATTTTTGTCTTTAAACGTCAGAGAAGAATTGAAGAAATAATTTTATTTCATTTTAATGACTGGCTCTCGTTCAGAGCATTTAATTTTTCACTTCAACGATCAATCATTTCGAGGGTTCATTGGAAATTAAATTATCATAAAAAAGTATTCGGATTGGAACGAAAATAAAATGGGGTCGTCGGTTATTGAAATCACGAAGAACATGAGGAAAAGCTACGAACGACTGAAAATTGATGTTGAACGTTAAAACATTTCATTAACCGGTGATGAAATTAATTTTATAAATTCTATAGTCCACTTTAAGCTCTAAAAAAAAACTGTTCAACACTGTTGCACATGTGTTTTCGCACGAGAATCGACAAGCCAGGGTTTTACACCGATGACATTGAGAATGTCGAGCACACTCGTACAAAAGCTTTCTAGGATTACGAGAACAAGTCTATTTACAAGTGACTTTTCAGTGATTGGCAGTGTCCATATAAAACAAGAAGCTTCAATAAAAGTTACATATATGTCGAAGGGATTATGGCTTCATCCACTTAGTGGACAATCACTGTACATTTTTTCCCACTCTCGGATCTTTCTATAGGCAGGAAGACATAGAATAAAAATAGCTTTTCCAAGCCTCGAGACACTAGGAGAATAAAAATAATGTGAGCTCGGTGCTTTGTTATAATCTTCGGAGATTAATAATTTATGACTGAAATGAGGGAAAATGTCTTCATATTCACGCGCACTTTTACATTTTACATGCAGCCCTCATTTTTTCACTATCCATAAATACACGTTTATAATCATAACATAATGTGTGTCTGCATGCATGTTCACACGAAAAATTTAATCGTCGGCCCCCATTGATTTTTCTTCTCCGGAATATTCGACGCCACAAAGATCAAAAATGTACACGATCGTTTAATTACAGCGGCGTTAAGACACGTCAGTACATTTTTCTCTTCTTTGACTCGGGGCAGGAAATTAAATAGTCAATTATTGGACGCCGTTCTGTGTAAAGAAGTGAGATCACGAAAATTCATTAAGATTTTATTAACAAAGCCTTTGCACAATTCCACCCTTCTCTTGTTAAAATTCCCTTACAGCAGTGCACATTTCTTCAAACACTCGTTCCAGTCGCACCAATATTGTATTTTCAGCCATTTTTTTACTCGAAATAAATTCCTTCAAAGGCACGTTGAATAGTAACCAACTACGATTTTCTTTTCTTGTAGAAAAAAGGTTTCTTTCACGAAACAACAAAGATTAAAAAATCTCATGTCATGGAATAACTTCCACGGAGTGGGCGTGGGAGGTGCCGTAGCTATAATCCCAAAGAAATATACATAATACGTATGTATGAAGTATTACTTACAGTCAAGTGTTCTATTATCCACGCCTTTGAGGGCAAAAGCGAAATGCTTTTTTTTTTCTTTTCCTGTGTCTATACATTCATATACGTACATGGATATGTACATAGTCGAGTATATAATGTGTAAATATGTATATGTTTGTACAAAAAATCCCTCCACTGTTCCACTGCTAAAGACTGTGCAACTCCAACGTATCAGATGTTTCAAGACAATCAATTGGATTCGCGTGTATTATGCGCTATTACTCGGGGCTCTAGGTCACATTTTTGTCTCTTTTACTGAGCAGCTGACCCGAATTTTTCACAAGAGCTCTTCGAGACGAACGACAGAGAAAATGGATGAGAGATTCTTTTTCTCTCTCTCTCTTTTCTCTTCGTTCTCTTTCTTTTTCATCAAGGGGCGTTACCCGTGGATTCGAAAACTTCTTTCTCGGTCATATAATAGAAGAAAAAAGGGGTAGCATGTGAAAAAAAAATCGCGATTATTCTTTGTCTGTTACATTATACATATATATATAAATCGAGAACGGACTAAATTCCTACTGATGAATTCGCTAAAGTATATGAGAAAGTTTGAACAATTGAATTATTAAATTTTTTAATAAAATTCGCTTGATAGCGAACGAACGAACTGTTGGTAATGATCGTTTTATGTGCAGTGAGAAAAGAGGAAAAAACAGAAAAAATCTCTTCCATAAAAAGGGGAATTTTCGTATTCGTTAAAACTTTGATCGTTATGAATTGTAACGAGGACGTTGATTCAACGGGAACCGTTTGATTTGAATTCTAAATTGCACATACATGTATAACGTGAAAACCGTTAATGAAAGAAATAAACTTTTTAAATTATTTTTGTTACTGAATGATATTCATTCATTGAAAATAAATCGAACATACTTTTATGTATTTTTTTGTCGTTCTTAAGTGGATGAAAGTCGATAATCGATTTTTCAAATTGATTCAATAATTTTGAAAGGAATTAATTTTGGTTTTTCGAATTCCCGAAATCCTCAATATATTCAACTGAGCTGTCTATTATCGTTCTATTTTCTATCGGACACCGTTTTCTCTCTCAGTCTAACTCACTCTGATACGGATGTGCAAAAACTTATCGGGCACTAAATTTCCAAAACGTGTGTGTGTCCGTCTGTGTGTTTGTGTGTCCGTGTGTTTGTGTGTGAGAAAGAGAGTGAGAGAGTGAGTGAGAGGCAGAGATAGCGACCAATGGGGGGGGGGGGGGGGGGGGGGGCAAGGCTACCATGAGGGTTGGAGGTTCGGTAATCGATTTCGAAATTATACAAATTACTGTTAGATTAGCATCGACGTAGGTATAGGGGTGGTAGGTACGCGTGTGCGGTTGGCGTAGTTCTCTGTCTCTCGCTGTGCGCGTTTTGTGCCCTCTCGTAAATAGTGAAAAGGCCCAGAACGCTAAAGCGCGAGTGAAACAGCGAATTAGAATGAGCGAGAGATAAAATTCACGAAAGAGAGAGACGGAGAAATTACGACGAGAGAGTACGATCGTAGAAGTGAGCAAGAGAGAGGAAGAGAGGGAGATAGGAAGAGAAGTAGACCTGGTTGCGCGGCAGCCTGGGAGATGAATGACCCATGCACGTTAAAATTGGAAACTACGGATTTATGGACGCGAAGCCGGGCTTGAGTGAGAAAGGGGGTTGAAACTAGGGAATGAGAAAGTTTGCTGCGATAGGCACGAAGCGCACACACACTCACATACTTCCTTCTCTTTCTGTCCTAGCAAAACGTATCTAGTCACACCTGTACCGAGGACAAGAATGAAAAATATACACTGTCGCCCATTTATATAATTCATACACAAAATATGCTCCTGTCTATAAAGTTATAGCATCTTTATACGCCTTTTTGATTATGAACGATCAAGCCACTTGCCGATATATGTGAATATATCTACAACCCTCAACCCACATTCAATTACATGTTATATACTGATAACTATATTGAATTCGAAAAAACAAAAAAATAATAACGAGTCTCTAGGTGAAACTAGGAGTCCACGGAGTAGCTCCCAAATCCATACGGAAATTGTATCATTCGTCGGGGTTGACGTGTTTTGTGTATTTCGTAGTTTTCATCTCCTATCCTCCGAGCTTGCTCGACCAATTTTCGACCGATTTATATATAAATGTAAATATGTATATATTTCTATAAATATAAATAATAAAAGCAGAGAAAATTGGTTGAGCAAGGTTATGGAAAAGAGGAAAACTAGGAAATATATGAATCTCGTCAACCCCGACGAGTGAAACAATTTCCGTTATGTTTTCAATTGTTCATATATTCGTCGTACGTACTGTACTCGCAAAAAAGTTATCGGAAGCAGGACCTCGCAGCATCCTCCAACAAACAATTTTTCCTCTCTGATCGCAACGGCGCTTCGTAACACACGTGAAAAAAAAAACTTTTACATTCGTTTTTCATCGTAAAAGTCTAATAGATAAACATGGCGCGTTTTTTTTATCGTCGCATCGGGGTTAGGGATTTTTTTGTCTCGTTTTTTAAGGATCTCTGATCTGATATTCCTTGAAGACCTGATCCGGAAATTATTACTGTTTTTGTATAAAGTATCGATTTAATTGAGCGTAAAAACAATAAAAATTAACGAAACACACTCGTTATATATAGGAAGTAATGGGTTTTTTGCTTGTGAATCTCGATAATAGTTATACGAACGATCGCAAAAGGCGCGTCTACCGGATGTTACGGATGAAAGAACAAAACGATGGTGCCAGCTCTATCATTGGCTGGAAAACCATTCGATTTAATGTCTCCAACGAAAACGACGAAGGAGTGTACCTTAATAATGGTCCCATCAAAAGTGACGAGCCGATGCGGTAATGAGAAATAATACCTGATTTTATTTGGATGGAATAATAGTTCAACATTACGACGAGTTCAAGATGCAAAATAGAGTCATTTCAAAATTAATATTTTTAAAGCAATTTTGAAGGGGTTGTGATCGATTTGATAAATTTGCGTCAGGATTGCGACTATTGACGTTACGATTTTTTATTTATTTTTTTAATAATAAAGATCGATTACTGTCACGTTAGTGAAAAATGGTGGATTTTACTCTCGATGAAGTTATAGAACGAGAATTCTACCCTTCCGGTTTTTCAGCTCCCCCTCTTCGCTCATCGCCCCTCCTAACTTCGGTCATCGTTGCTGACACCGGAAACTTTTGATCGAGTGGCACTGCCGCTCTCGGGGAAAGCTGTCGACTCGTTCGTGTCGTTCGTGTCGTACTTTCATCGTGTCCTTCGTTTCCTCGTCGAGAGGAGAATGTCCAAAGCTCGGGAGAGACGGTTCACGTCGGTTCAATGAATAACCCTTTCACTCTCTCTCTCTCTCCCTCTCTCACCTCTGCCTTGCTAGAACCATCATTTCGTCTTGCTGTCTATCTATCGGCTGTTCAGCGAACACAGACAAACAGTAAGCAGAGAGAGAGAGAGAGAGAGAGATTTCGCGACACTTATCGAAGTGACGGTTCAAATCGATGCGGCTTACCGCGGAAAGTCCTCATACCCACAATCGCATCTCGTGTTCTCTCCTCTCACCTTTCTGTCTTCTTCTACTTCAGTTTCTCTCTTTCTCTCTCTCTCTCTCGGCCTCTCCGTCCCTCATTTCCTAGTTCACGCAGACGTATTGGAGAAAGTCCTCGATCCTTGGTTGCGATATTGGCACATCGCTGGAGAGTTTGAAGGACAGAAGAAAAAAAAAAAGAAAAGAGAGGCTCATCAACACTTCGTGATCCAAAGGAATAAAAGAAGCGGGTGTTTTCAAAGCACAGAGCATGTACATTCAAACATATACACACGTATTTCATGTACTCTGTCATCGCATCAGGTCTTTGGGACATTCTACCGACGTAGAATCCACCACACGTCGATTTTGCCATTCTGTTGCCGCAAAAATATACCCGTTGCATGATAAAGAAAAAAAGGGCGTGAAGGAGATTGCAACGAAATTTAAAATTGCGCCCTTTTGACGAGACTAAATATATACTCGTATATTCGTGTACTTTTGCCGATGCATTGTACGCTGCACATTGAACTGACTCCCTCCTGGGAATATTCGACAGAGTGCTTTTGTGCTCGTTTCTACCGGCGATAAGCCCTGCTGAATGACAAGAGATGCTGCAACCGGAAGCCGCGAAATGGGAGTGCGAGAGAGAGAGAGAGAGAGAGAGCAATACACAGAACACGCGTTATCGAAACGTCGAAACGAGAATTTCTTTCCTCTCATTTTTTTTTTCTTTCTGCCTTCCTTTATTTGGTTTTTTTCTCTCTTACTTTCTTTCTATACCCTTTTTTTCTCATTTTTCATACTCGTGGACAAAGCACAAAGTCGCAACTCGTCAGTCTATTACCCCGGCCGGCACGCGCGTATCAAAAGTACAAACACAAAGTACCCACAATGAAAAGACGTCCTGTACCATGTTCTTTTTCAAACAGACTTTCAAAAGCGTAGCTTTATTCTCTTTAAGAGATAATATAGAAGGGAAGAGATATCTGAAGCACATCGCCGAGTAGATCATCGCCGAAACTCTGTAATATGAATCCCGACATGCCAAATAATCTTCTATTAAAAATGATCCTCGTCAAAAGGACCAGGATGCATTGGAAATATCTTTACACCCTGGGATGTCACTCTTTTATTGTTATCTTTTTTGCTCAACCAGTTGGTAGCGAAAATGCTGGTTCAATCACTCGAATGTTTCAATATCCAAAGAAACTGCAGATCTCAATCGGATGACATTGTTATAGACTTTTATATTCATTTGTTTTGTGTCGAAAAATCAAAAGCTAAACAACACTCTGTCAGATTACATTTGGTTGTGCGGAATTTCTTTAAAAGCGTGACTTCCGGTAGAAACCTTGAAATGAATTAATTTTCATAAAATTTATTAGGAGGTACGGTCGAACAAAAGCTTCTCAACAAGCAACGGATGTTCGAGATAGAAAACGAAAAGCTCACGTATACATAAGGTATTAAAGAGATATAGAGTTATATAGAGATTTTAGATGCACTCTCTTCTTCTCTCTTACCCTGTGCTTCTTCTTGTGCTTACACGAGAAATCCTCTTTCACGGCGTTTCCCTACGAGAATCACCGGCCACACAGTATGTGGGCCACGTCGAGTAGAGGATTACCAAGGGATGAACAGCAACAGCAGCAGCAAACGCGCGTGGCTTGCTTCCGGTTCTGGAACGGTTTTGCTTCTGGTTTATACGGACCAGTGTTTTCCTCTCAAATCACCATCTCCATCTCTCTCTTATCTTCTTCGCCGGGTATTCTCAAGCGCTCCATCTCTTTTCGAGGCTATTAGAGATTCGTGACATCGGGAGAGTACATTTGTACAAAAAAAAAATGTCATCCGATGTCTAAAATGCGCTAAACAAAGATCCCGTATTAAAAGTACTTGGAAGATTTTACCGCAAATGTTCGTTCGTACGGGAATGGAAAGAGCTCAAACTGCATCAGCACTTTTCTTGCACAACCATGACTTTTTTCATCCTTTTCGCGAATGAAATGATTTTATAAAGAAGAACAAACCCACTAACATTTTCTATCGATCTTTAAATTCACCACCTAAACATAGTAAGTGCGCAAAGGGTTTTTTTAAATAGAATTCCCATGAAAAGAAGAAAAATTTAAATCCCGTCATCTGCTCGATGTTTCTTGTATAGGAAAATAAAGGCACTTTGACATCTCGATTCTTGAGGACGTGTAGAAGGTCGGAAGTATTGCCGGTGGAATACGACAGTCTAGATGTGGACTTGGGCTGGAATGGTATGATGCTCCACGTAGACGTTCTTTTCTCTGATCTGTCCCTCACTCTCTCTCTCTCTCTCTCTCTCCCTCCTTCTCCTCAATTCCCAAGTATTTTTCTCTTTCTGTACGGGACCAGAATGTTTCAAAGTGCATATCTATCAGGAATTCAGGGTATCCATCGCTTGACTAGTTTCCTCGTCGTGTTTGAAACCAAATATACACATATATGTAGTATTTTCTCGTACGAGGGCTCGCCCTTGCTATTCGATTCACAAAGACGGGTTTCCTAAAATGGAGAAACGCGCCCTGGTACGGTTGGAACCCGTTAAAAGGTATGCATAATATGTCCCGTTCCATATACACCCACGTACACACATATGAATAGTCAGGAAAGTGGCAGCTTGCATTGAGGACACGAGTACGCCTAGTAAGAGAGGAATCCATTGTAATGTGGATCGAGCTCAAGACGAATCTCAGGACTAAACGAAAGAGAAAGAGAGAGAGAGAGAGAGGGAGAGGGGTGTGAGAGAAGGAAAGAGGTAAACGTAACCCGTGAACCCTCGACGGCGCATGAGAGGAAGTCTTCGTTCCCGGAAAGCTGTTAAGTCGTGTGGAAAGGAGCACATGACTTCTACCTTCCTTCTTCCCTCCCTCCATCTTTCTCACTCTCATGACTCTCGCTTCTGGGAACGTGGTTGCCTAGAAAGATATTCAAGCTTTCGAGTGACGCTCCCGGGGATTCTCCTACGATCCACGCACATCTCTATCTCTCTTTCTCTCTCTCTCTCTCTCTCTTCAACTCTCTTTCGCTGTACCTTTCTCTCTTAGAGATTCTTCTATATATTCAAGCAATCCTCAATCGTGTTCCTTCCTACAGTTCGATCGCTCGCTCACGTATACCCGAACGTCACAGAGATTGTACCCTCTAAATATATCTATATCGATAGATATATACCGATGAAATTGAAGGTTGTTCAACCCCTTGAGAAAGGCCTAAGAGAACTTCGTCAGGTTTGAATTGACTGAAGATGCCTCGGGACTCACATCCACCTCCACAAAGGACACCAATCCTCCAAAGTCGACCATTCACGACAAACGACTCCTTCACTGTGTTCTTCACTTAAATCCTTCTCTCGGTCTCTCTTTCTCTCACACTGTGTCGCGAGTGCTTTAAATAATAATCGAAGAACATTTGGAGCATGTAATTGACGTGCATTTTGGTAATTGCATACACATTTGAGGATAACTAAAAATAAAATTCTCATAAAATACTTATTCTGATAAAACCTTGAGCTTTCATAATAAACAAAGCATTGTGACCCAATTATGGAAAGTCGCAAATTAAAAGTACATTCAACTAGACTCCGGACGTCTCCATGTACTCATATATTTTTATATATACCGAGAATAATGCCCAACGTGGCAGCAGATAGAGATTAATATCGCTTACGACGCTTTTCCTTATTAAGCGTCACGAGATAAATTAATGATTGATATTAATTTATTCTATCTCCCAGGGGTGTGGAGATGCGCTCGAGTAATATTCACTCCTTTCAGCAACGTGTCCGTACCCTCTCCGCATCTTCATCTCTTTCTTTTTCATTTTTTTTTTCACTTCTTTCTCGTATAAATTCTCGTTCCTTTTCATTCCCTCGTTTTTTTCGTCCCGAGCGCGCGAACGGTGAATTCTTTTTTCTTCTCTTTTTGTTATTTCCTCACATTTATATACATATATTTAATGTGTGTGTGTGTGTGTCGAGTGGGCTCATAAACACAGATAGAAATAGAGGGCGCATCTCGCCACCGGCCTGGAGAAAAAGCTTGGGGCATCGATCAAGCCCCACTCCTCAACAGTGACGCTGAAATAGGGGAGATTTCTTTCTACATCTACGTATACATGTATCTTTACAGAGTGAGATAGGTCGCGGTCTCGAGGTCGTAGGACCGAGGGGACTAGACCACTGAGACTGCTCCCCTAAATCCCTGTCCAAATTTGCGCTTTTTTTTTCTTTTTTCTTTTTTTCTTTTTTCTACGTTCGTTCGAGTAAATATACGTATGGGTGAACGAGGAATGAGAGACTGACGAGTTGGCAACGCTATTGCCATGGAATTCAACGTCTTTTCTTGGACCTCAGTCAATCGGCCATGAGACGTGGACAAGAAAAGACAAAACAAAGACGGGCACACAAACAAAAATTAAACACAAGCGATACTGAGGAAAGAACAGTGTTGGAGAAAGGGTGAAAGGGTAGATTCGCCGTTTAAAAGAAACACTTGAATTTCGCCCAAAATAAGTACAGCCGGCCAAGAGAAATTGTTCTTCAGCCAGAATCGTTAAAACTGTATTCGCGGCGGTGATGAAATATGACTGTTATCGTGATTGACAGATTACAAGACGTTCTTTTCGTTTGCAGCCTTTTTGGCAGAAGTAAATTTCATATGCTGCTTTTTTTACACCTTTACATTTATTGTTAAGCTTTTTCTCCATGTCGCGAAGTAAAAAAGAAAATTAAACACAAACTCAAACGATCTACTCGACCCAAGTAGTTCGAGCTAAATGCGGTCAGACACCCACTTGCATTACGTTGCGACTGCTCTTTTTCTCTCTTTCTCTCTCTCTCTCCCTCATCGCTTCTAGCATCGTCTTTGTGCAGTGAAGACCTACAATATTATGCGAAACTGGAGTTGGCTTCCGGACTTTCTACAGCTATACAAATAAGTGAGTAACCGTGTACACTAACAAGAAATATAAAGAAACGAGGAATGAGAGTATAAAGATTTGCGAGTTTAAAAATTACGAGTCAAGAATTGAGAACGCCCGAGCGTCAATTTAACACGTTTACTTTTTTTCACCTCATTTTTTTCCCCATTCAACCCCTGATAAATTGGTGTCCATACTAACTCAGGCCCGGCGTGGCTAATTTTTTTGCGTAAGGGAAAAAAAACGTAAAATCACTCGAAAAATCTCTTTTGTGCTTCATAGACTCCATTTTTGTCTGGAAAAAAAGCTTTGATTTAATTACGCGTAAATTGCCACTTCATTTGTGCGTACTACTTTGAAAGAAGAAATCAAAAGAGTTAGCCAGCCACGTAGTTTAAATTTTCGCGCTTTCACACACGATTATAAATGCATTAACGCCTCGTGCAAAAGCACTCTCGGCGACTTTATGCCTATATAATACACTCACACGTAGAAACATACGCCCACACACACACTCACACACACATATAAAGCTGAGCATAAGTATAACTATACTGACATGCCTAATAACTTCGCGAGAATATGGACCGTACACTGTAAAACGATGCTTTTATACATATACATTGAAACGTTCTTCTCATCAGAGAGGCAAACTACGTTACAAGGATGAGCCACTGTACCACTGTGTATATACATATACGTATATAGTTATATGAGAAATATCGTATTATAGGAATACGCGGAAAATGTTGCTAAAGAAAATTCGTTGTGACGTGGATATAATTAAAGCGCTTTTTCATGCGCAAGCTCTTCTTCCCATTACACCTTTGTTATATACACATACATACACACACGTATATGTTAAAGGTAGATAGATACAACGTGATCCGAAATTCATAGAGTAAACATAACTTATTAATGCAATTCGACTGTAGGGACTTTTTAGGACTTCAACTATACTGGATGAGAGTAAAAGTAATTGACATTTTAATGGAAAATTAAAGCCTTCGAAAATAATCCGTAAATTCAATATCGTCGAATATAATGGGCTTTGGAAAATTGCAGAACTTGGTAGAAACAAATAAATTGTTGTGGAATATTCATGAGAGCGAAAGACAGAAGCTTTAATAATTTAAAGAATGTTACTGCTTTTTCGACACACCCGCTATATTTATGAATCTTTGTCCTCGCAAAAAAAAAGCTCTTACATTCAAATTTTGCTAATACTGTATATACGGTACACGCTAATCTCGTTAACCCTCGACGATATCTCGCTTTACTTTCGTACAAAAATGCTCACTTCGTTCAACCTGTATAACAGTGGTAACTACTCGGTGATTTTCTTTATGTTGTTCCCTTTTTGTTTTTATCGCCAAGTGTGTTGACTATAGAACGTTGTAAGTCTAGCTCGTGCGGCTTATTTTTTTTATTACTTTTGTTACAGTGGCCTCGTGCATTTGGCTGGAATATTTTGCTTTGTAGATAAAATTGAAAAAACGTAACTAGGAAAATGCTTTGAGAGCTTGAAGAAGTTGTAATAACGTGGTCAGCGCGTAATAATGAACATTTTTTCACCATTTTTTCTTTCAACTTCTGACAGTTTTTATACGCTCATAATTATTTTTATTCCAATGAATTTTTCAACGTTTTCATTGCATTTGGAAGAACGAGAAGTGGAAAAGTGAACGAAAATGAAATTTTTGCAACGTCATCGAGCCGCGCTCCGCAGAAAGCACTGAGAAAATAGGGGAAAAACGATTGACATTTCAATGTCATCCTTTTTGATGAAAGGCTTCTTGTGAATCAGACGTTTATGCGCGTTGTCCTCGCGTCCATATTGTCGTCGTGAATAGCTCGGACGAAGGGTTGATAAAAAAGAGGGATGGGAGGCAGTTGCAACAACATGTGCATTGAAGATACAAAGGATAACCGATGAAAAAGCTTGATAGAATCGTATAGATATATCAAAAGTTTCAGCGTGTAATTTCAGGTCATAGTGTGGAAGGCACAGACAGCGGCACACGTACGGTGTGCTTCGCCATTAGCCTTCGGGGTTCTTGCAATTTTCACGGGCTTTAAATTACCTCTGGACCCAGTGACGACCTTTTAATTATGTTCTACTCCTCGCTCAGTCTCGGTACTGGATAAATACATCCTCTTGGAGAGCTTTATTCGTTTATTCTTTCTTTTTTAGATTGAACGAACTCGGTTTATCTGGCGCAAAAAGAGAGAAGGTGCGGAAAAATTCATTGATCTTTGGTAAATATTGCGATTTTTTGCTTTCAATTATTATTTCAATTTCACCTGGAAAATTGGAGGTAAACTTACCTTTAAAAGTGGCTTTATTAGCGCTTGGATAGAAAAAAGAAAAAATTTCAATGAACGACTAGAATGTAGACCTCGACGTGGCGGAAATTTCGTTTTATCATTTTTCTTTGGATGATAATATATTTTTTTTTAAATACACGATATTCCCTTCAAATTAATTTCGCTGTCTCATATAACTCCTATTTATTATAAAAACAAAAGAGTAATCGAAACAAGCGAGTTGTTTATGAAACCCAACATGCCTGTGTTTGACAATTATAACGGGATTCCGAGTCGTCGTTTTCGATTGCATTTTAAACTCGGCGTAGCGCGAAATTTGGCCTATTTTGTACAGGATAAAGGGAGCGGCGAACGCGCGAGGCGTGAATGTTTGAAATGCACCGCAATGAGTGAAAATACGTAGTTTCGAGGACGGGTTTTTAATTCAATTCTCTGCTATAAAATAGAGAGCGTGGTTGAGTGTGACAAAAAGTGTATTTTTTCGACGGGCGAGAAAGCCCCTTCATGCGATACGTGCTACGTTCGCTTTTTTTTTTGGCGCTACCAATGATATTCCACGCTGACGGAGAGTATAATTTCAACGGAGATGAAACTTCGGTCCCATTATTTTGATAATTTAATTAAAAATATTAAATAAAGGAAAAATCAACAAAAGATGAACGGTGACTTTTAAAAACGCCTTATTTACACTTTGGACAAAAATGAAATCTCTATTGTTTTCGCCAGTGAATGGACACATTCACATCAGCCCCTTTTAATCACTCCCACATGAAATTCTTAATTCCCATCATAAATGTTCATAAACGATTCATCATTAAAACCACTCTACGCGTTTTTAACTGTTGATTTAGACAAAAAAAAACAAACAATTTGTTGGAGTAACTTTTTAACGTCATACTTCTTTTTTCCTCTTCAATAAACTAGCGCAATTGCGAGGATATTCCGTGAAATGTAGAAAAAATCCCAATTGATTGGTCATTGAATTTCGAAATTTTGATTAATGCCGATTATTTAGTAAACAGAAAATTGAGGGATGGGTGTAAGTGATAGGGGTTGGAGAAGAGGATTTGGAAACAGATCGACCACGAAGGGGTTCACATGAGGTTACGCCGAGTAAGCGACAAGCAAAGGGATAATGCCACCATCGGGAATTTGGGTCCATCATTTATATCTGTATATCTATAATATTGTAGAACATATATATCAATATGGATACAGATCCAAAGCTCAGGCAGATATCCCGGGTAAGTATGTCCACATCCTTGATGGACGGCTGCATTAGATTAGATCTAAATTCGAGAGGATGCTTGCTGAAAGCACTCAGTAGTGAATCCGACACACATCAGAGGTGCTAATTCTCTACTGATTATCAACAAAGCATACACACTTCAACCTCAATCATTTATTCAATGACCCAATTCGATTTTATCGCATTCGAAAAATTGCATACCAATGCAGTAGTGTTTTCACCTAGAAAATTAACGTTTCGCACCCCAACAATCGGATGAAAAAAAATAAAAAGCTTTATCGACACACGAGGTTATCGGGAATTTGACGATATATCTAACACAATCGCCACCACACTCGTGCTTCATTCTGTAAATTAATTAAAAACGAGAGAAACTGCAATTGTGGCAATTAAACTTATCTGCAGATTATTGCTTTCAGCACGAAAGCATTTTATTAGATCACAATCTTTTACCTATCGATTTAATTATCGAATGCATACATTTCCACTATTTTAGATGTATAAATTAATTAGAAACTACTAATTAATTTACACTGGGAACAGATCATTAAGAGCGAATGTACTACATCCTCACTAATTATGTGACTGCAATAAAGTAGTGTAGATAACGATATCCATTTGACGGAACTGATATCAAAAATCATACGATCGTATAGTTCATATACTTCATTAGCACACGGACGTTTATATATTTATAGAAATTTATTACTACTTGCATGTTCCCGAATTCCGCGATAGAAATTTATTCTAATAATCGCATGATAAACGGAAATGCACATTAAAAACACGATTAGCCTCCACTCCACTGCGAGAGTGAAGCTTTTTTCACGCTCTACTAAAACCTACTTCAAAATCCCCAGTATCAATCGCTGCATCCCTATCCACTACTCGGTTTTGACTACTCACTTGAAATTGAAGTACTTTCCAAGACTTTTTGAAACCTTCAAAAGCCACTGCCGTATTTTCAAAAATGGAAACTTTGAGATGAAAATCTTTTTTACAGTATTTTTTTGAAATTTTTTCTTTTTGAACGAATCGCTGGTGCAATGATCCTGTACTTTTCGACATTGACGTGGCCAACCACTTCGTAGAAACGATTGAAACTGTTTTTTTCATTCAACGGCCAGACTCCACCGAAATCGTCATACGGTTACGGTCGGCCGAAGATTTATTGAAACGCGATCAGCAGTTTTCAAGTTGTAAGTAGAGAAATCTCCAGGCAAACAGTCATGACTAAGTTTTTCTCTTTAAAGATTTACGATATGCAGAAAAGACAAAAGACATTGAACATGGAGCAATTTGGAAGGTTCGAGTATAATTGAAACTGCGATCATAAATGTTATCGAAGTTGTAAAGAGCTCGTCGCGTTGCTGTTTCAACGTAGCCTCGTACATTTCGTACAATCCAACACAACAGGCTTTTCGCTAGAACATACTCGGTACAAGGGTTACAGCTAGGGAAACTCGACTACATTCAACGTGCTTATACGACATGCTAATACAGCTTGCATGGTCTCTCCATTTCTACGCACACAGAGCCATTATAATTTTACATGATCGAATTGTTTACACAGGAACACGCATTTACATTACACGCAATGAAGTTCGGCAGTGCATTCTCGATGAAGAACATTCTTTCGATCGCCTACGAGAAAAGAAACAAACAAATATCGTTTGCATTAAAGTACATTTCCATCGTCGAGGACATAATTTTTTTCCCCAGCGACATGTTTTATCATTTGAATTAGTTCTTTGATCTTCAAGTAGTCTTTTTACTTGAAAAACTTGAGGGTGGAGAATAAATTCATATTTTTTAAATCTGTTCACTCGTATTCCATGCACACTTTTAATCATTTTTTTTTCCTAATTTACGTTGAAAAAAAATTATTCATTCAATAAAAGTTCTGACACCTCGATTGAAATTGCTCGGACCTTGTTTTTTGTTCTGCATATATTTCTTTATTGATACCGAAGCGATGTTTTTTTTATTGGAAAATCAGAGGCTGGTGATCAGATTTCGTTTGAAGAGTCGATTCGTTTTTGTGGCTAACAAAACTATCGAATAATCAGTGATAAAAATGGAATTGTTGATACTCGATCTACCGGCTTGATTTTTAGAGAAGAATCGCTGTCGATTCGACGCAATAATGACGAGAGAGAAAATCGAAAAAACAAAGAAACCCGCATAGGTTTCGTATGTGTGTGTGTGGTAGAAGTTGAAAATTTAGTTGAAGGAAACGAAGGAGCATATCGAATTCTGTGAGCGAGCTCTGAGCAGCCGGTAGAGTAGCCTTATACAGGTTCCTCTATTTACATTGTAAACGAGAATACTGTAGGATTGGAGGCACAGCGAGGAGGAAGAGAGAGAGAGAGAGAGAGAGAGAGAAGGAGACAGATGTGAAAAAATTTGACTTCTAAAGCAGCAAGAAGCAACATCATGACCAGGAGGCTATAGAGTGCTCTCCGGCAGCGGTGAGACACGGCTTAAAAAATATTTCCCTCCCGTTTTTTCTTCCTCACTCTTTCCTTTCCACTTACCATACGCCAACTATTTTGTAAAACACGAGAATATAAAAATATATGGATAATGTTGCCTACTAAAAGTGCAATATTGACTTCTCAGCCAAGATGTTGCCAAGTTAACTTGGAAATTTATATCGATAAAATCAAGGCTATATTTTATAAAGATAAATTTCGTAGGATAATAAAATCGTCCAAGATGTTCTTGATATTCTGGAGACGCCAACGATTTGTCATCGAAATGGTTCTTACCAGGAATTCTTACGTGCAATTGTACGCAGAATCGAAAATTAAAATGAAACTTAATCGCCCAGTCATTCTGGACAGGAATTTTTACGGTTTAGCTTCCATCGAATGATTTCGAATTGGGATTTCGATCTGCATTTTGCGTTGATTGATATTTGCTAAACTTTATTTACAAATGTTGGCAAAATCTAGACGATTTTCACGTCGAATCTAATACAATTGATTAGGCCAAAGAAATATTCACTGTATTGCTGGAGACGGAAGAAAAAAAATTGCTAGAAGCAACGCTGCAATGAAGCAGCGTGGATAAACTTGAGTTGGAATACCTCATGGAAAATACATGTGAAAGTAGCTGTACGGGCGTATACATATATATCATTTAAACTTGCATACGATTCTGATGAGTAATAGAACTTTCTTTGCAAGAGCAACGAACAACTTCGTATACAGATAGTATCAGCATATGCATATATCTGCGAACATGTAGAAAAGAAAATATATCTGTAGGTATAGCGAATAGAATATAGTCCGTTGAAAATGCGTATACAGCGAGGATGGAAATGAAAGAGGGAAGAAAAAAATTTGTGCTTTCGGACATTTTGTTAATTCGGGACTGAGAAAAATTCGCGACTGCTGAGCAACCAAAAAATTGTACTAGTGAGTCGTATTCTCCGTGAGTGGAAAAAGAATAAAAAGATCGAGGGAGCAGCGTAGAAAAATGTAGATATTCTACGTAACGTTTATGGAGCTGGTAATTTCGCCGTAGATGAGGAAAAGAAAAATATTCTCTCGTGTCCATCCAATACATACCTATATTTTAATTTATATTTCACTAGAAAAGTTTGTCTCATATATTTATTTTGTCGGTCTCACGTATCGCTTAGATGTTATTGAAAGTTCTCACAAACCGGAAAACCTCGAGGCCAGTATGAAAAAGCCATGAAAATGTATTGGTTGATAAAACAGTTTACAGTTCAATATCTCGTAGCCCATGGCGAAGGTTTGAAAAGTAAAAAGGAATAAAAATTTATCAATATGCATAGCGTGTGTTGGAAGTTAAATAAAAATGGAGGAATTCTCGTGCGGTCGTGTGACAACACATCCGAGAACGAAAAATATCCTCGTTAAAATATCGTGCAACAAAATGACAGGGTAGCAAATGATCGCCGTTCAATTTTTCTACATTCCCAACTGCTCCGCGTACCAAATGCCCAACCATAACGAGAGCTCTCGGTCTGTCATCTTTTTTAAATTGAAAAACTGATGGGATCTGTCATTCAATAAATAAATAAATCTCTTCGGTATAGAGATGACTTTAATTATGAGAAGTATTCGCTCTCTTTACACTGTCAAAGAAAAAACATCACTGCGTTTCCATTTTATACGAAATACTCGCACGTAGCTATGACTATTATTGAACAAAATGATCTCAACGTACGTACACACTTGGCTTGCAAAAAAGGGGAGGAACTAGGCAACGTTATAGGAAACATAATCCTGCTTGATAGCCAATAAGGCCTCAAGCCCACGGTTTCACTCGCGTTATACTCTCGAGAGTGAACGAGAGAAAGAGTGAAGCAGCCCAAACTACGTCATTTTCTCCCACGTATACGTAATAGATATATTGCTTTTTCAGCAGAGAATAAGGACGGAAAAACAACGATGTACTTCACGCAATGGTGGAATCCATGCAACTCGTAATTCCAAATAACACGGAGTTACTATTTAAAATAAAAAATGAAAAGAATCAAGATATTCTTTCATAAAAATAGAATCGAATGAGCCAACAATTATTGACAAAAAACATTGTTGAATTGAGTGAAAACCAAACGAAAAAAAATCTAAAAATTTGAAAATGGAATTGGGTTTGGAAAGCTTGGATTTTAAATAAATGTATAGAAATAATTATTCCGTTGGCAGATATGGAAAAAAATCATTGTAAAAACAAGCGAAAAATGCACTATTTATGAGTTTTCCGGAGATATGAACTTTCGTTTACCATGCCGAAAGCATTATGAAATTACACGGGTATATCGGCGCGCAATTCGGACATTTATCCTCGAGCGTTTCGATATATTAATCGTATTTCATTTCGTTGATCCAAGTTTTCCGTCTCTGTCTCTCTTTCAATATAGTTGCACACTCTTGTTATCGTTTCTCCACATTCGACGAATTATTGCTAACTCACACCCCCCACTAAATATTTACATATTTACATTTATCGTTGTGGAAAATTAATCGATCATATTCCCTAACTCCTGTTTCTCTCTCACCTTCCTCGATCGTTGAGATTTCCAAATACAAATCGGATTCATAACCAATCTGGTGAATATTACGATTCGCTGTATATTCACGGACGTGTATATTTTCAATACACATATGAAAAACGTATTTCTGACGCCAAACCTATAATATCAAGGATAGAGAGAAAGAGAAAGAGTGTGCAGTCTCTGGTTTAACCTCATCCTCGATTACACGATGGCTGCATTCGCACACCCACTTGAGCGAGCGTTGTGCGAGGGGCGAATGTAATCGTATATATATGAGCCCCGAATTGTGTAAATAAATTACAGCCTGGCATTGAGCCAAATCAGCGAGGCTCTCGCACCCACTATTTGGGAGGCTGCTTGTGAACACACACATTTTCTGATTCTATATCACTATCGTAATGTATTGCATATAAATATATATATATATATATCTCTTCGTTATAGCTGCAGAGTTGTACGTACAAATGTAAAATACGTGGTCGCAAGTACAAGAATTGGTGACCCCCGGTTAGTAGCTTTATGTCAATAAAGGCCTACAAACGTGTCAATAACTGTTTTCCTTCCTCCACGTGGCTTCGCTAATCGCTACATTGGTCACCTATTTACAAACATATACATATATATATATATTTCTATATAAACATATAATCACGTGGATATACATACGCGATATGTGTGCTATTGATTGCAGTAAATAATAGACTTATTTCCCATTAATTTACGTTTTAATTCTGGTTACGCCCTTCCCACTCTATAGGCCTTTAAACGTGTATCAATATGGATACATGCACGTACACAATTTAACAACCGTGTTACCTAACACTCTGACATGTGCCCTCGTGAAGTTATAACCGCGCAACAACCCGAACCTCAGCTTCACCCGCGCTTGAACATCACGAGCCCGAACCCCTTCTACACTTGACCCATTAGACATCACCAGAATCAGCAGTCCTTCAGTAAACATCAATAAACACAGTTACCTCTCGCGCTTACGGAATTTTATGAAAAAATGCTAATTTGTGTAGTAAAAAAAAAACACCCTCTCTTCTGGTCTGTATTTCTTTTTATTCTTATTTCATTCATAGTCATATGGACAATCATTTGTGACTCGGGAACCATTTTTCAATGTGCAAACATTTATTTGTTGTTCCTAAGATTTGCTTTTTCTTGTTCAAGTCGAACATGGACCAGAAAGTGCGATTTATTATGCACAGATTATATTCAAAAGATTATCGGATGAAAATAGAAATTGGATCAATTTGACGCGGATCAGCCCATACGCGGTTTTATGAAGTAGGCGGATAGTGTTTCTGACAGCAATGTCGAGAGAAAAGTACCTACGAAGTAGAGAGCTTGAGACAGGGCACTCAAGATACGGTGACATATCTTTCTCCTGATTTTGTGTCATACGAGAGAATAAGAGAGAAAGAGGGAGAGAGAGAGATGTTGAAGAAAAAACGGAAGAGGAGGAACAGAAGAGTGAGGAAGAGGGAAATACTATTGGAGACAAGCTTAGAACGTCAAAACTTTTTGGAAATGTGTACACACAAACGAGCCAGACTGACAATATACGGGTATAAAACGAGAATGAGAATAAAGAGAGAATGCGAGAAGAACCCTATTGAGGGGTTCGCTAAGTGCCCAAGACTTTGACATCTTTTACGTGAACGATTTCCTTTTTGTTTTTTTTTTTTCTTCCTTTTCCTCAACCATGCAAATATGCGTCAACGTTATACGAAACAATTTGGACTGTAAATGCACACTCGACACAAAAGGTTACCGAATATTTGTTCAACAAAAGATCTTCGAATTATGCGCTCGCGAATAAATCTCGAACTTCGATTATTAACGTCGCAATAACGACTTTATCTGAAAAATGTCATCCTTCCTTTCTTAAAATCTTCTCTTCCGCAATCCATGATCTTCTCTTTGATATCGTCACATTTCGTAATTAGTTCCGGAGTCGCACATTCGAAATCTCAAATCTCATTTGCATTACTTCGGTGAAAACGAAATGGAGAAAAAATGTAAAAAAAAGTCGAAATCTCGGAATACTCGTCACCCGACGAGCATCAATGATCCGAATCCCCTCCTGACGCAGACGTTTGCAATCAAACTTCGTCTTTCCGACTTTCTCATAATCTTTTGTGCACAAAACAATGAAACAATTAGCTCATTGAGGTCAAATTTGGGAAAATAATTGTCGAAAGTTTATTGTTGCGAATATATAGAAACATGATGTGTCGCTTAATCCGATAACCGAACCTCGAAAAGCCTCCGACCACATCTGCGCCCTCAATCCTCAATCCATCCACCTCTAATATATATTACAAACACACTCTCACAAACACACACACGAGCGCGCACACATATACAGGCATATTGAGAACACATACACATGAAAACACATGCATGGCCTCTTTAGAGAAGTGCTAATTTGGAATTCGAGCAGTTCGAGATGCTTGAGCTTGAGTTTTCGTAATATTAAGCATGAACTGGTTCCTGTCAGGGTTAGAGATGCTTATTTATCTATATATAAACATACCGAAATATGGATAAATATAGGCATGTAAGCTCGCGCGGTCTCAGAGTGAATGCACACGCGGTTACATGTGAAAAGCAGCACCAACTTCATAGGGCTTACCGCATAAGGGTGAGGGGATGATGTGGAAAGGGATGGAATGTATGTATCAAGAGACGCGGTATCAACTCGAAGCCAAGAATTAAATAGAAAATCCAGCGCGAGCGCTACCGCACTCTTATGTACTCCAATGTCACGATTTCATGACGTCACAAAGATTTTAAATCATTCTGACGGACAAACGAATTCGGCGAAAAATGTCAAATTAGATTTCTATTATTTACGATATTTTATCTTTTGATTGGTCCTTGTTCGAAGTAAATTCATTTAAAAAATTCGGGGAATCTAGTTTTACATTTTTACGATCGGTTGTTCCGGAAAGTTATTTTTCTTGGAGTCAGAAATACGTGAGTCAATAAATAATAATGAATACAGGTAAGAAAATTAATAATAAGAAATAATAATTAATAAGAATATTCATCGTAATATTTGTAATAATTAATATTATTAGTTAATAATTATATTAATTCTTATAAATATCAATAATATTAATGAAAATGTAACACAACACAAATATGGAGATATCTGTATACGTATATGTAGAAATATTCTTGCTCCGCAAACAGTATCTCAAAACTTCCCAGCACTATAACCCCACAAACACATACACACAAACATACATCACTCCTTCCTCGTGTTCACATAGATTTCATATCCAAGTTATAATTTATTCGCGACACGAAAGTTTTGCTATCCCGTTACCTTATGTACATGTGCATATGTATATAAATATAAAAATGTACATTCATACATTATAAATATACGTGTACACGAGGCCATGTATATATAGAAATATATACGTTTACATAATATATACTTTGTGCATGTAACTTTTACCCCCTCTCTCTCTCTCTCTCTCTCTCCCCCGCCCTTTCTCGCGTACACTTTGACTCTGTGGATAAAACCACACCGTCGTGGTTCCGTATCATACAAATTTATGTCTCGTGCAATTCAACTTTTACCTTAACTGATTTCAACTCTACTTAATAATTACGAACACAGGGAGAAAGAGGAAAGGACATTACGGAGAAATTGCAAGTTATACATGTCCTGTAACATCGCGTGTATTTACATATGTCTAGAAAAATGCACTGCTTTGTCATTGAATTTTCTCAAAGTGTCGACTATCCAAATATTTGACACTTAAATAAACCGATTGAATAGGGAAGAGAATCAATTGAGCGAAGGAAGCATGGATCGACAAATTTAAATTGAATTATCAATCGTAATAATATCCATCAACATACAAGGCAATTGAGTCTAATTTTATTACACGTTGCTTTTTTTGGTGAATAACATTTTGGTTAATCAATTCTGAATGACACATAATCGTTCCTCATGAGTCGTCGTCTTACCAAATTCTTGTTGCGGTTGTTTTGTTCAATTTTATGATGCGAACCCCGTGATCATTCGTCTCAAGAATTTCGGTACAAGCCTATGTTCGCTTAAATTGAGGATTCGAAATATCCAGTCCTTGATTGAACCCTTTCTTGTACCCATTTTCAATTGATTAATTCTAAAACCTGTTGACACATTGACTATTACATTTTTCTTGTAATAACCCTTAGCAGTTATTATTAATTTTTTAACGATATGCATGACCTAATATAATAATTTTTCAGAAAACTTTATGATGAAAATGAAACAAACATATATGACATTTTTCAAGATGACTTTTACGTCCTTGTTGACGCTGAATCTTTTTTGTACAGAATCAATACCATAGAATTTGACAGTAAACATATGAGTTCACCATTTCCTTCAGAAATCTGATTCCTCAGAGACAGCCTTTCGTTTTTCTCGGATGTGACAATTTTTTAACTCGTCCCTCTTCCCCTCCTCTCGCCACGTAATAAGGTTCGAAATATAAAAATGTGGAATACATATAGAAAGTAGAAAAACTGGTATTCACGGAAAGCTTTCAAATGTAATTTGCTCATTGCCTTGCGCATTCATACGTTTCCTTGGTTACTACCTCCCCCGACGAAGAAAAACGAAGCTTTTTTTTACTCTACCAGAGGTACTGCTAGACGTACAAAAACATTTTATTCCCGTATCTTTCAACAAAGTTCCGTAAATTTTTTTCCAATCGTTTCTAATGAAATGAAACTTTAGTTTTTTCACCTCTTACAGTTTTTAGTGAATTGCATTCTTTATCTTCGAATTGTGGATTATATTTTAGCGGTAGAAAGTATACTGGGGATTTGAGTTCGTTCGTGAACAAAATTCCAATAACATCTTGCATGAAACGTGGCCCCATCAGTCTCAAGAGGGCAACGGGTGACTGAAACTATTTCATTTCCGTACACTTCACATACATACATATATAAAAATTTCTTCATTTAAATGTATATGCATATAATCCGCACATATATATGAATAAATTCATATAGAAAGATACATAAAGCATAAAATTGGATAATCGTGTTAAAACAGCTGGAAAGGCGGGAGAAGAGAGGAAAACAGAGAAGAGTCGCGAGATGCATTGGAGGGATATGTGCACCGCGATGTAATTATCTAGTTAACCCAGTAATAACTAAGTTGAGAATCGTGCTGATTGCGTATATAACACGAATTCTCGTATTCGTCCCTCTTCCCTTTTCTCCATTCCCCTCTGGTCTGCGGTCAATATGCGTTTTGCTCGGATATATATCGTTAGCCAGTGGCAATCGTCGGTGTGCGAAACGGACAAGAAGGGGGTGGGATGGAGCGGAGGGGGTGGGGGGGGAGAGGGGGCGTGAGAACTACTGCAGGACGAGAGACTCGACAGAATTTCATAATGCCTAATTGCTTCCTCTCACTCTTGCTCTCTGTTCGTTGCGTATATCTTGCCCTGTTCAATATCTCTATTGCACGAGTCATTCCGTGCCAATTTCACGAGTACCAGTTTTCTTCAATCTCATTCCTTTATAAAATCGATACATTGGTGATATTGAAAAATAAGAGAAAATAAAAAGTTGGAATCGCAACTAAAATTCGATTCTGTCACATGATTTCATGAAAATCACATTAAAACCGGGTGAATTTCCAATTGTTCAAACAATAGCCAATACGTGCTTCAGAGGTTTGATTTCCCCGAAATTTTTCAACCCATACGTTTTATATTTCCATGGAATTTTCACTAAACTCACAATGAAAAATATATAAATTACGTGAAATATTCACTTCTTCGTAATCTGCTTGTTTAAAATGGTTCTATTGGTTACGTCGACACGAAATAACTCATACTCAAGGATATATCTGTATGTGTACAATTTCACAAAGTGGACGAAGAGAGGGAGAGAGAGAGAGAGAGAGTGAGAGAGAGAGGGAGTATATGCGAATGGAATTGTGCGATGTTCCATCTGGATGTGCGTTTTGTCCGGGTAATATTCATAGCGAGCCAGAATCGAGCGAAATCGCGCAGTCCAATTATCGAAGAATTGCTTCTATCATTGTTGTATATCAAAACTCGTATCCATGTGGATATGTGTTGTTCACATATACACGTAATTATTGAATACCGTAAAATATGCACGTGCGATGGTTCTGGTTAAGAATTATATTTGAGGGTAGTCGGAGACCGTTGGAAGAATGAATGAAGAAAAGAGGAAATGCATTGTAAGGTATAAGGTTTTTTCAAACTCAATCCAGCAGAACATTCACCCTAATTGACCCGAGGGAACTCTATTTATATTTATACATATTATTCATGTATATATATATCCAGCTTCCTTCGTTTCCTCCGTTTTCTGTTTAATTAGAGCATGGACAGTCCAAGAAAGCTTGCAACAGTCAATTTATAATTATAGTACTGCCTCTTCACCTGCGCCTGTATATTGTCGCGGCATCCTCCCGAATACGAGAAGCGTAAAGAGAAAAAATGAGAAATGAAAAAGAAAAAACGTATACTCTCTCACATTCCCGACGTGACTTGAATTAGCGAGACAGAAAGATCGTCCAATGATATTTTTAGATACGGACAATAAGTAGTGAAAGCGCGTTCAAGATATCTGGCGGTTGCTAGGCGCGTGCTGTACAGACTCGCGGTAGCAGAATCGAGCTCGTCTTCCAGCCGGACGACTCAGTGAACTCAATGAAAAACTCGGTCAGATACTTGCCATTTTAGCTCAATTTTGTTATTACCTCTTGTGTTATACACATTTTTCTTCCAATTTATATTTTCTCTTCGATGATTCATCGTCTCGCTTTCCCGGAAATCTGCTCCACGGATAAACAAAATCATTTGATCGGAAAACTAAGGGTCAGCGATACGAATAGTGACCAGTAAAATATTAAAATGTCTGATTCAACCACGAATGGTCTCTGGTTTTCCAAAAATATCGCTGTGTTGTCCAAATTTTTCGGATCATCTACTCGAATAATGATTCTCGAAAGCTCTCGCGTGAATTACACAGTTTATTTTCATTTCTCCGTATAAAAATACCTTTTCAAACAATATTTAGAGTAGCCAGAAGAAAAAATGTACCATGTGTCTATATTTTCCGTATAAACGATTGTTAGTCGATCTTACACGTCTGACCTAAACGGGACGCTTCCACTAGCCAGCATATTCTTCTTTTCTCTCTTCATTTTTCTCATTTTACTCGCGAGTATCATCTCGCCGGTTGATACGAGCTTTGCGTTCGGTAACACCATGAATCGACCAAGAAGATCACGCACACACAAAAGAGCTATATACAATATCACGTTTCATCGACGAGCGTTCTCACTCGGTGAGCCGAGAACGGAGAATATTATGGCACGAAGCCAAAACGGTATAAGATATCTCAAGGAGAGAAGAGCATATGCACCGGAGGTTGGTGCATACAGAGTTCCACCAACCACACTGCACTGGACAGCCATCTCTGGCTTATAGCGTCATATATCTGTATATAAATACATATGTGCATGTACAAATGTAAATATATATGTATATATACGTGTCGATATGATCGTGAGAACATTCTGTACACCTTATTCCCTCGTATCTCTACCATCCCATAACCGAAATTCTCCCTAACGCAATTAACACTTCGCCAACATAACCACCAATTTCTACAGCTTCAAATTGGTCCCTGGACTTGGAAATATCTCGTATCACACAGTGACCTTCCATTTATAATAAATAACTGGAGTTAATGATCTTGAACTACGAAATACGTGACCCCACCGCGCCGTGATTCAATTTGAAATAAAAGAAAAATTCTATTTATACTTTATCCCGTTTTATGCATTGTTATTTATTATGAATCGACGAAAATTTCACGATTCGCGTACGAGCTGTTCTCGCGGAAAAGGGTGAAAATGATCGACAGACTTCCGTCTCGAGTATGAATGAGGGAATAGATCCTGATATCCTGTGAATTTTATATGTCCATATACTCCGAGAGACGTTTTATGTCCACGAGGAGAAACGTTTCTTCGGTGAATATGTGCGATGCGCTCCAGTACACTCCAATGTCTATTCTGTATACGTAAAATATATCTGTATGATATATCTCGTGGATCTTACATTCAGGGGGTCCGAAAAGTCTAGATAAAAGCCCTGAACGTTTTTGTGGTTCCAGATTTTGGAGCGCAAAGTCTTTAGCGATTGCTGTACAGCTTTGTTGTTGATAATTAGGTTGTTATTGAGTAAATAAATACATGCCCTTTAAAAATTAATGTAAATTTGGTTAGTGAGAAAAATTGTTTTGGAATTTTACGATCTTGTATCTTTCAAGTTTGAGCTCAACTTTCAGGACTCTGTATATATTTATACAGGTTTATATGAGGATGGTTATGTGCAAAGAAAATCGGCATAGAGACCATGGATATCCAACTTTTCGAGTGGCCCCTCTTCGCGAATTCAAACATTTCGACCTCGCGCATGAACTGTATATATATATAGATATAAAATATAGCATAGATTTGAAGGAGTAGCGAGAGGCAATGTAGCGAAGCATCAGACCAGTAGCACGTAAGCTATTTTTGCATCCGTAGGAAATGCAGATGCGGCGTCTCAGGGCGAGAGCATCACGTGATTTGGCGCCACTCCAAATCGGAGGGCGTCGAGAGTATGCGTGTGAAAACTCATCCAAATGTACGTGGATTGGTAAAATATGTATTGTTGTAAAGTCAAATTTAAGGTGTTGCACAGAGGCTAAGATAGCAAAATATTTGTAACAGCTGAAGAACATCGAGGAGCGTACATGAAATGTAGGAAATCCTTAAAATTATTTACTTTTCAATAAAGGGTTCGTATGTCATGAAAAAAATATATTTAGACAGTATTTTTTAGTTACTATGCTTTCAGTCTCATTGGAGCATAAGTTACAGCAATGAACCAGAAAATCATTAATTATTTCAAAGTTACTTTAATTACTGCGCTCTTACGTTATTCTTCTTTTTCGTCTTAATAACTTGAACAAAGGAAATTTCAATTTCAGAATAATATTACAAGTTAATATGTTTTGAAATAAATTTATGTTTGCAATAAATCGGCAAATAATCCAGGGATTCTCAAACTGTTCTATGTATAGCTCTTTTGATTTCCTAACAAGGATTTATTCCATTTTACCTCCGCAGCTTCCTCTTTCTCTGCTAACTGACGATGTTACCCAAAGTCCGGAACGTTTTGGTAAAGGGCGAGAGGCTTTTCGGTAAATGTATACGTAACCGAGTCCAGTATATGCAGCGGACAATGAACGATATCCAGTATTCTATGGGGGTCCAGTACATAACATATATATATTCGTATATATGAGAACGCATGCACATAGCAATATAATAGCCAAACCGGAAGAGGTACTAGTCCATTTCGCACGACGCAAACTTTGCTCGTCGATTCTCCCACGTAACAGATACATTCGAATCGCATACACACATATTCCCATAAGTTAACGTATAGCTATGGAATACCCATAGAATACGTACTACAGACGTTTCCGGTTTCGGGAGACTGCATCTATAGAGACCCGCCCCGAATTCCGTTCTCAAAAGCTTCATCCCTCCCTCTCTCTCTCTCTCTCCTTCTCTCTCTCTCTCTCTCTCTCTCTCTCTTTCTTTACGAAACGAATATAAGAGGAAGAGAGAAAGATGCAAGTAGTGAGAGTTGAAGCGTTTACAGGAGCCTCTGGCTGGTCAGCCAACATCGGACGATCTACACGATAAAGTACTCAACCGTGTGTTCGTTTTTCTTCGTGTTAGTGTTCAAGTGTGTGTCGATTTCAGAGTGAATTTCTCTTCTTCTTTTTTTCACCCATTTCTCTCTCTCTCTCTCTCTCCCTCTCTCCCTTTTTTACTCTGAGCCATTTTTGCTCTCCTCCATGTATACGACGAACGAGAGAAACGTTTCGATGGCATATGATGCTCGTGTGCACTTTGCTCTATGGCTCACAATTGTGACCATGTTCGAGCTGATCCTCCAGGGAAAGCTGGAGAAAATGCGGGGAGAGAAGAACGATCAAACGAACTTGTATGTGAATCGGCCAAAAATATCAACGTATACTCTACGTTTTTCCGGTCCCTTGCTCCTCGAACGTTTTCTCTAGTCATGAGCCAGAAAGTACCAGACTTTTCGTCTGCTCTCATGTATGCCGATATTTATATACGTATATATTTATATATATATTTATCCGTACAATATATCTTACAAGTTACCGTGGATATAATAATAATTTTAGTTTTATTGTTATTTTACGTTTATTGGTAAAACGAGAGGCGTATCCTCGAAATTTTCAACAACCCCTCGAAACGGACTATTTCATCTCCAATTCTCGATGGTCTACTCTCCGTACTTTTTACATGTTTTTTTTATGACTCGTTATTCGCGTTATTGCGGCAGAAAGTTTAACCCCCCAATTATTCCCATTCGTGTTATGCAACGGTTTTTTTCAAGCTTTCGAAAAATTATCGCAATTGCATTAAAAAAATTCCTTTCATCGCCTAACAATTTGGGTTCGAATAAAAATATCGCGACTATTCGGAGTGGGTGACACACGCGCTTCGAATCTAGAACATTCTCGATTTACATTTCGTTGAATTTCGCTTGTCCTCCACTGCACCGAGATTTATTTATAATAGAAATGACACGTGCATGTGTGTGTGTGTGTGTTTAAAGCTTTTCGTATGTTATTTCAGCGTCCAAGGATAAGAGCATGTGGAATACCAAATCTATTGCTGCCACCAACCACAACATTTTCGTATCATTTGTGCGGGGAATTCCAGGTGAACTTGATGTTTTGCAATAGAACTTTTTGTTTTTTCGTATTTTTTATATATTTGAGACAACATTCTCGAGATATTTGTCAAAATTGACTCGAATTAATTCAATACTTTAGTTATCAATACGTCCTTTTTTTTAAATTCGAATCGTATTCCAAGTTTTCGTCAATAATTACTATTTTTTAATATGATCATCCGAAGAACATGAAAGACTTTCAATCATGCGTTATAAATTTCTGTCCTGATATATAATTTTTATAAAAACCGAGTATGAGTTTTTATTTTCATTTCGTGTTCATATGAAAAACGGGATCGTGTCTAGAAAGTTTGGAACGTGACGTAATTGGCGAGATGGTACGATCGTTTATTAGAAATGTTGAAGAGAATTGTGGCCACATGGCTTTCTAGAGACGGATTTAGAACTTATAACATCGACAGCATTACGCTTCTTATTATAATTCATATTTTCGTATCATCGGTTTCAATTACGTAGCAACCTAATGCATCCATTACACAATTAAACATTGCATTTGCTCTCCTCTTTATTCTCTCGGTGATAATCTTGTTAAAAGTTCTCTCCTCTCTCTCTCTCTCTCTCTTTCTTTCTATTCTATTTATCGATATTACGTTAAAACGTGGCCATTCGCCAATGCTGACTAATTTTTCTCTATTTCTCTTATTCCTTTTCTCTGTTATCGTCGTTGTTCTTCTAATGTATGAGAATAACGAAATTTACGAAGATCATCACTATTTTTAGCATGAGTAAATTGTCAAAAATAGAAACATTATCATGAAAAATCAACCGAAACAGAAAATAATTATTAACAAAGTTTATAATAGTCTTTATAGATATTTGATTTGATTATTGACCACGATGGGTATTCTGTCAACGTGTGGCTTTGGTGGTCTCACAGGTTACGGGCATTGGACTGGGACCGTACTCAAACGGTGGTAACCGCTGGCCACACGTTGGTACTTAAAATCCAAAACTCCAATTTTGCAATAATCAATCAAATTTTCGCTTCAGTGATGAAAAAAAAAATTCTATTGAAACTGGAGCAGTTCGTCGTAAAATAATTCAAGATTTTCTTGGCACCATTAAAATCAGAGTTCAAATTAAGCTTAACTGAGGATGAAAATAGTACACAATTGTTCACGCGGTGCATTTAAGGCTTTTTTTTTGAAAGTTTTATAAAGTGTAAGAGACAGAATGGACTTCAATCGATTTCTGTGTGAATGATTCAGTGAACTCTTTTATTCGGACACATGTAATCCTCGATAACTTTCCGATCAGATTTTTTTAGGCAATTTCACATATAGAATTGACCGTAGCTGAAATATTTTTTCAATGTTTTTTTGTCGCTCCAATACGTCGAGAGCAATGTTTATACTGACGTTTCCACATTTAATGAAGTTTCACCAAAAAAAAGAGTATTTATTTCGAAATGGATTGGAAAAAAAAAAAAAGCACTGGAATCACAAGTTTTAACAATTTATCCAGATCGTGAAAACCCGTCAGCCCTATCGAATATCGTAAAAAACAACCAACTCTCCTGAAAATTGGATTTCGTGAATAACTTTTATGAATATTATTCCCGAAATATTACCATTTGAAAGAATCCTTCGGAAACATGAAAAAATGCTTGATTTATAGTGACGGGTTTGATGAGTAGAAATAATGCAGGAACAGATTTTTATGATTTGATCGAAATGAGAATTAAGACGTCATAAAAAAAAGTGCTCTATTCACAGAAAAGGTTAGAAGTCAACTGGAGCAGGTATTATAAAACAGTGTGTAGATCGTTTGGGACCTGACACTGCAGCTTCCCCTTAAACGTGATATACACATAATTTTGGATTGGCCAGATCGACCACAGGTTTCGACCACGGGATTGCAGTCAATATAATCCAGCAGTTAAGGTGGACGGGGTTGCAAAATGTGCAAGTGGTACCGGTAGGTACCGCGAATGCTCCCCACACTTCCGGGTAGGGAGGAGGGAGGTGAAAGCGAGGTTTCTGGGTGTATAGCGCCCTCTACGGCGCCCTGCGTCCAACCCTCTCGCGCCTTTTACTCCCTCGATGCTGTTCATGGCGTATAAATAATTAATGGCGCTCGACGTATCCTCCTGGTCGCGAAGGGGTTGTCGGGAGGGTTGAGGCTGAACCGCAGTAGCGCGAACACCCTTTTTTCTCCTTTCATCCCTCTCCATACCTCTCGAATATGAACGGGAGAGTAAACGCGCAAAAGGGCGTTAGAGAGAAAGAAAATACGGGAGAGCAAGGGAGAAAGTGGAGAATTCCCGATAAAAATTGCGAGAGTTTCAACAGCGATACAGGTGGGTAAATGTACGTACGTATATATATTATGTATGCCCGTATCGCACACACACACATGGACACACGCAGGCATGGACTGACACAGCCATACGTAACAGCCCAGCGTCGATAAATCGTGACGATTAACGTTTTTTTCAAATGGGTTAATATCGCGAGAGGGAATACTATTTTTTGTTGTTTTTTTTTCCTCTCTTTCATCCTCTTCTCTATGTGAGAAGCCAAAACTCCAGGGACCCCCTGGGGAAAGGGGGAGAGGCGAAGCAAGACACATGAATCGTGGAAGCTACGAATATGGAGTCGGAAGTCCTGCCAGGATTCGCATATCATTTATTTTGTTTTTTCTCGTTTTGTTTTTTTTTTTTTTTTTTTTTTAAACCCGCTTTCAAGTTGCACGGGATACGCGGCGGCTGACAGCGCCATACATCGTCTCACGCCTGTATTCGATCACTTTTTTGTTCTTGTTTTCGTTATTGCTCTGGTCCTCGGGATAGATATTTTGGGAATTATTGGATACTCGTTCAGGTAGTTCATATCGATAAAGTTTTTATCAGCTGCTTGACGAAAATGATTTATATGAGTTTGTGCTTTTGTTATTTTTTTTTGACACATTCTGAGCCAGATTATTTACTCACAATCCTCTTCGACATCGCGTACGTCTTTCTCTATTTATTCAGAATTTTCGTCTGCCTCGAATTGCCCTGAAAATTTTTCCCCATTTAAATCAAACCTCAACAAATTTACGTGCTTTCTCTAGTCTCGTATTTATTTATTTTATTTTTTTCCATTTTAACGAAATTCTCCCCGCTGCTTTTTGCGTCCTCGTACGTTTTATACTTTGACTCGTAATATATACATTCTTGAGAACGTGTACGAGAAATACATAAGGTAAAGTAAAATGGCAAGACGTCGTCGAGGAGTTTCGCTAGAGAGACTCGTATACGTTTTTTATCCCCCTCCCCCCCATCTCCTCCTTCTGTTTTTCTTTTATTCGCCCCTTTCTTTACGTGCAACAACCCCTTCGCGCTATTTGGCATCGCTCGCACGTGACGCGACCCCACACACACACAAACAGACGAACACGGTCCGAGCATAAAATCCTCGCATTGTGTATTATATAACTGTGTGCGCGTTAGTGTGTGTACGTGTAAGAGAATAATATGTGTGCGATTATATCAGTGAACGAGTTGCGCTCGTACACACGAAGCAAACATATAGGGCTAGACGTCGCGGGCACTTATAATAATAAATGGATGTTCTTACGTTGGCGCTCTCTCGCGCTTTTCCACGCTCCTCATCGTTTTCATGCTCCGACTCTCTTTCTCTTTCTCCTCTTTTCTTTTTTATCCTAGATTTTCATCGGTCGCGAAAAAGAGAAGCAAAAAAGAAGCGAAGAAAACAGGGTCGAGAGAAACTGTATGACCGTCCTCTGGCTCCGGATCCAGCGAAATCCTGAAGATACTATATATTTTACTTTCGTACGTTCGCAGCTTTTTCTCGTATTGTGAACTCCAAATCCATACATCGCATATATATATTTATATATACAAATATATTATATACAATATATACATATACATATCGAGGGCACGTGTATACCGCGAGCCAAATGAAACGATTTTTGTTGCATATGAAAATATGTATGTGTAGAAAAACGAGTGCGGTGGTGAAAATCGATGCTGTCATAACATTAGGTTGTAATTTAAACAAATAACCAATGGTGTTAATGATGATAAATTTAAAGTATCATTAATTGTCCAAATATTCGAATCTAAATATAAACAGCTAAGATGATCGAAGAATTTATTTAAGGACCGAGATATGTTTGTATATGCACTTCCAGCGAATTAGTATTTACCCGAAATTCGACAAATTCATTAATAATTTACGAGAGCCTTCGGTGTGATATCGAGTTCTGTTTTTTTTTTATTTGCCGCCTAGACACAAATATCTCACCGCTGAAAATACAGATGATCCTTTTGCGAGGGTCTGGAGGATAATTGTATAATTAATGACGTGAACGCAATTATAAATTCGTTTTGTTTGCGTTCACGTTCTCGGGATGAATGCCTCGTAAAAGCCAAAGGAGGGAGAGAGAGAGAGAGAGAGAGAGATCTCGAGAGAGGGAAACAGAAGGTGATGAAATAAACGATTCCGAGATTGCGCGACCGGCCGGATCCTTGATTTCCAATTGCAATCTCGTTCACCCATCCTCACGTATATTTTACCTCATTTCACGTACAAGCAAAGGTGGGATGACTGGTATAGTAGTAAATCGGAAAGATATAGAGAAAGAGAGAGAGAGAGAGAGAGAGAGAGAGAGAGAGAGAGAGAGAGAGA
>JACEOJ010000068.1:0-15000 GCA_013761285.1 Campoletis sonorensis
AAAAAAAAAACAAGTAGTTACGGCTTCGCAGTCTTCGGAAATATGTTTTGTAAAGTTGCTCCTTCGGAATTTATTTCCATGAGCGATCACACATTTCCAAAGCGACTAGAGAAGCCCGCTCTCGTCCTTGAAGTAGTTACAGAATGTACCGAGCGGACTTTAGCGTCGTCGTTCACCGCGTCACATTCACACACTCCGAAACTATAATATTTCCCGCCCCACTACCATTGCCTCGGGCGTGGCTCCTTTTCTCCTTGCTGCATTCTCCACTCTTTTATTTTTTTTTTATTTTACCTCCATATTTCTAATCTCAAAATGGCTCGTATTTCTCGCTCCGCGATAATATTCACATTTTCAAGTTTTTTCATTTTTTTTTTTTTCCCCTCACCAGATGCAACCATCAATTGCCATCATTTGGCTTTTTTACATTACACTTTTTTCCCCATTAGACGCATCGTCAATTCTATTGTAATTAAATAATATTCGTTTTTACATAAATTTCCACCAGGCACATATTATTTTGAAAAATCCACCACTCATCCATAAATATTTCGTGCGTTTAAAAATACTGTTTTTATTTCTTCATATAGTTATAGCACAACGGTCGAGGAACTGTCGACAATGCTCAGTTTTCAACTATATACATCCCACGTGTCTTTGACCGTCGATATAAAAGCGTGACTTTTTTCTCTGTACGTGTTGCGATCGAAGATTTCTTTTTCAACGCTCATTGTACGTGTTCTATCGAAACACGAGATGCTCGAACGAGACTCTTGCGAGTCAAAGATATCGAACAATATCAAATTGATGTAGAATTTTATTGTTTAATCGGCGCGACTCGGTTCGGGCTAATAATTCAGCGCTGAATTTTCTTCGTGACGCAAGTCATTTTGTTTGTCACCATAAAAGCACGTCTCAATGTGACAAATATAAATTAATGTCCATGCTCTGTGGGATGACAATGAATTTTGCGATTGAAAATTGTAATTCTTTTGCGATTCAGCCACGAAAGTGCAGCATAGCACAAAAGGGATATTATGCGTCCCATTTTTTTCGTGACTCATTCGTACATGGGCTCCTTGTACTCTTATGATTGGTTTTTTTTCTTTTTAACCTGCATCCGTACACCAATGACCAGTGATGACTAGTTCATGTTCATTTTTCCGGCGAGCCACTCTTTCTTCATCGCTGTTGCTCACAAAAACCGCAAAGCGATTTTTTTTAGCATTTTTTTCTCAGGCATCGAAGTATCGCATAAACGCTCGAATCTTTTATTTCGAACTTTATTTTCTCGTTTTCGTCGTCTTCACGTGCTGCACGACTAAGAAATTGAATAAATCCAAGTTCGTGCATTTATCCGTAAGTTGAATTTTTTTTAATTTTCATTCAGACATCCTCGCGCGTATATCGAATCAAATCTCCTTGAAAAAGCTCTTCTTCTTTCTTTTCTCCTGAAACTTGGATTTAATTGATCCCTGCGAAGAATATCGGAAATACTAACAGTTCTGATGTTGTACGAGCGAACAATGTAAGTGCACAGAAACTTCAATATCGTTATCGACCGAAGACTGTGTCCGTATGATACGCGCGATATAAGAGAGTTTCATCAATAATACCGCTATAGGAGTGACACGCTTGGAAACTTATTTTTCGATTCGCCCTTTCCGCCTACTGCTTCCGTACACGTCCACGTGAAATAATCCATTACCTACTCCACTTTAATTTTGCACAAATCCTAAAAATACGAATCCATTTTTATTATTGCACTTTTAAAGCCGCCGCGTGAAAAAACGAAACCTCTTTTATTTTTGACAGTGACAAAACCATTAAATATTGTGTACTTTATTATTTTATCGGATTATTTTCCTTCGGTCATAAATAATAACGTTGTTTCTACCGATAAACTGTCGTAGTTGTAAAAAATGCAGTCTTCGCAATTAAATCTCGTTGAATAATTAGTAGAGTCAATTAATTACTCAACCAACTTGTTTTTCTATCAACGATAATGCGGAGAGAAAAGAAATGATATTTGTCAACGTAATATCACTAAAAGCGGGATGCAACGACTCGTCTTTTTTTCCCCATACGACGCATAAAATAAAATAAAGATATGTATATACGTATATACCTATAAAAGCATCACAGACCCCTTCTGTTCTTTTGCAAATAAGAATTATACTATATTTGATAAGCTGCCTGAAAGTGGAACGTTCAAATAATAACGGACAAGCATGAGCACACCCACGGATAAAAATGAAAGCGAACGACGGACAAGTGTATTCCGGTGATACACAAAGCATAGAAATATATAAACCGCATGTGGACAAACGTGCATTTCAAACCATTTTATCCTATATTTCGTACATTTACATATATATTTTGTATAAAAACGTTCATTCGTATGTGTCACCGGTGGATGCTTCGAGCTGGGAAAAACATTTGACAAACAATAATAATTTATTCATGTGTTTTCGTTGCCTGTGAAAAACACACGAAGCCGGTGGCTTTTTTTTGCCATTTGTGCCAACTCCATGCCATCGTGCTTTGTTGAGTCGTTTTTCCGCGACATGTCAATTTTTCCTCTCCCTTTTTTTTTTTTTACTCTTACTCGATTATATTGTCGTTCGATTATTATACATTGTCATCATTCGCGAGCTCGCACAAAAGCTAAGATATATCGATCGTGATCGCCTTATACATGGCCATCTTTGTGTCATTTTTTCTTTTTTTCAACTATACAAACTATGGTGCAGCAGGAAGTAGCAGGACAGATGTCGCTAAAAATTACAAGAAACGTTCATAATTAATCATTTTGGGATTACGCTTTATACAGCCTCGGACGGTATAAGAAAATTCCACTTTTACATTATTTACCTAATGGAGGGCTGACAATTATTCAAAAGCGAGTCTGAAAAATGCAGCCAACTTAATGAGGCTCCCTCCCTCTCTCTCTTTGCCCGTTTCAAAACACCACAATTTGTTTTTCCTCGCGACAATATACACGGTAGTTGAGTTCTTATACATGTATGCATGAACGTTGCCATCAATTTATTCATATCCGTTTGACAGATCGGTTCGTGTTTGCCACACAAAATAATTCGCCAACTTGTTTTCTTTTGTCCGCTACGAAACGGGGGTGCATGATCGGACGATATACCGCAGAAGCCATTATTGATTGCGAAGGATCATAATATTAGCGAGAATTGAAAAATAGATGGGGGGTGCAAGTGCAATTGAGAAAAAATGTACAATTTCTTAAAATTAAAGTCGCAAATTTTGCCCAGAAAACCGTTGTGTCTAAAATAAGACTCTTCGTCTCATAATGAGATCTTAATTTTTCGTTAATCATCGCGAGCCTACCGCAAGGCACGTTCTATGCTGTGGATTTAATATTTCGATTAAAGCGAATCGAATTGAATAAACAATTCATCCCGGTGTTATTATCATGCGCCATAGATCTCATTATCGTGAGGTCGTGTTGTTTTTTTATTTTATTTTATTTTTTTCACAAACTCGTGGTACTACGTGTCTGGTAAAAAGCCTGAGATAGTACCACACGTTGTGTTGTCCCTAATGACAACGATTCCGTCCAAGTCCGACTCGAGGGACAACGATATAACGAAACTTTCCGTGTCCCTTTTTCCATGCGAAAAAATCAATTCGGGAGGGTGAACGCGGTGCAACGTTGGGAAAAAATAATGGAGGGGGGGGGGGCGGGGGAGGGAATAAACACGTATGAACTTAGTTATTAGCGGTGGGCGTTGGAAAGCTCGGACGCAACCTCCGTAAAAAATCGCAGGCTATTTTTTTTCAACTCCACGCACGTACGTACACGATAATATAAATAAAATAAAAAACAATAAAGTTTCGCGTGACCAGTTGAAAACACACACTCACACACGTGAATAGTTTTCGCTTCATATTCAGTCCTCTATCGTTATCACCTATTTGCAACTGGCCGCGGGGAAAGAATCGTCCACTTTTTACACCCTTTTTGCGCCTTTTTTACTAGATCCATAGCCTCGATCAATCCATCTCTTTCTCCGTTCTTCTTTATCCACCGATCTGTGATGAGCGCGATAAAAATCGAGCTGCATTCGCCCAATCGGTCGAAATACAAAATTCAAAGGATAATGTGCAGTATGCATTTTTTCATCGTCCTCTTTCTTTTTTCGCTCCTCCATTTCTTCTAAATCCTCTCTTTCGGTCTTATTTCGTGTCGCGAATAAATGGCTGATTATCCGTTGCCCGGGCTACAATGTGTTTGCATTGCTTGATGCGAACTCACTGCGTTTCGTCCTCACAATATTATGGACACCAAGATATATATCTATTTGACACATACCTGAATATATATACGCGCGCGTATACACATTATTATACTTTTGTGCATATTTTTATGGACATATAGCGAAAGTCAAGGGGGAGTGAAAAAAAGATGACAAGTGCATCGTCACGTGAAACACGCGCATTCTCGATTGCGCGATAAGCCTCGACTATATTCGGGCCGCTATTTTACAAGGAAACAAATGAAAATACTTCTAATCTTTCTCATTCGATCTGGAAAAATGAAACCCTTTTAATATAATGCAATTTTTTTTCACATTTTTTTTAATTTTTTTTATTTTCAACCATATCGTTATCTTTCATTTCGGTTGGACGTGTGTGTTGGGCGTGTATATGATTTATTGATTCGGTTGAAGGAAATGTAATGAAATTAGCGTGCAAAAAGTCCTGATGCTCGATTGAAAAATCGGGTGGATGGAACATTTGAAACATTGTATTTTTTTGGAACTCGAGGATACGGTAGACCAATAATAAAATCTTGAAAGTAAATATATGCAGTAAAATAAAGATGCATAAATATTGATAGTTGGAATAAGAAGAGGGCACGAAAAAAATTGGTCCAGATGACTACTGTATCCGCGCGATCTGTAATGATGCATTGAAAAAAACAAATCGACTCAAAAAACGGTCCGGCTCGTGCGAGACATGCTGAAAATTGTTCAAATTCATATATGAATAATCCACGAATGCGCAATGCCGTGGCATAGCTCGAAAGAAATAATTGATAATTGATGAATAAATAAAAAGCAAATATAAAGAAAAAGAAAGCATGCTTGCGCGAGCAGTCCGCGAGGTGGGTTAAGCGCGCTCATCATCGTTTGATGTCAGTTGCGGTGGTGTCGCAGGTCTGGAACGGGTAGCGGAAGAGTTGATGGGCCGTAGGAGATGGAAGCAATACCAGGACACCCTGTACAGCAGCACTCGGAGCGAATCAGCGAATCAGCCCCATCATCATCATCGGCTGTATCCGGGTACTGCTCTTTCGAGTTCTTGCAACGTCGTAACGGTAGGTGGTGGTGGAGGTGGTGTTGGCGGCGGAGGAGGCGGCGGCGGTGGCGGCGGCGGAGGAGGAGTAAGCATTGGTCAGCAGGTGGTGGCTCAACGTCCGCCATCGGCGATCGGGGATATCGCTTTGGTCCAGGGAGCTTCGACGATCGAGGTAACCTCGTTGTCGTCAACGTCATTGGGTACGTCAAACACGACGACACTATCGTTTACAACGGATACAACGACGAGCTCGAGTATTCTAAGAACGGAAACGTCAACAGTGACAACCGGGAGCGCCTCGTCGATGAACGATTCGTCCTCGGCGACGACGACGACAACGGCGACGACGACGACGACGACGACTACAACGCCGACGGAGAGCAAATTAAATTGTTTGCAGCAAAGAAACTCGTTGAATCATCATCGTGGAAATACGAACGACAACGACGACGGCGACGAAGACGAGAACAATCACAACGAGTATCACGAGGACCACAAAAATCTCCAACTCCAACAATCCTCTCGACTCAGGCCCGAAAGTATAAAGCTCGAGATCGACGAGATCAACGAGATCAACGAATCGTTGCTCAGGGAATCTCACCCTGGGAGCTGCGTTATCTCAAGACAAACGAACAACAATATACAGGAACAATTAGCTACCTCCGGGGGAAAATTCATAAAGAACGAGGGCCGGGAATACGCGGAAACGGAAAACGGGGAAAGGGATCATATCGAAGATATTCATACCGATTGCTCCGAAAAGAGATTGAAGATACTCGAGGATTCGTCCTCACGACAGAATTCCACTCGACGAGCAACCGGATCATCTCCGGATCTTGTCAGCCCACTCAGGGAAAACGAGAAGAGGATATTGTCCGGAGGACAGCAGGAGACTGGAACGAACGATCTCGTCGATACGATAGGAAACAAGGTTTGTTTGATTTTTTCCCTCCCACACCTCCCAATATCCTCCTAACATTTCTCCCGCAAACCTCAAACTTCGAAATACAATTTTGTCATTTGGATCCGCTTACAATGTGTTTATTTGACAATGCCAGCAGACGGAGGAACGGATAGAAGCACCGACCACCGGTCTGCTGAGGGTGAAGAAAGAGGAGGAACTCCAGGAGACGCCGCGGTCGATAAGCCGCGGTGTCGATGCTTCGAGCATCGCGAGATTAGGAAATATCGTCGATACGACCAATTCAGAAGTTTACAAAGTTACGGAACAAACCGCCCCCGACACGGGTATACCGTATCTCGTAAATCGACGTACGAGCCCACCTCCCGAGGACTGGAAGCCACTCGACAAGTGTTTCTTTTGTCTAGATGGAAAACTTCCTCACGACGAGCAGCCACCCCTTGTGAGTCTCATTCCTCTTCTTATTATTCGTAACAACGCCAATCACGGTACACTCGAATTTCCTTATTTATTTAACAATCGAAACATTCGCGTCGCCGCAGAGTCCTCAAAGCGAGAGTAGCAGTAGTTCACGATCGGCAGAATCACCGATGTCGGTACAGGTCGATCCTATGGCGGCTTCGGTTGTCGCTGCTGCCCTTAGCGGTACTTATCCGACTCTACTGCCACAGTGGTGTTTACCGAGGGAATCACCCCTTGTCACCGCTCAGAGCCATCAGGATGGCTCGTCCGGAGTCGATCAACCCCTCGACCTTTCGGCCAAGCCGAAAAACTTTCCGGTCAGTTTTCTTCACCAATTTACTCATTTTTATAATGTTACAATGTTACATGTTCATTTACGTAATTTTCCACTTTTCTTCTCCACAGGACAACCATGTAACAATGACGAAACAACAGAAAATACCTCTGAGGATGCCAACGGGCATTGATCCCAAGAGCATCTTCACGTAAGTATATTAGACGTCATAAAAAAGCATAAAAAACAATATTATTTGCAGAAATTTCAATAGAAATTTAAAAAGTGGAAAAATGTCAGAATTCAATAATCCAAATAATCCAAAATAATTTAAAGCCCCCCGAGCGATTATCATTATTTGACACTTGAAAAAAGTCCATCACCATTCTTCGGAAAAGTCGCACGTCTAAATATTTACCCATTTTCTTGGGTTGTAAAGTTCAGTTTCGAATTCAAGGACGACGTGTAATCATTGCAGGAAATTCTTATCGTTCGGGTTCCGGGACAAATGATGCAATGCTCGATATTAATTTTGACACATATTAAAATGTTCAATTTTCGTTTCACACTTTCTAGCTTTATTTATTCATTTAGGATTCTGTTCGAAATACTATACACTCGTTAAAAAAATTGAAGATCGTTTCGGGGCATTCTCTGACACGAAAAAAAAAAATCATTCTATTTCGGTCGAAATTCAAGTTAAGTTGAATAAAAATGTAAAATAATTTCACGACGTCGCTCCGTGAATTCAAATTTGACGGTAGTTTTTTTTTTTTTTAATGAAATTCAACAGCATGCAATTATTTGAAAATTAAGCACTTTTTTTACATTTCCGAGAATTGGGCGTAGTCGCTTAAAAAAGATTTCATTATACCGAACGCGATATACCTCGTGACCGAGTTCGTGTTTGGACCTACACGGAGTCTCTCGCGCATCGCGATAAGCCGCGTTCGTCAACTCGCGAGACACGAGCAAACGAGATTCTCTTGTTGCAGCTTTGAACAATAGAGCGAAAAAGGAGGCACGTTGCGCGCTACTTTTTCTTTTTTTTTTCTCGGCTCTCGAACGGACATAAATTCTCGAGAAATCATTCGACTCGTTTTAACAATTGGCAAATTTCAAAATTCACGTTTTCATTCTTTATTTAAGACGTACTTTTTTTTCTCTTTGTTCGCATTCGCACAAATTTATGCATTGATTTTTTTACAACTTAATCTTATGTTATTGTAAAAAGTAATTGAAAGAAAGAGGGAAACGTTGAAACAAAAAATACAAAAAGATAGGATAAAAGTTTGGCGAATGTGTTGCTGTTTCCAAGATTCCAAGCTAGTTGCATTTGCAGTCGTAGTGTACGAATGCGCCGCCGAGTCGAAGACGCGGCTAAAGCCAAACCGATAAGATTATGGGGCCTTGCGTGCAAAAACGAGCGCGTAACGTTTGCGATTTCACGAAGACATTTGAAACGAGACAAGTTTTTCGTCGTCGGAGAAAGATGCCTCGATTTGCCGGATATTTCAGTCCAGAGTGCAACGTTATACGAGAATATAAATAAATAATAAAAAAAACGGAGAGAAAATGTTGAAATCGGCGATGATCTATATAAAATGTACACACGTAGCGATAACAAAAAAAACGTCAAAGATTGCAACCTCGTTGAAAATCCTTCTCGGAGCAAATCTGCGAAAAAGTCTTGTACACACGATATACGTACGCGAACTTGATACCGTTCAAATTCAGACGAATATTTGTATTCTTTGGTGCAGTAAACGGTGGTGCTTCTATCGGATCGTATTTCGTATTCATAATATAAAAACAAAAATTATTATAGTTTTTTTTTGGGAAAAATTGTTGAAATTAACAAGATTGTCGCGCGTGAATAGCTCTAGTGCCCAAGAGTAAATGATGCGATAGAAAAACAATATAAAGAATTGGTAGGTGCGTAATTTTAGGATTTAATATTTGCTCGAACGACGTATCGCGCGCACGCTCGCGATGTCTGCACATTTTTCGTCTCTTGATATTTTTTCGTTGGCAATGCACTTTGGAATGCATCCGCCAATGCAATAGTGATAAGGAACGTGCCAGGAGAGATTTGAAAATTGAGGAGCGGCCGAACGGCGATTGCGCGCACTCGACGAGGAAAGAATGATGCGATTCTATGAAGAATGAGCGAGAGAGACAGTCTTTTTGTCTCTTTCTCTGGCGTTATCATCGCGTTATCGGTCGTGAACGAAAATGCAGCGGCATAACGAAATGCACATTTTATCAGGCGCGAGTTCGGGGTCGGACGAAATTAAACAAAAAACTTTGTCAACGGGTCAACGAACTTTCTCCAACGGGGCACACGAATACACAAACTTTATACTTTTAATTCGCTTTCATATACAAAATACAATTTTCTTCTTGTTGTTTGGGTTGGAAATGGATGGACTTTGATTTCATCGATATTCAGTATTTGGATTAACATCATATTTGCATTGGAATTAGATTGTTGAAAGAAATTAGTAAAAAATGAAAAAAACGATTTTTGAGCAGCTCGTCGTATCGTGCGAAGCCACGAATAACCGGATCGGTGGGTGTCGGGGGTGTTCCGGTGGTTGGTGCCGGTGGTAGTAGAAGAACTTACACCGAGGAGGAGCTCCAAGCCGCTCTGAGGGACATACAGAGCGGTAAACTTGGGACCCGTCGGGCGGCCGTTATCTACGGAATACCGAGGAGCACTCTACGGAACAAGGTGTACAAGCTCGCGATGGAGCGTGAACGGGACGCGACCCTCAATAGCACCCATTCACACCCCCTCGAGTCCGGTGCCCAAGCCTCAACCACCACCATGACAACAACTACAACATCTACAACTACAACTACATCAACAACAATATCAACAACAAGAACAACATCAACAACAACACCATCACCAAATACGATCCAAAACGCCTCCGCAACCACTCCGCCCCCGCAAGTGGACGAGGTAGGTTTTGGGGACGAAAACGAGAGTTTAAAGTATTACCATTACCGCGGATAAATGCTTAACGAACGTACTTGATCCAATCAAACGATTCAATTGACTGAAATTTTCTCTAATTTGAGGAAAAAGCCTGTGACAGCAAGAAAAATATAGAGATGTGACCCTAGATTCCATTAATTACGAGATAAACGAAATAATGAGCGAGGTGAAAGTTGAATTAAAACATTTATTAACGAAGAAGAAATATTACTATCTCGAGGTTTGCTCGCTTCTCTAGGCATTGGAGTTCATTTCTTATTACTTCAATTATCCACCGTGAAAAAAATTATTCTCTCTAATATCTCAACCGTTGTAAATAGTAACGATGAATATTGTGTATATCTCAATTCATTAATTTCATATTTTACTATGAGATATTATTATAAAATATTTGGTATGTGGTTTTGGATAGGAAGAACGAAAGAAGCTTCCCCAAAACATACCTCTCGCATGGCAAACTCTTCGAGCCCGTAAAGATTTCAATTTATACCAATTTTTCCAATTTTTCATTCTCTTTGAAGATATTTTTCTTTTTTCGTAATTCCTTGCGTAGCCCACTTGTTGAACCAATGTAAAGAATTTAATCTCTCGAATTAATGTCTCATTTGTAACCTCGACGGGCTCGCTACGAGTTGCCGTGACGCTCCGTAGTGTCTTCCGTCTTTTTTTGCACGGCCTGTTTAACTCTTTTAATCACTATTTGTATATAGTTTAACATTCGGCCACTCGACGCCCGCGAGGTCGCGAGACTCGAGGTAAGTTTTTGGCTAAAGTCCTACCAAAGTACGATGAATCTTAGTGATGAAACGGGTTTTTTTTTCTTCTACTCTTTGTTTATCGTAAATAATTCTTTTTAATTTTGCTTCACGAGACCTCGAACGTTTTCTTTAATTTTCATGACTTTTCAATTCACCCTTAATCGACAACGGAGTCTCGCGTTCTCTCGAACCTCGAGTTCCCCCATTTTTACATTCGTTTCTGTCTGGTTTCCATATTTGTACCAGCATTTAGAACTGTTGATGTCAATTAAAAAAAAAAAAAACTATATAGATGTTTTTACCACATCGCCTCGCTGTTTTTTCGTTTGCGCGCATTCAATTTTTCATTTTTCCATCCGTCGGCAAGTTGCTTCTTTTCCATTTCGTAGTTGAAAAATAAGATTCTGCTTCTCATGAGCAGATTTATAAATAATAAACATTTTTTTATTCGATGCAAATTTTTTTTTGCTTCGTTCACAATTCCTGCATGCAGCTTCGAGTTCAACTCTGCAATAATCCATCAACACACAAATATAACCAACACCAATTGTGTAAAAAAAAAACAGAAAAGTTAATCCAGATACACAAGACCCACAAACCGCAATCACAGTTTCATTGAAAAGTGACTTTCAATTACCAGTTAAACGAGTGTTAAATGTTCACGAGATGGTCAGCTTAATTGGTGAAAAAAATAAAATTCCCAACATCACTGAGCTCTGCAGCGATTGTAACATTAGTCCATTAACTTTTGAGTAACGAGCTATAAAATGAATATTTTTGCATATTCAATGATGAAATTATCACCCGTCCAAAAATTGTAGATTATTTTCTTAAACTTATTTTTTTCGCTCTCATTACGAACTATTGCGTAAATACTATTTTTTATGATGACAACAGAAAAATCAAAGTTTTTGTTTTCTCTGTTTTTCTTCACAGGCAGAGGACAAGGATCTCTCGGGTGCGGAAGAGGAAAAAGAAGTGGAAAAAGCGCTACTGAGGCCCCTGTTGTCGCTCGAAGATCTCGTGAGGTTTTCAGCACTCGAAGGAAGCGGCAGCGATTCCTTGAGGTCTTTGCTCCAACGAGGTCAAGAGACTGGAACCGAATGGCCCGGTTTCGAGCACGCAAACATTGGACCTTATATCCAAAAGATGCTCGGAGCTGCAGCTCCCTTTAAGGGTGAGATAATCGACCTTACCGAACAAGAACACGGAGTGCGGCATAAATCTATTATTTTTACTATTAAAGCGCGTAATAATTGCAAAATTAAAATAGATTCGACAGAACTTGACTGTCTAGTGTTGCCGAAACGAAAAATTGTGTAAAGTCGCGTCTTAACCCAGCCTAGTTTCCATCACGTATGGTGAAACGTGATCGAAAGCGATTAATGGATTTGGGTCGTTTCCAACCTGCAGCTGTGCTCGTTTCGTCTAGCCCTGCCAATATCTAACCCCCTGCACACACGCTTACATATTTTTATTCTCGACGCACACACACACACACACACACACGGACTTAACTTCCAAGTCAGAGAATGAAGAGTGGGGGGAGTGGGTGCGTTGCGAAACTTGCCGCGAAGCGTACTTGCCTTTCTATGACTTCATTAATCGATAGAGAGAAGCCAGGCTATTACGCGTTGCAGTCTTCTTTTGATGATTTTTTTTTTCCTTCGAAAAACAGCCCCGATCAACCAAATAAGACATTTTTTAAACTAATTATCGAGGAGCTTCGAAACGAAGCGAAATAATGATCCGTAAATTTGAATAAATTTGTATCGAGTCAATGAATAATAATGACTGTCCTTTCTTGCACAGGATTAGAAACTCCGGACTATAGAATTCCGGAAGTGATGAGGCGATTGATGAGCGAGGACAAGAGGTTAAACAAGGACGTAAATGGTGACCACATGCAGCAGCTACATCAACATCATTTACATCATGGCCAGCAGCAGCAACAGCTTCATCATCATCATCAGCAGCAGCATCATCAATCGCCGCATCAGCAGGGGCAACAACAATCGGGGCAGCACAGAGGACCAATAACGAACGAGGATTTTAATCCGAGTATAGAGGAGGAAGCGAGCGACAGCGGCCAGGGCAGAGCGATATTAAAGATTCCGTCCTACAAGCCGGCAAGCAGTACACCAGGTTCGAGCAAAAACAACGGGGAGCCGAATTCGGCCGCGTTCGCCCAAAGTTTCGCGGCGAGCGCGGCTGGAAGTCCGGTGCTGTTGGAACGCACGAGTCCAGCATTCTCGGGGACGAGCAGTCCGACGAATTCGATCGTTGGTAAAGGGGTTGGTGTTAATTTTCGTGACGTTATAGCAAAAAGCATAAGCGTCAAGTTTCAAGAGGGACAATCGGGTCTGGGTGGACAAACCGGTAGTATGGTTCACAGTCCAACGGCTATGATGACCGAGGGTAATCCCTTCAAGAGGGGAAGATACACCCCGCCACAGACGTCCCAATCTCAACAACCCAAGCCACAATCCCAACAGGACAAATCGAAACCAAATTCCGGTGGCAAAGGTACCAGACCCAAGAGAGGAAAATACAGGAATTACGACAGGGATAGCCTGGTGGAGGCCGTGAGAGCGGTCCAACGAGGTGAAATGAGCGTACACAGGGCCGGTAGCTTTTACGGCGTGCCCCATTCTACCCTCGAGTACAAGGTCAAAGAGAGACATCTCATGAGACCACGAAAGAGGTTCGTAACCATTTTTTTCAATCTTTTTACATTACTCTTTATAGTTGGCTCGAAACAATTAACAGCTTGATTTTTGCGCAGGGATCAAAAGCAGCCCGATGACAAGACAAAAGATTCTTCGGGCGGGGGAAGTTCGATGCGTTCCAGTCTGGCGGACAAGAAGCCGCAATTGAAGCCCCAAAAAGCGTTTGCAACATCACCGGGAGGAATGCCAGGTGGGCCGAATGGTTTGAAAATGCCACCGTTTCTTGAGGGAATGGCGCCACTGCCTTTTCCTCATCCGTTCAATTTTTGGGGACCGACGCCGTTTATGCCATCGCCGTTTATGCCCGGTGGTCCGAACGTACCGACTATGTTGCCCGAGCAGTATTTTGCGACTCAGAGGATGCGTGGCCTGCAGGAACAACAGAGGAGCGCGATTGTACAGCAACAGGCTCAACGAGAACGCGAGGGGATCGTCGGTAGTGCGGGTAGTGGCGGGGCCGCGGGTAATACGGAACCAGGAACGTCGAATTCGCGAAGCTCGTCGATGGTTAAATCAACGAGGGAAATAGCCGAGAGTCTGTACGACGGTACGGGAGCGAACGGAAGTTTTCTCGACAATCTCATTAGGTCGAGCCTCGAGACCGGTATACCAAGGGATCAGCGAGCAATGGCGGAAGCGCGCAGCAATCAACAACAACAGCAACACCAGCAGCAGCAGCAGCAGCAACAGCAACAACAGCAGCAACAACAGCAAAACTCGGTGCAACAGCAGCAACGCGAGCGCGATAGAGAACAACGAGAACGCGATCATTTGCCCGAGGCAATGAGTAGCAAAGCTCTGATTGATCAATTGTGTCGAAATTCACGACGTACACCATTGCCACGAATGACTCACGACAGTAGCGAGGACGAGAGTTATCGAGGCCCAACGACGACGACGACAACAACAACAACTACAACGCGAACCTTACCCGATCGACCGGAAAGAGTACCGACCGTTGATCTCAGCCAATCACCCACCGAGCGATCGAGAATCGACGAACAGTGCAACGATCGTTTGACCTCTCCACCGACCCCCATGTCCATCAGCAGAACCGGAAGCAGGGACGAGGACAATACGAGAGAATCGATGAGGCTTCTCGATCGCTGTAGCAGAGAAAGGGAAATACACAACGGTGGTCAACAACAGGACGATCGGGAGCATAGAAAGACACACGGGAGTATGCAGTCCCAACAGATTAATCATTATCCGGAAATGCATAGTCTCTATCCCGCGTCGAATGAGAAAAAAAGTGCCTGTGATAGTAAGCTTATAGTAGATCATTCGAGCCAGAAAACTCAACAGCAACAACAGCACAAAGATCTTGGTAACGTTGGTGGCCTCGTTGTCCAACTCCAGAGAGGTTACAACACCTCTTCGGGTAGAAATTCGACGACGACGTCCCCAACCACAACCTCCGCAACGATCAACGACCAATCCCAAAATAATACTCTTTCCAATACCACCGGACCGCACGAGCAACGAGGATCCACCGTTCTCCCAATGGAAGAATCCGT
>JACEOJ010000068.1:20000-31390 GCA_013761285.1 Campoletis sonorensis
ACAACTGACATTTCGATCTATTGATGACAAATTAAATAGGATAATTAAAGATAATTCCCTCGTCCGCCTCGATTCCTCACCCTTAAATACATTCAGATATATCGATTTAAATTTAGAAAAACAAACGAAACAAAAATAGAGAAAACGCCCGAGTCCAACTTGAAGAAAAAACAAAAAAAAATACCACTGAGAACAAAAAAATAAGTAAACAAAAAACACAAATTTATCGTTAGATGTGAAATCTATATTATTGTACGAACGATATATTGCTAAACTATGATTGTCGTTGTTCATTATATGATTGCGATTCACTGCGACGTAACAGTCTTGGTAGATAGAATATCAAACGAGACGTCGGATTTTTGGAAGGTCGACGTTTCTCTGGGAATAATCGCGTTCCGAAAAAAAGTATAATAAATTTTTAATTAAATGGTACACCCGAAGTAACGATTCGATTACGTCTCTCGTTTTTCAAAATTTCATACTCGTGAATGTTAAATTTTTTATTTTATCTACGTAGTGATATCCATCGAAGAATCCTTATAGCTTCCCAAATTTCTTTTTCGATAAGTTTCCGCTGTTTGGCTTCCGCGGAAATTTCCAACTACAATTAGATACAGAAAAATTTCATAACATCGACAAACACGTAAAATTTGAAAATCTAATTGATATTTCAAGGTGCTAGTGTACCGGCAATTTTGTGGATCGGGGTCGAAAGCAACAACAACAAAAAAGATTACAATTGACATTCCACACGGCAAAACGGAAGAAATTTTATTTCTATTATTGCGTCGAAGGGGTCGAACTCGATTTTTCCCCCGAGTCACGAACGACCCACCAATTATCCGGCTCATACGAATAAGTTTACGAGAAAGAGAGACAGAGCGCGCGCGCGAGAGAGAAAGAGAGGGAGAGAGAGAGAGAGAGAGAGAGAGAGAGAGTAAAACAGACAGAAAAACAGATAAAGAGGGAAAATTTTTAAGATTAAATGAAGATATATTATATTAAAATATCTGTGATGTAAAGAAAAAAAATAACAAAATTTTGATGTATATTTTTCACAAACATATTGTAACCAGCTAGTGTATATGTAATAAGGTTACCGATTACTATAATGTATAATTAACATACGGAGGAGAGCAAGAGAAAGCAAACAAAATTAAGCAAAGTGTGACGCGAGACAAAATAATTAAAAAAGAAAGAAAGAAAGAAAGAAAGAAAAACGATTGCGAGGTCCACACAAACGCGGTGGTCGAACGGGACCAAGATGGCGGCAAATTAACCGGAATATCGGAACCGAAGATTCCCGTCTTTACTGTATTATAAACATAAACAAACAAAATATCGTATACGAGAGTTTCTCTTAAAAATTCCATTTCGATATAATAACGGCTCACTGAATAGACGGTGAAAAAAAAAAAAAAAAAACTAAACCAAAAAACTCGTGTTCTCAGCTCGAATGTTTCGATGTGTAGGAAAAAAAAAGAAAAAAAAAAAGATGAAAAATCTAACGAAAGGGGAGTTTTCGTCCGATTGGCTCTGAAACGGCTCAATGTCAGCTACCTCAGAATAACGCCGCGTTTGGCACGTTTTTAGCACGACGTCCGTTGCTCGAATCTACCAGACGTTCCAAAGTCGACTATTGAGTTTTTATTTTCAATAAATCATTCATTAACGATAATTCAATGGAAAATTACTAGAAAATGTAAAAATAAATCGGAAATCATAAAAGAGTCCTGGACGTTATCATATTTCGCATATTTAGATCGATCGAGTTTCGATACTTTGAATCGTCTGTGAGACTCGGACACACTCGCGTTTTATGGGGATTTAAAGAGAGGGGGTGAGAGACGTGGGGGAATGGTCTAAGCAGTTCCAAATTGTGCCTAAGTTTTAAAGTTACGTTTTTGTACAACTCGAGCGCAGTTAACTAAAAATATTTGTAGAAGCCAACAAAAAACTAAGATTAAAAACGTTCAGTTCCAACGATAATACAACGGGGCGTTCGGACTGTGAGAATGAAGATTTGGAAGTAGAAAAAAAAAACTCGGAGAGATGTGTAGTTGAAAACCAAAATCGAGAAAATCCTGGCAATGACAAAAATATTATGGATGAAAGGGTGAAAACCATGTGAGAGTTGAAATTGTTTTTTTTTTTTTTTTTTTTTTTTTTATAACAAGATAATAATAAATAATACCTCCTGCGTCTCAGGGCCACGCCGGCCGCCATCTTGAGTTCCAATATTAACGTTCCGTTATTGTCGAATATATAAGTGCAATTAGGTACACAAAGATAAAACACACATACACGTTGAGCGAGAGATTAACAGATTTAAAAAAAAAAAACAAGACAGTGAACAAAATCGTCACGGTCTCTGATCAAATTATCGTTTTTCGATAGGTTCTATTTTTATTGTCCAACAAATACTTTTCGAGCGTAATAATCTCGTTAGCAGGAAAAAAAGAAAAAATTACAAAACATAAATGTGCACATTGATAATTTTGCAAATTTACTTGACGTTGGAAGAACAAAAAATGTTCGATATAAAACCATTTTACACTAAATTTAATTCATCAATTTTCAACATTGCACGTCCTTATCAAACATACCTGAAATGAAAAAAAAAAAAATAATAATATTAAATTCTCATTTGGAGTATTTCTAACTCTCGCGTTGAAATTCCGTTCGCCGAGTCTCATGGAACCTATCGGTCAACTATAATTTGATCTCAGGCAGTGAAGGTTTCGATTATACATTTTGCGTCATCGCTAATTCTCAGAAGAAAAAAAATCGGAAGAAATAACGAAGACGCAAAGGGAGGGGGAGGGGAAACTGTTACGCGCTAGGTTACCGTTTAAAAAGAAGCAAATTCTATTTTTAATTCACGCATTCTCGCAATGTTGGGATTTTCGTGATCAACGAAGTGCTGGCCTGTCGTCCATAGACACACTCACACACTTTCACACTTAACAATGAGAAGGGCAAATTAAGCTCGAGCAATTAATGCCCCGACGACAATTAAAAATTCAGCCAACAAAATTCGTATTAATTCCTCTGCAAAGTCGAGACGCATTTAATTGAATATATATTCCGCGTACGTTTAATTGACAATTCGATTTCGCCGAGTTTTTGGTCTCTAACGAAACACAATCATTCCATTTACGAAATAACTATTAATAACTAATTACAAAGTCCTTATTTCGACAAACACAAAAATTCAATATAGAAATATAAGTTCCTCGTGTTGAATCGATTAACTCTTTGAAATATACGTTTATCTAAATTTAGTTAATCTTCAATTAAATGTCATCGAAAGTTGCACGAGGAAACAAAAAAGTAATCACAATATCTGGTACTGCTAACGTGTATTTTGGTCTCGTTCCGAGTTCTGGTACCTTCCAATTGGCTTTAAATCGTACTCTAAGTTCTCTAGTCATGCAATGACTCTAAAAAAGCGCTACTCGCTCAGACAAACGTATACGCTATGACGAACGAGACACTTAATAAAATACGACGTTGCAGTCATTAATTCAAATTGTTATGAAAAAAAAACACAGGTTGCCCGAGTTTTTCCAGGTAATCTTTTATTATTCAACGTATATAAATGTTCGTTAATCAATTGAATCCGTACGTGGGCAACAAAAAAAGGACTGACGTCCAAAAGTTTTTTAGAAGTTAATTCGAGTATTTATCAAAAATCTCGTTTTTTTTCTTCTTCAAAGTTCCCAGTGTATTTTCGTCGGGGCTAATTAATCGAGTAAGATTTTGACCGCGAGAATGACAACATAGGCAAATCATCATAGGTCATCAGACTCACTGAAGAGTAAAAGAAAAAAAAAACAAATTTATAATTATTGAAGTTACGACGAAAATTATAGGTACCAATTAGAATTGAAATATAGCGTGACAATTGTTTAATCGTTATAATTTTTATTAGTAATGTTAAAAAAAAGGCAATGAAACGACTCATCATGATTAAAAATTACGTTAACGGGGGATTCTTATTTAGAGAAAATCGGTGAAACGGATGACCTCGGATGCAAGAGCCTAAGTTTGAGTAAAAGTTAGCAATTAGGTGTTAAATAGAAATGAGATGAAAGAGATGAAAGAAAATGGCGCTGTTACTACGTAGCTAGAACTCGGTAATATCGTAGCGTGGCGCTTTAGTTGTTTGTATATCATGTTTTTTTATTTTTTATTTTTTTAATAAATAACTATCAAGCACCGTGTTCGCCTAGCCTCCTCGTGATAATAATACTCCGATTCGATCGTCCGAAAAGTTTACTCAAGAAATATCTCTAATTAAGAACAAGACGACCATCCCAAAAGGAAAAAAAAAATCTTATGCAAAAATAAAAAGAGAGAAGGCGGAGAAAAACAATAACAAATTTTCCATATTTTATAAATTTTATTCACATTCGAGTATACTATTATACGATAATCAAAATGGACCAAGGAATTCTGTACCTTCTATCCCCTAATAAAAATCAAAAAGACATAAAGAAACTTTACAAAATAACACAAAAAGACAATTTGCCCGGAGCATCAATATCAAGACATTCCATCAATTTTCCATTTTGTTAAACAACTCCAAATAATATTATTGAAGAATAATAAACTAACCGATATTCCATTTGTATATTCCTTTATTGTACGAAAAACTTTTACAATTTTTTCGAAAAATGTATATACGCTAATTAGATGAAAAAAAAAGCGAGAGATAGGGAGATTTAATGATAAAAATCAAAACATTCCAAGCGAGGCTTGTTTATAATTGTTTAATTTTTTTTAACCGGACGATCGAGATGTCGTAGCTCACGTTGAGGCTAGGAAGAACTTTTCCGCTAAACAGAGGTTCATCATTTGTAAACTGCTCGAAGAATGGGTAACTCGAAACTATCCTAACGAATGAAAGAAGAAACAATAACTACAAACAAACAAATAATAAATAAACAAATAAATAATAAGTAAATTAATGAATTAATAGATAAATTAAAGAAAGAAATACCGGCAACCCGACACCCAGCATCCCTGCCGTAAAACTTGCAGTTTAAACCTCTCACAATCACAAATAATAATATAATATCATCACCCAATCCCAGCGCAACTCTCCCACAGGTTCAATGAAGCTCACAAACACACAACACGAAATGCTCACAGGATAAAAACGGGAACAATTCATACAAATGATACATTCACTCCGTCGAAACAAATAAACAAAAAAAAAATACAGGTTCATACGGACAAAAGTACAGACAGTTTTTACTAAACACATACACACACAGAGACACACTCGCAGAATCGCGCGTCGTCACGCGCGCCGTTAAACATTACCGTAACAATAATAACCAATAATTAAGCAAAAAAACAAAATCAAGCTTGTGTAACGAAATCGCAATACACTGTGTATTCGGTGTACAAGAAACAAAAAACATAAATAATAGTCACAGTATAACACAGCAGAATGCAACAGCATTCTGCTCCACTAAAGCTCGTAATATTCATTGAGATATAAATACAGTAATCCAGATAACAGGTCGTCTCCTTACAGTTAATCGCGAAAAACCGAAAGTGCTTGTTTCGCGCCTCGGCTAAAGACGATCGAGAAGTGAATTGGAAAAAAAAAAAACAACAACAAAGACGAAACGGATCGAAATATTACAAATTAATGAATCGTTGAATTGAATGAAAAAAAAAAAATTGCCTCCGCTTTTTTTGAAACACGACCAATACGAGATTGCATATCACAAAGAACCAATAGCGTTTAAAAAAAATATAAACACTTGGGAATCAAATGAAAGATGACAAGAAAAAATGCGGTTGTGCAAAAAAGATTTATCTCAAGATTCATTCGTTTGCTCGCTCCGTTTAACATTTTTTTTCTTCTTTTTCTACAGCTCGTTTCGTCCTTTGCCTTTGCCTGACTTCACTCGATCGGTAATAACTTCGCAATGAAAAAAAAAAAAAAACAAAACAAAACCAACCAAACCAAACAGATAAAGCTATGGCACCGGTTGCAAACTCACCGGCGCCAAACTAGACTTCAACAAACCGGCAACAACAGCAGCAACAATAACAATAACACATGAACAATAGGCATTAGGGCCAGGGTCGAAAATCAGGTTGGCGTTTATGATCAATCGTTTTTATCGTTCCTCGGGCTCGTATCACGCCGCGCGGACTTTATTTTCGAGATTGATCAATATCGTCCGCGATATCGTCCCTCGGTCCATCAACTACAGAGCATAATATACAGTTATTAAAAAGACAGGAAAAATAAACAAACAAACAAACAAATAAACAACATTTATATACAGTTAAATGTAATTTGTCGTAATATCCAAGCAGCGATTGAGCGAAGCATAGAAATTACTTTGACGCAAGATATAAAAACAATACAAAAGTGAATGCAAATCGGATCGTTCGGTCTCGCGGAGACTCTCGAGTTTCAAATAAATGTGCCCCTTTTCTATGGTTTCTTCTCGTACAAGTGCGAATAAACCAAAAAAGTACATTTTTCTCGTCCTCTTTTGAGATCGAACGAATTTCCCCTCAAATCAAAACCTGCAGTTAGCACACAGATAACAATTTACAAAAAATAAATAAATAAATAAAAAATAATAATAATGAATTACTAAAGTGCAGAGGAAACAAAACTACATCGTGTATGTGAAATGCATATATGCGACTATATTATATATTATAAACATTACGTGCATATTTAAAAGCAACAACAACAACAACAACAACAACAACAAAGTATATTATTAATATCGCGAAAAAATACTACATTATTATTATTATTATCATTCATCATTATTATTATTATTATCATTATTAACATTATTAATATTATATTGAATTTAATGACGATAAAGTGAAAAACAAAATGCAAAAACAAAAAAAAGACAACAAACGAGAAATAATTAAACAAAGTAACATTCCAACCGTCAATGTGCCACACGTTTTTTTAATATTCTCTGTACGACGAGATTTGAAGAGAAAAAAAAATCTACCACGATTGCATCTATGCAATTTCCCCCCCCCCCCGCCCCCGCCTCCCGCCCTCACCCTCCAGACCTCCAGCCCTCCCCAACTCCGTTGTCCCACACACGTACACAAACTCACACTTCGTCTCGATTAACAACTTATCGAGAGACTCATCGCGAAGTTTCGGTTAGATCCGAGAATATTTCTATTTGTATTAGATAACCGAAAAGACAAAGTAAATACAAATAATTGAATTATTATTGATGTGACTGAGGATGAAGAAATTTTGGTGTGACTGACGCGGGAACGTGAGAAGAGAAAGATCGATCAGGAATCGAGAATTTGAAAAGAAATTGGAAATCAAACGAAATATGAAATGAAAAAGTCATGTCATCGTTCTTCACGAATGGATTTGATGGTAATTTTTTCGTTTTATTTTTCTTTTTTTTTTCTTTTTTCAAGAGGAATGTCTTATTCTCTTTCTCTTACCTGCTAGGCACATCCTCTTTTTTCTCCATTAGTTACTCCTTTTACCGCACATACGAAAACACTTTTATATATATAGAAATTTATATGTGTATATACATATATACCATACATAGGTAATCCGCATTTGTTGTACGAATTATTGTTGCTATTCGCGTAACGTGTATCGATTAATCTCCTCCGCAAAAAAAAAAGGAAAAAAAATATCATAAAAAGCAAAAAAAAATACTATACCCACATTTGTCACGAAAATCCCGTTCAACAAATATGCAACAGAGACGAGAAAGTTTATTCCTCTTCCAAGTTTTTTCGCGGTCGAAGAGAAACGGTTGAAAAATCCTTTGTTCGAAGTGATGAAAAGTCATATACGAGTGAAAAGTACATTTTTTTCTCAATTTCAATAAACTCTGTCATCATCTTCTATGTTTTCTCTCGGTTCATTGAACTTGGAAGAAGAAAAAACGATACAGACGCAGCAGCGCTCATATGCGCTCGCTTTATTATATAATCGTGCGATAAAATAACGAAAATATTCTCATACTCGTAAAAATGTTTTTCCGTCATTTATTTTGTACCGGCGCAGCATAGAATGCAAGATAAAAAAAAATTAATGTCAGGAAGAACGAGGATGAGACTATTTTCGTCATACTTAGCACGTCCGGATTCTCCAAAAAACTATATAAACCCTACAATTGTATATTATAAATTAGGCAGCATTGACCCGAGCTATCGATAGTTCGTTACTGACGCGCGTGACTCGTGCATAAAACTGATCGATTTCTTTCCAACACTCGAAAAACAATTGTTTTGTCGAATAAGAAAAAACAAAAAGAAAGTTGATCCGCCTAGAGAGTCACGTCGGTGATGGTCAAAGCTGTGAATTCACTGGATTCACGAGAAAACAAAGAAAACCCTTTGTAGTAAAAATATTTAAAAAGAAACATATATATCCATAATCGATTACACACGCGTTTCATGAGAATTTCACAATTACGTACAAACGATTTGTCATGAACCCCTCTATTCTCACAACCCGAATGCACTATTATTGGTCCTCGAACGAGATGAATTTAGGCTAGTGTGTGCTACTTAACAAAGAAGCCACACAAAAACACACAGACACACACAGACACAAGATTAGGAACGAGATCGAACAAAATCTTAATGACAAAAAACAGCATTGAGATCGAATCGTTGAGACATTTTTTTAAACTATGAATAACTCCAACCCCCCCTCCCCCCGCCCCCCGTTCTGCCCCTAAAAATATTATGTGACGAACGATCAATCGTCGTTTTGGTTGATCGAAGCGCATTAATTGATTATTGATTCACAACGATTAACCATCGTCGTCCATTATTAATTGTGAAATTATTATTATTATTATTGCTATTTTTATTATCATTATTATTATAGCTATTTTTATCATTAAAATTATTATGATTATTATTATTATTATTATTATTATTATTACGAATTAATTGTGCGTTTAAGTGCGTCTAGTGAATAAGGAATAGAAATTTTATTGTGGTACAACTGCTCGATTGGTGATTATGTGTTTGAAGAATTGAGACACACGGATAGCCATTCATTGATTGAATTCGCGCTAATGTGAAAACGGGATAGAATGAGAGAAAATACGAAGGCGAGTGAGAGAGAATGAAAAAACAAACAAAGAAAAACATAAAGAATAATTGGATGAGAAAGTGAGAATACTTGATACAAAATATAAGGAGAATGGGCAGCCCGCGAGAAAAATAAAGAATTATTAAATATATTATCGCATTGTAAAAGATTGAAAATTCCAACCTGATGCAATTGAAAAAGAAAGGAAAAAAATGGCAGGAAAGAAAATATCAATGCGGAAGTAAATGAAATTTGAAAAAGTGAGGCGATGAGTAGTTGCGAAGAAAACGGAGTCAAACGAGAAGAGAGATTGTATTTGTATATTTGTACACGGTGCATATATATATGTGTATGTATATACATATATATTTGGGTGTGTGTGTGTGTAAATACACAGGCGTATACGAAAAGTGATTGAATCTCTATCGATATCGAACCGTATTTTTTTCGACGATCTATAACCTCACCGTTTTTCCGGCAATCAATTGTTTTCTCTTTGCCTATCGCCGTTCAAAGCCTCTACACGGTTAACCACCCTCTCTACCGCCTGCCCTCGATACAATCTCGAGGCTCAATTACTACAATTTCAAATCTTTTTGTTTTTTTGCCTCTTTTTTTTACTTCGACATAAATATATCATGCATATACATACACAAAAGTGTATATTTACATATACGTTTCTTTGTATATTTATGCGCATGGGCGTTCGTGTGCGTGGGCGTGTGCATGGAATTCGACGAACTTTGCATTTGTGTAAATATGATGAATCCTGTCGAATCGAATCAATGTTCTACTATACCGTAAAACTTCTTACGTAAATACGTCGTCTAAGAAAATATTGGCATTAAACACACACCACCCCATTGTCACCCACCCATTTACCTAACGCTCTCACGTATAAACATCAAACGACAAAAAACAGACGAAAAGGAGATAGAAATGGATAAATCGATGCATCGTATAATCCCTTCTTTTTAAATCTTTATTGTGGCAAATATTTGTGATAATTTGCATTGCCCTGCAGAACACAATAACGAGTATACAGTATACACTCCGGTGCAAAAAAAAATGCAATTTGAAACGTGACAAAATTGATCGACACATACCGAGCATACGTATTACGAAAGAATAAAACAGCTGACAATTTATCGCATACATAACGATGGGCTTCAAAAATGAAAGGAGCAAAAAAGTGGGCAAAGTACACGGTGGAAATAACTTTTGTTACTTACTTCTTTGTTTTTTTTTGTTTTTTTGTTTCTTTGTTTTTTTTTTCGATACCTCCCTTATATTTCGTTGTGTTTTTTTCGTCTTGTATCGTAATTAGATTAGGTACGTTTTTGATAAGTTTTACGAATCAATTGTTACGTCTCGTCAAATTGAAACGTGATAATTGTATCCACGAGAATTCGTAATTTATTCGCGTTTTGTTTTTCAAACACATATAAATATATGTATGCGAATCTTTTTTTTTTTAGTTTTCTGTTTTATTTTTTTTTTTTTAAATTAGAGAGACTTCTCTTAGAATTCGGAAGTCTACGAATGAGACCGATTGTGCAATTTCTAGTTTTATATACATTTGTCGAGTGTGTGCCTGCGCGCATTTTTTCGTTTATGACTTTTCGTCCCTGCCTTTTGTACTAGCTTTTCATTTTCTCCACTTTTCTCGATCGATTGACAGTGTTTTTGGATTTATTTTTGTTCACCAAATGATCTTTCCGTTCTTTTTTGCTTTTACTTTAGCTCTTTTCGCCGAATATCCTTGTTTCTTCGTCCTTCGTTCTAAACCATTCGCCTGATTATTATTTTTACTCGTCGCAACTGTACTTACAAGATCGAGTTTATTCTAACTCCCGTTGGAAATATATCATTTCTAAATCTACGAACGATCTTAAACATATTTTGAGAATTAAAAAAAAAAAAGAATGAAAAATATTATTTCACCATGATATTTTCTTCCATCATCAATGATTTAATCTGATTTTCAATCAAATCAATGCAAAGTTTGGTCAAACTACTTTTAGCATTGCAAAATAATAATTGCTCTCGCCCCGTCTTTTATGCACTGTATTTTTTATTGTGGTTTTTTTTTTTTTTTTTTTACCCAGAGCCAGTCCAACGTGCTATGTCCAACATATCGCGGATCGAAATGCTTAAAATGCTAAGTAATTCAATTAATCTAAGTACTCGTTACACATTCAACCAGTTTTTTCAACATTCTTCTTCTTATTATTATTATTATTATTATTATTATTATTATTATTATTATTATTATTATTATTATTATTAT
>JACEOJ010000068.1:31400-260522 GCA_013761285.1 Campoletis sonorensis
ATTATTATTATTATTATTATTATTATTATTATTATTATTATTATTATATTATTTCTATTATTATTATTATGATAATTGTTAAGATGTTACGTAAGTGAAAAACCAAGTGACACTTTACCGTCGTAATTAATGTACAATAATATTCGTTAGTTATTTTTATTATCTTTTTCTTATTACGAATAAAATTATTTCCATAAGTACAATACAGCCAAGACGTAATTGCATCCTCTTGAAACGTCGCGCATTTATGAGGACGCGGTATGAAAAAAAAAAATGATAATAAAAAAAAAATACTGTATTTCGCTTTAATTTTACTTTACGTTCTCACCTCCGGTTTCTTTATATACATAAATATATATGATTTTTTTAACTGTTTTTTCATACAGTTTATTGTTTTCTGTTTTAAATACAGAAATATTCATTATTAATGTTTAAAACTTTTGATGGGTTAATATGATATGTTTTTGAGAATCGCCAAACTACTCGATGAGGCGAATAATTTTATTGCCGTTCACGGCTACAACGGGTTTCACATTCGATGTATCCAACTTCACCCACCGTTCGTCTAGGGAACCGCTGAGGAAAAGAAAATTTTTGATTTTCGTTAGTTCAAATTTTCAAGGGTTCGGAAATATATATATATTTTTTTTTTTGCTCAGCGAAGCTGTCACTGTCCACTCTCATTGTCTCTCTTTGTACAATAAATATTTGGATTTCAAGCAACTGTCATTCATGATACTGTAGAAAAAAAAATCCACGAAGAGAGAGAACGAATTTCTTAACATCCAATCGCAGTGTTTTGTAAATTCATATAGTGACGTCGAAAAATATTTTTTATAACCTTTATGAATTAACGTATTTATTATTTAACGGAGAGAGAAATAGAGGAAGAGAGAAGGAAAAGTTTGTTTCTAAGTACAACGTATGCATTGTCATTATTCTTTATTATGATTTAATATGATTATTAGCGGTAATTAATTGAATTTTTGTTACTATTATTATCCTTCGACGAAGATTTCTCGCGTTCGTACTATTATTAATTTTTTAATCGAGCCAATTTCTTAATAATACGCGATACTTTATTTTCTATCCAACGAAGATTCATTTCATCGAAAGCTTCCTTCACTAGATAGCGGGATCATTGAGAACACCTATTTTTTGTGATCTTTGGTTCTTCGTTTTTTTTTATTTTTTATTTTATTCTATAATTTCTTGACCACCGTTATGATGCCGTGGGCACAACGCCACGAATAAATATTAAACGCACGCGGAATTTCATGTCCGCGTGTAAGATTAAAAAAATACAAATACTTTGCGTATACGTTTAGAAGTTACGAAAAAAAAAGAATATTCCCATAAATATGTATGCGGGTAAGTGGTGGAGCAGTAAACGCAACGATGACGTGATGACTTTATAAAAAATCTATGTTATTAATTTGTAGACCAAAATTTCTTTCCTTCATTTACTTTGCAACGATTCGACGATTCCATCGACGCGCTTTTCCGTATACACGGTCTTACGTACCAAAACATAATTGTTATCGAAGGAGAGAGAGAGTGAGAGAGAGAGAAAGAGAGAGATAGAGCAAGTGAATGGAGCATTTGTCATGATCCAGACTCTCGGTTTTTAGAAACGAATTAGGGGAGAAGGGAGATACGAGTAAATAATTGATATTCATATGCGGAAAAATAAGAATCATAAAATTTTAAGAGAGGAAAAAAAAGTACACATGCAGGTAAAAACACATCAGACCAAAATAATTGCAAATTAATATATTGATACATTTTGCAGAAATGTTGCTGTAACGGAAACGAAGGAACACGGACAACACGATATTATTATACATTCCTGAATTACAAATCCTTTATAAACAAATGAGATAAGATGAAAAATGATTGGGATTTAGATGCGATTGTGGGTTCAATTGACTTAATTGATCGTTTTTTTTTTTTCCAGTTAGTTGACAGTTGATTATTTTTCGGTCGTAATTCGTCCATAGAAGGGATTGTAAAATATGCATGTCTACATAAATGACTGAAATGATCCTCTGGTAATGCGTAAAAAAAACGTTCCAAACGTAGACTTTAATCAAGCGTTTCGCTGCAATTAATCGATCAAATGTTTTGGCATGAAAAACAAAATGACTGAGAAATTCGTTATCCCACGATTGGATTTTGACCGACGATCGAGTTGATTCGATAAACAATGTGATACATCGATGGTAAATAATAATTCGAGCAAGCAAAATATAGAAAAGAAATTCGAGCGAGAGCTGGAAATTTAAGAGCGCGGCGCAGCGATGCTGGCCGATCGCGGTAACGCACGTTTTTTTCTTTAAATTTTTAATGTGTAAGGTATCCTCGTTTTATTGTCAACATTGGTTCGTTGTGAAGATGGTTGTGAAATTTTAGGCGAATTCGAAAGTAAAAAATCGTGATTATTTTAGCATTGTTTGGTAATGTTTAAAAGCCTTTAAAGTTCTCGAAGGGTTAAAAATGAGAACAAATTAATAATCGGGTGCTACGAATTTCTGGCTTGGAACGAGAAAAACATTGTTTCGTCAAACGGGACGATGGATTTTCCTTTTTTTTCGCTGAATCTAGATGAAAATGAAAATGAAAAAAAAGGTTCGATCGTACAACTGGCATTGAACTTAAGGGTTTGGTGACACGAGAGTACTTTGCGAAACGGAAACGTTACTCGAGAAAAAATAAAATTTCAACGGAGCGTTTGTCGATGATAAATTGCCGAATAGAATAAAGGGACAAACACTTTGAGGCTGTTCGCAAAATGCTTAACGTGGAACCAAAGAAAAATGAGACTGATTTTTAGCAGTATTCGTGAGAGGCGTCAGGAAGTTGAATTCAAAAAAAATAATGAAAGTATAAAAAAACGTGGGGGGAATGAGAAAGACGATTAGTCGCGAATAAAAATGACGTATAGCCTTAATTAGATTAACGATTGTGTCGGGATCGCTGAGCAACACACGGAGATTAACGTCGCTTAATTGACTGTTAATTACGAGCTTAGCTCGTATAGGAGATCGATAACGCAAAGCGTTTGATCAACGAACGATAATATTTTATATTATTTGTTTGTTTGTTTGTTCTTTGTTTCGTAGCCTTTGAAATTATAATAATTGGGGATCTCGATGCCAGTGAGAGTGTGTAATTTTATTAGGTAACATTTGTAGAATAATCGAAGTTTGAATGCCAGTTGTAGAGGGAATACGAAAAAACTTACGAGAGAGTAGAAAAAAAAAGAATTAGGACAGAAATTCTGTCTCGGTGATATGTTTTTAATGAGCCAGAAATAAATGACGATTTTGCCCGATGTATCTCGCGTCGAAGCGGAAGTATCGAAATTAGGGAGAAGTAATTGAATGAAAGAGCAGTGAAAAAAGCAAAAGTGCAACAAAAATGAGCGTTTGCCGAGGCAGAGGTGAAGCCTGTAGATAATTTTGTATCGCGGGCTCGTGAATTAAACTAAATTTAAATATGAATCAATTTTTTTTTTTTTTTTAATAATATATTCAAAGTTCGTAATTAATAATAGGGAAGAGGTGTATGCGCGAAATAAAACGAATCGTTGGAGACACCTTCGAATAGATAGTGCAAGGGCAGTTGTACACAATAGTGAGAGAATTATGAAATTTCATTAATTTTTCATCTTTTGCAGCCGCTCTATCCCTCCCTGCCCCCGGTCCCTTGACACTACCGACACACGATATAAACATTCGATACACACTGTAACAAGCGATTATGGAGAAATTAGAGAAAATTACGAGATGTAATGATCGAAAAAAAAATGAAGAAAAAAAAAGGAAACCGATGAAAAATGTATGAATATAATGTTTGCAGTTAGGTGGGACCAAAAAATGACTTTATATCTCTATGTGCATATCCAAGCAACGTGTAATTTAAATTAATTAATTATTCCGTTATTGATTATCGATAAGTAAAGAATCTATGATAGCGATGGAAAAGTCGAAAATGACGAGTATGATTCACGAAGTAATTAGGCCATTAAGTTTGTTTATTGATACATGATTCTATTGATGTAACAATTATTATCATTATTATCATTAACTTTATTGTCATCATCATTATGATTTTATTGCATACGATTATCGAATTATTATTTAAACAATGTTTTAAGACACGATTAATTAGATATCGAGTAGAAACAACATTACGTATATATAAATATTAATTATTTTTAATTATTAATTATTAATTATGATTATTATGAGACATTTTGTTGTATTATTTTCAATAAAATCAATTGAAAATATTAATTTTTTACTCGTTTTTTCGTATCGTTTATTGCATCTTTATTTTCATCTTATTTACGTTTTGTTTATCTTTTCTCATCAACTTATTAATTTCGTTGGTGTGTTATGGAATGGGCTTCCGCCATTGAATGAAAACAACAAAACAACAACGTCGATATCGTTTATCTTTTTCGATCTTCGAAAGTTGACATTTTGAACGAGACTGTCGATATTTTGTATACTCTACGTCGCCACAAGTTCAAACGGAGATTAAACAAACAAAAAACAAAGCGAGAGAGAGAGAGAGAAATGAAGAAAAAAAGTTGATTTGGAAGTAAGGAATAATCGAAGCATCGATCGGTTTGAACGTATTATAAAAATAAAAAATTGGAGCAAACCATTAAACCGTTCGTTCTGTATCCGTTGTGATTTTTGTCATTCTGACAAGTGATTAACTTTTTTATGATGATTAGAAAACAAAAAATTGTAAATTTAACATTCTTAAAGGTGGGGGCTGACTTGCCACCGCGACTTGCCTCTATCTCTGGTTCGTTGATTAATTGATTGATTATTGTGATATAGAATCGAATGCTCGAGTGAGAATAGCGAGACGAAAAGATATTGGAAAAGCTCGGATCGTTCGACCACGGAAAAGTGAGAGATTTCACTCTAAAATCACACATTTGAACCGCGCATCCTCTCGACTTGTACCAAAATCGTTGCGAATCCGGGAAGCGCGAAAAAAAAAACAATATTCAAGGTATAAATGAAAATCTTTCTCGGTCTCGTTGCTCTTTCCACGTTTGTGGGAGCTCTGTGATAAAAATTAGCACTCATTGTCCCGGATTCGTTGCAACGGAATGAGAATTCAAATAAACAACCATACCCGAAATTTTGATAATTCCTTGCTGCTCGTATACGATAATAATATCTTAAAAGTAAAAAGAAAAGTAAGTTTAAAAATTCTCCACTAGGCGAGATCGAACCGTCACACGTTGACTCTGTAAAATCTTTGATTCTCTATCGACTTTTCATTTCGCGTGTAAAAAAAACTGAATGTGCGAATAAAAAAATTCAATGAAAATTCTTCAGAAAAATATTATGCGAGATCGTATGTATGATACTAGCGAAAAAAATAAAAAAAAACAAAATTGAGTTAGGCGGGAATACATGAGAATACAGAGTGGTCAGAGAGATGAATGATTGTATACATATATTGTGCATTTAAAGAGAGAAAGAGAGGGGCAATGAGTGAACGAAAAGAAGAAAAAAGAAGCCCAAAACACTTGGTTCAATATTCAAAATTGGAGGACATTTGTAAATTGAGATATTACGAAAGGAAAAAACTAAAAAAAAAAAAACGAAAAGAAAAAAAAAGTAACCATACCCCGGAAAATTGAAAGCCCTGCCCTCGCCCCCCACCCTCTCGTCCCGCGATGTACACATACGTTGATACACACAGAGAAACATACACGTAATTAATAGGTAAGTTCATACTGCGTATTGCCTTTTTGACTTCGGTGTGGAAATATATAAGTATAAAAATAAAATAAATAATAACGAAAAAGAAAAAAAAAAAGTAAAAAAAAAATCAGTCGACTCGGCCTCAGACCCGTTTCCAACGACGGCAAAATTGATCGATGCAAACATGTGAAAAATAAAAAAAAACGAATTGAAAATCGCTTCCTCCGTCCGCTTGTCCTCTTTATTTCTTTGCAAAAATAAAGACTTCCTCGACGCTTACTGTTTTTTTTTTTACCGGATGAAAAACCATAACTGGTTGTTTGAAAAAAATAGAATCAAGTGAAACAGTAAGACAAATGTAATGGATTTTTGCAAAAAAATGATGAGCAACGTTTGCCGGTGGAAGCTTACGCGTGTGGATGCGTGTGGGGGTGTACGTTAATCTTTTTCTTTCTTCTCACGCACGATACAAATAGAAAAATGTACATGCGCAATCGCGGTATTGCCGATCGTTGAGACGCGTCGGCCGATTTCGCCTGTGTCTGTTTCATGTTTTTCAATATTTGTAATTTATCGATAAAAATTATAAAAGTATCGATACATAACAGTCTAAAGTGTGCGCTACTCCACATAAACATTATATATAAAAGTATCAAAGTATACATTATATATATATATAAATAAATATACATATACATATATATATATTATACATGAGAAGTATAATATATAATATATATATTATACACACATTGGGATTGGTGAGAATATACGGTTTTTTCGCTTTGGAGTGTTATTTTCTGAAAATATTGAACAAAATATGGAAAAAAAATGAAAAAAAATTAATAAAATGAATTAATAAAACATTGTGGGATATCGTCATTTGTCTTCGATTCGCTGCTGTTTCTCGCAGCAGCACGTGCAGACGTCACAATAACGGGATCTCGTTGTTGACGCGAGCTTCGCGCGTAAAAAAACCCTTTTTTTCCGATTCGTTGCAAGTATAACATTAAAAGATAAAGAATATGTCAGGATCGATGAATCAATCAAAAACAAATGCTGGCAATTCGATTGGTAGTGACGAAAAAAAACCTGAGGTGAGCCTACGCGAAAAGAACCTTAAAACCCATTTTTCATCAGCAATGTAAACGTAATTGAGATTAATCAAGTTTTCACGTTTAATTATATTCCCTCTACATATTCAGTCTGCTTATTTAAAAAATTTCTTGTAATTTCACATTCTTTGACGTACGATCGTATATGAAAAATAATAATATGGAATCTTAGCGCCAAGTAGACATTGAAGCAAAAGCGAAAAACTTGGTTGAGACGCCGCTAGAAACGATAAAAACACTCGGCGAAAAATTTAAAAGTCTCGTTGGAATTCCTATAAATATAAAGGATAGAAATCCGGAGTATTTAATCACGCAAGTATTTCTTCAAATAATAATAACGAATATTTTACCACTGTTGAGTCAACTGCGTATTTAATTTTGAAATCTTTTGCTCTTTTATTATAATCCTCTCTGGAATTGTAACTCGAAGATTAATCGGTCATGCTCTGGGAGTTGATGACTACGAGACCAACATCGCATCTTTTTGGTTTCTCGATTTCATAGCCCTGCAAGTTTTAATATTTGAAAATGATCTCGACGACAATGGTAAAAGTGTTTTGATCAGTTGGCTGGCTGGCGAAATGCAATTGATTCGAGGTGCGTTATTCCAGCAGCAGATTTATTTTATAGTGATTTGCATACAAATTTAACATACAAAATGTTGTGTAATTCCGCGTAGAAAAAAAGTTGTCCCACGATGCTTTTTGGCGACGCGTCAAAGAAATTTTTGACAAATGCTCCACAAAACGTCAATCTCTGCCTCATTGGGATTTAATAATCCAAGACAATAACTTGAATGAAATTATCATGGAAGAAGACAATAAGGATCTAAAAAGAGTGTCGGAAATATCGCAAAAAAACTTTACCAAAAATCGAGCCGGTTCCAAATCGTAAATCAGCATATCAAATACAATTTTTTCATAGAATAGAAATGAAATAGATAGAATATTATTTTTGGCTGTAGCGCATGTGAAGCATCTCCAAACACATTTCAACTTTTCAATTCATTTTTTTCTTCTTCGTCATAAACCCATAAAAAATTCTTGCGTATATATTTTCATGTTTTTCCCGAGACAACGGAAGATAATGACAAACCAAAGTCGTTCGAGGCAAAGCGGGAGATCTCTCCAGAAATTAAAAACGGATAAAATCGAAAATCTCGACAACGTCATAAGTATGCCAAAAGTGGACGTTCTTGACGCCGTTAAGGAAGCAACCTACAACATGTCCGTAACAACTTTTATCAGTGACGAAAGAACTGAAATTAGTTTCCAATATTCCGAAGAATTAAGAGAATCCTCGGAGTTTTCATTTGTCAATTTCCATTTTAACTGATTAATGAATAAAATTTTTGCAGGTACGGAGACATTTTTCATTACACGCTAATCGTAGCGGCTTTTGTCGATCCGGTTCCGATATACGATTACAAATTGCCTTTTACATTTCGAGTTCCACGTCCCATCAAAACATTTAACCCTGAGAATAGTAAAAACGCCGTAATTCCTATCACGCAACGCGGGAGCAAAGAAATGAAAAAGCAAAGAGGTGAGTAGTTCGCTGCTTCGGGCAACGGCAACGTTAATGATTAAATGAATTCAGTGATACAACTTTTATTTGACGACAGATGCAAAAAAAATTAGTAACAGTCGAGATACAAAAACTACTGACGTCATCAGTGAACCAGTAATTATTACTGACGACGAAATCTTGATGGAAAAACGACGTTTTATCTTACCGCTTATGGAGGCAAATGAAGCGGCCGATGTTTTGAAAGACTACAAGCAAATGCAGACAAAATGAGCGATAGAGACAGAAAGAGAAACGGAAACATTTCAATTTGAAGCGATCTCAGAAGAAAGTCCTTGAAATGTCAACTAGTTTGAAAATATTTATGTAACTCAATAAAAATCGACTATTTATAATCGTTGTATAAACGACTTTTCAATGACATTTTCGTCTTGTTATTGTACCCCCGAAAAGGCCACAAAGATGGCGGAACGTCTTTTATCAATAGTTCGATTTTAACGACAACAAATTCTTTGGCCGGGAATGTATGTGTAATGCATCCTTAATAAATTATTCTCATCTTTCCGTCATCGATCGTCACGATTGGTAAATATCAAGGTTCCTCGCGCCCTACACTTGATATCTTCAACGTGGTTTCCCTCCAAGTCGATTGGAATTTTCATAAAGCTCTTGACGCTGGGTAACAGTTTTCTATCTTGTCCCAATTGTCCATACTTGTTCGAACCACATCCCCATAACTCACCCTTATCTGAATTAAAATCAAAAAATATGCAGAACGGAAATCATGGAAAGGCTTTTCAAAGATCAAAGTGACGGACTGAAATTATTTTTATCAATTTACCTGTCAAACAAATGACCGTGCAACTCGTACATTGTACTTTAACGATTCTCAATTCCAATATTTCCTCACGTTCGTCTTTGAAATCTACGACCGTGGGAACTGCCACGACTTTTTGGTCATTGCTCAGTCCTAATTGGCCTTTGTTGTTCCAGCCCCAAACATAGAGGTCACCCTGAATTAAATGCATTAATTGTCAATATCATTTTCCGTTTTGTCTGCGAGTTTATTTCATAAACAACATTTTTGGCAGAATTCTTGTAAACGGTCAAATTCAATAGGAGAACTCAACAATGTGCAATGGAATCGCACAAAAAAAAAATTTGCTATTCAAATTATGGTAGGATGGAAGAAAAAACAACGAAATGTAAATTAACTCTGTCAATGAGTGAAACGAAAAAAAAAATCGAATTTGTCTACTTTGAACCTCTTTCGTGACGACGGCGTTGCACCAACCTGACGCGGATATTTGTGAAACTTTCAAGCCCGCCAGAGCTTCTATCAATTTCGGTTCGTCGCTATCCTCTAAGTCGCAGTGTCCCAGCTGTCCACGCCTGCGAAATGACGGAATCATTTACCAAAATGGAACGCAATGATAATTAATGCTAAATGCAATGCTACCTTTCAAACTTTTTAATAATTCTCTCATGCATCGAAGCACGATAAAAGCGAACATGGGACATTTGTCAAGTTAATGTTGGCATGTTATCAAATTGAAATTTTGCCAAATAAACTCGGCGAAGCTAAGGAATAAATTTGTCTTGGAAGCAGGGACGAATAGTTTCAAATCCTTCGATATCCATTGAAACAAAACCGGAATCTTTTTTTCATGAGTACAGTATTTTCTACTAACGTTCCCAGTCCCGCAGAATAAACATCTCCATTTTCTGCCAACATGAGAGTGTGTTCAAATCCACAGGAAATATCAATAAATTTCACACCCACGGGCATATGAACCATAGACGGTACATTGAAGACACGTCCTGTAAAAAGTTTCCTTGAATCATAATTATTTGTCCATTTTTCATGGGTCACATAAATAATTTATACCTAAATTGGTCAGTGCAACAACGACTTTTCCCTGATCCATTTTCACAATTTCTTCTACCGTTTCATCGTCGTCCTCTTTGAGAGGAATAAACCGGGGTATTTTTTTCCACGTATTTTCGTAGATTTTGTATCGCCAGATTTCATTATTTGATGTGAGGATGGTTATGTTGTCGGTACCACCAGTGGCTGATAAACATCTAAACCAAATTCAATGCTTCAATATTTGTCGAAATACTTTTATCAACCGTAGTTTCATAAAGTGGTATAATGGTATACAGAAAACAAAACTAATAACCTCACTTTTCGAAATCGAAAAGATTTGTCTCTTGTGCAAAGAATTTTTCATAAATTTTCTTAGTATTTGAACCGTTTTAATATAAATACCATCTGACACTTGCAATTGACATACAACTCGCCGAAGTCATTTGAAAAAATAAATATATATCCCGCCTCTATGAAAAGAGGTTAAGTGTATTATTGACTCTGAAGGGCAATTAATGAAATTACCGTCCAGACGCGTTATCAGGGATCTCAAGTTCCTTAGGACGGGTCAAGACAGGATTTTCAAGGTTACCGATAGTGCCGGTAATCCAGAGCTCGGTGTAACGCCACAGAAGTAAATAATTCCAATCGATATAAACATCGGTGATATCCATAAAAGGTATTTCGGTGAATTTCTCGATGGTAAATTTGCCGGAATAAAAAGAACTTGGATTCAATCCGGCGTAATAAAGTGGCATTTTTGTTGAGCGAAAACTTTCGAGGTACTAACGAAAAATGCCTCGGGTGTTGATAACAGAACAAATTTGAAAATGCACTAGGTCAGTAAGGTTGCGATGAAGAGAGAGAGGGAGCGCGCGAGGGATATACGCGAGATTGCGAAAACATAAATTCTGACAATATAGTTCTCGGGTGTACTTGAACGTTACCGGGAGAGCGAGCAAAGTAAAAGCGGCATCATAATCCCTCTCTATCTCTCGTTCTCTAGTGCTCTCTTTTTTTAAATCTCTCTCTCTGTCACTTTCCACGCGCGCAGCGTCACCGAAAAAGTATAATCCGAATTCTGCGACCGCATACCAACAACTACTGGTGTCGACTGCGCACGGACGATTACTGCAATGCGCAGTTTGACTTTGAGGAGTCGTGCTCAACGGTCGCGGAGAGTTGGACGTTGTCGTCCCGTCGCATGAAATTTTTTTTCGTCACTTCGTTCGCATCTCACTAGCTTTTTAGCAAAAGAAAATAATGAAAAAAAACGTGTTCTTTCGCGTGTAAAGCTTAAAATGATTGTCTAATGAACGGACAACTTATCGCTCGACAAATGGAGTAGCATTTCGCGATCGATTCCATTCAGGAATAATAAATAAAAGTGGCTAATATATTTGGTGCATTGTCGAGCTCTTTACACCGGAGTGGGGTTATATACCGCAGTTTTAACGGGCGTACGGTGTTATAGCGAGTGAAAGGAGAGGATAGGGAGGAAAAAAAGAGAGAAAAAGCGACCGTAGCGCTACGGGACTGCGCTACTATCCGAGTATATTATCAAAATCAATGCAATAGTGCGGTGTTTCAAGGGACTCCCTCGTCTCGAAGTTTGTTCGTGCCGTCTCGTTTTTTTGTCTTTCTTTCATCCTTATTCCTCACTATTTCTCTCTCTCTCTCTCCCCAACTCCCCTTGTTACATGCACCAAACATACCCACGTTAACGTGACGCACACGCTTACATGCGAATCTACATTCCCCATACATAAATGTGTACGGTTTTGCGACAATAAGTTAAAAAAAAAGAGCACGATGTCGAACGGAATCACAATGCTGGGAAACAATCAGGCACCTCTTCGAAAAAGTAAACGATACTCTCCTTTTGATTCACCAGCAAATTTATGAACGCCGAGTTTTTTTTTCATTCATTCAAGTAAAACATTGTTTTTCTTTTCAGTTTTTTTCTAAATATCTCTTTCTGCAGTTTTTTTTTCGGAACAACTTATTTTATTATCTATATTTTGGCTTTATTTCCGTTCGAACCTCCTTCATAAAACACGTGGATGATGTTGTCATATTTCGCAGTCTGTGCAATGTCGGTCGGTCCTCCGAGTGGTACTCCAGGTGCGACGGAAGGACGACAAGGAAAACACTCCACGGGCGTAAGTTTCGCTGCACCAATTAAGTCTATTTAAAAAACTTCTTGTTATTCGCCCGCTGCAGAAGTTCTTGAGCTCTCTTCTTGCTGTTTCTTTTTTTACAGATGGAGACCAACTCTGGACACACGAGTCTTAAGAGACACGCCGATCCCGAAATCGAAGGTCAGTACAGCAAACCTTCAAACATGATGGTCGAATACTCAAGAATGTTAACTCCATTTTGGTCACTTTCATCTCCGTTGCTCCAAATTTGGTTACCATCAGATTTTTGTTTTTTTTTTTATTGTCCCGACCATAACTCTTTTGACGGTGACGCACGCTTATTCTCTGCCAACTGGAAATTGAAAATCAATGTTTGGCACAAAAAGACATGAGGAGAACCGTAAGACCATAAAAAACAAAATTCCTGCAATACGAAATCCTAATGGTCAATAAATTCATTCGTACAGGGCCAATTTGATGTCTAGTTTACATCTGTTTTACATGCAATCGTTTAACATAGGCCTGTCAAGCACTCGAAGAATAAACAAAGCCAATAATATATGTTTTTTTTATTTCGTCATTGGATTTTAGAGACATTAACTGGAATCTGAACGTTTATGAAATCGGGATGATGAATAAAAATGTTATGCTGACGAATGATTGAATATCGAATGAAAAATGATATGATTTTTTTTGTTAAATTATCAGGTGCGCCGGTGCCAAAGAAAAGGCACAAGAATCCACAGCCGAAAAACGCGGTATGTGCGTTGAACGAGCTGAAAACTGGAGCTATATATAAGGTGGTTGGACAGACGGGACCAACACACGCGCCGATATTTACGATAGCGGTGGTGATTGATGGGCAAACGTACGAGGGTAAAGGTCGTACGAAGAAAATGGCGAAGCACGCAGCTGCCGAATTGGCGTTACGAAGCATCGTACAATTCCGCAACACGCCCGAGATACATCAAGCGTTAAATCCCTGCCAGACGATACCACCGCTCGAGCCCGATTTTACAAGCGACGTTACCGAGCGTGACAATCATTTGGTAAATGCCTTCAAGACACTCTCCCAAGAGCCCAAAAATTCCAGTAAATTTATGGACAAAGGACCTGTCGCTCTCATCAACGAATTGTATCCCGGTGTCGTTTACAAATGTATCTCGGACAGTGGCGAGAGTTACGCCAAATTCACGATAGCCGTCACGATCGACGGCGAAACTTTCGAGGGAACCGGACCGAGCAAAAAATTGGCAAAGGCTGCTGCTAGCAAAGCCGCTCTCGCCAAATTACGAAACGTTCACAGCTCATCCTTCTGTATACCTTTACCCGTTCGCATATTGCCAAACTTTTCTAATTCCGGCCACTCCCACGAACAACTCAGTCTACCACAAATGTTGGCCGATAAAATTGGCAAAATGGTCAATCAAAAATTCACCGAGCTCATGCAAACCAAACCTCAACATGCCAGGCGCAAGGTACTCGCTGGTATTGTTCAAACCAAGGGACAGGAGGCCGAACTCATCTGCGTTACTACAGGTAATTTTTTTTTTTTTTTATCTCTTCACATCTTCATATCTTTCTTTCGTTCTGATTATTTCTCTCCATGCTTGTGCAAACAACGAGATCAACGAAAATTGGATGGTGCAAGTTGGAAAAAAAAATTTCGTATTTCAATAATTCCTCTCAAACAAAAACAGTTTCTAATACTCGAGTCATTTAACTTTCATGCGGACCTTTCTATTTCAGTTGATTTTCGATAATTCCCATCTAATTGCATATATATAAATATCATTGACATTTTTACCGGAAAAGTCTTTAATCTTCGTCAATTAATCTACCGTTACGTTACACTTGTTTCCACAAGTAGGCCAGGCCACGGATGTTGAAAATCAAATGCGGCCCACGATCGATAATGCTATTTAAGTGTCTCGGAATATTAAAGCCCCCGAAAAATATCGGTTCGGTTTTCCTCCGGCTACATTTAGCAGGCAAAATTCATGTATATTATTAAATCAATGGAAATACTCGTCAATTCTGATTTCTTTCAATTGCCAAAGTTTCGTTTACTCCTACTCTTGGAAATTTGAACCAATCACATTGATTCGAACGGCTGAATCAATAATAAAACAAAAAATTATCATACTACTCGGCTCGAGCAAGTTTTAACAAATTTGTTGAAAAAAATAAAAAGAAAAGATTATTGAATTAAAAAAATGTGCAACGTTGATTCCATTTGTTATGAACAAAAGGTACAAAATGCGTATCCGGTGAGCATCTGAGCGTGAGTGGCGGAGCATTGAACGATTGTCACGCGGAGGTAGTGGCGCGTCGTTGTCTGTGCGAGTATCTGTATCGGCAATTGGCTCTGCACACGGAGAATCGCAGTGAGGATTCGATACTGGAACCTGCGAAGAAGGGCTACAAGTTGAGAGCGGGTATACAGTTTCACTTGTATATAAACACGGCGCCGTGCGGAGACGCAAGAATTTTTTCGCCGCACGAGGAGAACGAGTCCGTTGACAAGCACCCAAACAGAAGAGCAAGGGGTCAATTGAGAACGAAGATCGAGTCCGGGGAGGGTACTATTCCGGTTAAGAGCAGCGACGGTATTCAAACGTGGGACGGAGTACTCATGGTAAGTGTACAGCGTCCTCCTTTTCTCGGATGATCGATAAACACAAAGAGAGGCCGGAGGTAGAGAGAAAGAGACAGAGGGAGAGAGGGAACGAGAGAGAGAGTGAGTGTAAGGTGGGAAGAAAGAGAGAAAGATAGCGGGGTTTAGAAAGCGAGAAAGAGACAAAGAGAAAGACGGCGTGTTTAGGCAAAGCGAAAGATGTGGAGAGAAAGAGAGAGCGAGCGAGCTTAGGAGGATAGGATGAAAGGAAGAAAGAGAATGAGTGCACCAAGACAAAGAGATACGATCGATAAAAGGAACGTTGCCAAGATACATTTTCATGCCACAGTTGGTGATCAAATTATTATACTCACTTGGATAAATTAACCAAATGTTGGAAACGAACAGACTAAAACTGAGACTGTGAATGTTGTTTCGAAGACTTCTGGTAGATGTAGTCGTGAAAAAAGATTGAGTAATCAATGAAAATTGAAAGACTGGTGCTTCATTGAATAGTCGGCGTGCTAGGATTGAAAATATAAATATGTTTCCGTCATAATGGCTTCATGAATCTGATCGCTCCATATATTAGATTTTTTTCATCTGTTTTCGTTTACTTGTATTTTTTTAAAGGTAAAAATATCTAATGAATAAAATGAATGCTTTAAAATTTCGCAGGGCCAAAGACTGCTGACGATGTCGTGTTCGGATAAAATAGCTCGATGGAACGTACTAGGTGTGCAAGGCGCACTCCTCAGCCACTTCATCGAGCCTATTTACTTCCACAGCATCGTTCTCGGCAGCCTGTTAAACCCAAGTCACATGTATCGCGCGGTTTGCGGACGTATCGAGAATACGATTCAGGGTTTACCACCCCCGTACAGGCTGAATAAGCCCCTTATGAGTCTTATTACATCCTCTGAGGTCAGACAACCTGGCAAAGCACCGAATTACAGTGTCAATTGGACCACAGGCTCGTACAAAAATTTATATTCAAGTATCCATCGTTCGGAGTAATGAAAATTCTTTTGTTTTCTTCATAAATTTCTTTATTTTTGCGTCAATTTTCCTTTTTTAATTTCTCTAAACTTAAAAAACGAGACGAATTATTTTGTGGATTTTCAACAAAGCCTACAAAACTGGAGGAGATTAAGATGAAAGCAAAAGAAATTTCGTTACGTACGATCGATACAAATTTCAATACCATTACAAACAACTCTCTACATCTTTTCCACGTAAAATCTCCTTTTTATTCCGTCCCCTCGCAACCACGATACGTGATTCGATACAACTCTTTGGGTTTTTTTTTCTCTCTCTTCTTTGTAGGTCAGAACGAAGCCGAGGTCATTAATTGTACTACTGGCAAAGACGAGCTTGGTAAACCTTCGAGAATCTCAAAACAGGGACTCTTTCGCATGTTTTACAATCTTCTCGGTCGCATCAGCACTATCGATGATGCCGATAGAAATCAATGCCGTCACTATCTCGATGCCAAATTGTCCGTACAAGATTATTCGGTAAATATTTTTTATATCTACATTTTTTTTCGATCCTAATATATTTATTGTCAACTAATATTCAGTATAAACCATAAGATCGAGAGCAAACAAGAGTTGAGTGAAAAAGAAACTTGTTCCAATAGTTTTGAATGTAATGTAAAGAAGTACTTAATTACTGTACGGAACAGCACGCCAAGCGTCAACTGAAGGATGCGTTCGTCCGTGCGGAGTTGGGAAGTTGGGTAAAGAAGCCAATCGAACAGGATATGTTCGAGGTCGACATCTGACTAGTTAAGGGAGAATTGGTATCTCCAAAAGTAACAGCGGAGAAAACGAAATCGCGGTCATCGGTGTACGTAGTTCCTAGCGCAAAATAGATCGCTCGTCCGGTGTGTCATAACGCGGCAGAATTTGGCATCAGTAAAGCATAAATCGTAGGGATCTCATCCGCGATCAATTAGTTCGTTACGATTATCGAGATTGAAATTCGAAGATCAATTATATAGTAAAAGAGGAAGAGGAGAATGAAAAAAGAATGAATAGGAGTAATCTCGGGATTGGGACTTGAGGTACGAACGGAGCAACCCGATCGTATCTACGAAAGAAACACGAATGTATACTTTTATCGAAAAACGAAAAGAAATCAAGTTCCCCACGTGAATTTCTCGTATCTCATGATCGGGAATTTCTCTCCAAAGATTCAGCTTCAAAGAGTATAGCTCGTACCAAAATAAAATCATTATATTTGTGAATGCACGGCCGAGTGCATCTTTTTTTCCTACGAGCAAGGATCCACGAGGATAAGTACAGAAGAACAATGCAAGCAAACAACTTGAAAGACAAAAAAAAATCAATGTGTACTTCCTTCTTACGAATGGTTGAACGAGGAGATCGTTTAGTCAGCAAAATCTCCTCTGACACTATAATAGAAGGGATGCATTCCGCAAGAGAGAGAGGGAGAGAGAGAGAGAGAGAAGGAAGATTGAGAGATAGATAGTTAAATACAAAGGAAAAAAAGACAGAGATGAATTTCCTCGATTACGCGCTTCGAAATGTAATGTAATGAACTAGAGTATTACGTCGGTTAAAGCGACATCATAGACTGGTAGGGTTATAAGCAACAAACAAAAAGACACGAAGCAGGCGCATAGAAAAAACCCCTCGCGGACGCAAATTCACACATACACACAGACACGTTGATTAAATTGAATGATATCGATAGATGATATACACGAGTTTGATGTATATTGAGTTTTATTTGTAGTTGAATTCGACGAGGAACGCGTAGCGGCCTTAAGAATTTGACATTTTGATTTTTGGACCGTTTTACGTATACGGAAATGACGCGACGAAAGGAAACTCTTGAACGCGATTAAGCACATATCCCTGCCCCTTTTCCCCTTGCTCCTCGAGCGCGTTCTCAATTCTTTTATAAAGAGGGGAACGTTCAACCAAAAATCATACGGTTTTTTTCGTCGTTGAGCAACAATATAACGAGTCGGGGGCGCGCGAATCCTTTTGTAACGTGATGAGCATAAAGAACGCCAATTCAAAAACAGACACAAAACCTGCTAACTTCTCCAACGAAGCTTGCAATAAAGAGAGAAAAAGAAGAATTATTCCAACGCTGCCAACCACCTGAGACGTGAAAAGGGTCGGCTGGCAGCGCGGAAGCGTTCTTGCATCCCTTTGTCTAGGGAAAAAAATCCATATTACAGCCCCCCTCTCGTCCCTCCCGCACACCCTCTGAGCGCTACTCCACACTCGGTTGCGCGATCTCCATTTTTTTTTTTTTTTTTTTTTCATTTTTTTTCATTTTTTTTCTTACTGTTCCGTTGAGCAAAAGAAAAACGTTAAACAGCCCACAGATCCACGAGCACATGGGCGGATGAGCGTAAACGTCGTCGTCGTGGAGTCAAAAATATCCCCCCCCCACCCCCGCCCCCCTCCCTCTCGAAGGCTGTGACCGTAAAAAACCGATCGAGAAGAGCGAAAAGTGTTCTCTTAGACCGGAAAACACACGTTGTTCGCCGTCGGCGGCTGAAACGAAAAAAAAAAAAAAAAGTGTTTAAGAAATGTGCGTGCAATCTTTTTCGCCCATGGTGACAAAAACTCGTGTACAAACTTCTTCCTCGAAGAAACCCACTTCTCACAGCCTTGTTTGCTTGTTTTATTTTTACACGAATATATAATGAAATGTTTATTTTAAAGTTTTACTTTGTCAGCTCATATTTGTATCCTTCGAGGATCACCATTGGCGAAAATAGATTACTCGCGGATTAATCCGATTAGTATTCTTATTGTTAAGTTCGATAGAGCGACCAAGTTTGTAGGTGCGTATGGGTTTTAGGAATGAATCTGCGAACAAAAGAGAACGAAAGTTATTTAGATTGATTAATAACTGTAGATATTACATATGTATATAAAGAAATAAATAAATGAATATATACGTATATATGCATTTATGTAAATCAGTGCATATTTACTTATTTATTCATTTATTTATTTCTACATGAATACATAATTTATATACATCATTTATGGACATTATAGTGAACCGCTTCGAGACTCCTGAGATCATTGCCTCACTATGTCAGTATTTTCATTAATGCGATTCTGCCGTAGTGACACACTGCCCGATGCCGCTCCACTTTTGCGAAACGGGTCTCGACAGCTGCTCGTTCGAACTGTAGAGTTCGAAGGATGTGAAGAAAACAAAAAAACGAAACGACTCAACAATAATCATAAAAACTAGGACAAAACACTAAGAATATAGAGCAAAGAAATAACGAAACGAAACAATTGACAGATTGCTCACCGCACTATTAATTAATTTTCGGTCACTGAGATATCTCTCTATGTATTCTCTAATATCCAAAGATTTTAGGCACACGCGTGTTATCTTCCAAATGGGCTACGAATACTTATCGAACGTCAAATAGGCGCGAGAAATGATTTTATTGAGCGATAGAAAAACGAAAAAATCACCATACAGGTTGTTTTCAAATCACTTTCTTGGCTTATTTTTTATTTTTTATTTTTTTCTTCGAGTATTTGATAAGTTGAGTTTCCGTGCCAATTTTCGTAGGATAGGAAAAACAAAGTGAAACAAAAGAATCACGGATAAAGAAGAAAAAAAAACAAACAAAAGCAGTTGCTCATCAGTCGCGAGTTTTCAACTCCATTCGAATACTTATTTTTTCGTTTGTCATGGTTTATCGACGAAAAAATAGTACTGAGAAATCGTAAAGATTTTTCCCCGTAAGAATTAATGAATAGTTTTAAAAAAAAATAATCCAGTTCGAAAAAATGCAAATACACGTTAATTTTCATCACGTGAATTGCTTACCTGTTTTAAACGTTCGGAAAATGTACCGAACGAGCTCACGCATAATTGAAAAGCGAGTCGGACGAGTCTAGGTATGCTTCCTTCCCAAAAATGTAAAATAAATCAGAAAACGTCCTTCGTCTTTGAATCTCATGCTCGATCGATAGAAAATCATTTAATGAAATCATGAAGAAAAATAGGAGCAAATATTAAAAAAAAAAAAGTATTATGATGGAAACAAAGACAATTTGAGTGACAGAGACACACGAAAGAAAGGAATCTGATTTTATAGTATTCGATTCTAATATATCATTACTGTCCCGTATATTAAACGGAGATATTTATTACGCACCAACTTGGATGACAATTATTGTCGCAGGCCAGAAAAACACGCTCTACTTAAAGACTCACACACTTAAACACACACTGACGTAGATCTGAATAACGAGAGAGACAGCGAGAAAGTAAAAAAAAAAAAAACAAATGAATCAGTTGTTCGAAGTAGTATTTAGTCACACTTCACTTATTACGAAAATCATCAGGAATAAAATTTAAAAATCGAATAATTTTTGTCGCCCCCGCACATTGTTCGTAAAAAAGTGCGGGGGTGAAAATCATGATTAAGACTCAACCACAAATGTTACAGAAATGAAGAATGATACAATATCAGTGAGCTCTTGGATCATAATTCAAGCAATCGTACATCGACTAATTAAATGTAGACAGTTTTTAAAGTTTAAGCTTGAATAGTGCCTCTAGTTATACATTCTACTGGGAAGTTATCTAGTCCGCTCTCAATTACCAATAAACTGTTGTTCAGTAGTGAACAAGCAAACAGAAAAGTAACAAAAAAAAAAAAAAAAACTACAAATAAACAAAATAAACTCGTCATTTAATTCTCCGAAATAAAGATTTGAAAAAACTCAATTCATCGAGAGTATTGGGAAAAGTTATTGAACCCCATTTTCACAACCGGAAACCGCACCATCCTACATCCCGATTTTTGCAAAATCGTCAAATCTTTTCCCTTCTTCTATACGCGGATGAAGTGGATGATCGCAAAAAAAGTAAAGCTGCGACGAATGATGAATACGGGAAATGAAAAAAGCAAATGCCAAGAAGCTTGATGGAGTTTTATGATTTTTTTTTCTTTCTTTTCATTCGTTTTCTTCTGGTTCTCCATCGAGATACATTACTTCAGTTCGGTGTACATATAGCTTCTATAACAATCTGTATTTTCCCTCATTTCGTTTTACATCGCACGTTTTCTTCTCCAATTTCGGAATATTTTTCATTATTTCATCATTGAACATTGCATGCGAGGAACGTGTGCGATACAGAGTGCCCCTTTCCTGTTTCATACGTTATACTTAGCTTAATCCTATCTCTGATATGTATCGATTGTTTTTATTTCTCTTCTTTTTATTACTTTTGTTTTTGAAACCGAATATCCCATTCACGCGCTTGAAGCTTCTATTTTGCTATATGATCATTCAACATGTAATAGTGCGAGTTTCCTTCTACGTTTTTATATCTCCTTTTGTTGTTTTTAATGCTTTGTTGCATTTATCTGTCTATTGATATTTAATTTGGTGAAATATTGATCGGCTATAACGCGTGTGGAAAATAAATGCAATCTGGCGACGTCGTGCAATCAGTGCGGGAGAGCAGCGGTTACATTAGCCAAAATCATTAAATCCTCAGCCGAACTATCAAGCATCCAATAAGGCAAAAAGGTGCTGATGATCAACGTTTTTTATGCTTTTTTCGTGACTCCATTTTTTTTTAAATTTGTACTAACTTGCAATGACTATGTTGTGATAATAAACTCTATGCTCAAGCATGTGCGCTATACAACTCGATTGCGAGCAGATGAAAAAATTAAATAATAATAAATAATAATAAATTGCTCGATGAATACATAGATCGTGAAACTTGAACAATGTGAATACAATATCGATCCAATTTATATATAGGTTTTTTTTGGACATAAATTCAAAAAAAAGTAGTATCCATTGATTTTTATGTCAGGGAAACTGAATGAGCTTTTCTATCTAAATAAATGATTGACTATGAAGATATTTTGCTTCTCGGTATAACAAACAACCTCAATCTTTTCACACATACTCTAAAGATTCGATTGAATGTTTTTTTCGTTCCCTAAAATAAGAATATCTTGTGGGACGTAATGGAAATAAGATAATTGGAGTTATTAAAATAAAGATAGCGTAACTTTGGCGATAATCATAATTATTAATAAAGATCACAATAGTCAAAGAATTTTCGAATTATATCGGCACCCCATTTTTGGAAACTTGTCGCACGTATATAGATATGTATAAATAAATACGTAAATATTTATACAGACATATATATATGCGCTGTATAATTCACGAAAAATTACATAACGCGTTTTTTCGCCTCGAAAATACATTTTCAATTGTACTCCATATATATATATATATTTAATTTCAACTAAAACAATAATAATAGAATTATATATATATCGTACATCGTTATACCGTCATGAACGTTCTTGTGCCTTGAATTTTCGGTAAATCGCTGTTTTTGCTATCGAACAAATTTCAAGTTGGTTGAAAATAAAATACGTTTAAGCGCAAATTAAAATGACACGCCTGCGAATGTACGGGGTTGCAAATAGATGCATGTAATGATGCTTTTTATGTCATTTCGGCAACATTTCAAACGTATTACGACAACGTTTCAATTTTCGTTTTATACAACAGTAAAACATACGACATCGCTACTCGACATTTGCTAAACTTGTGTATATTAATATTTATATATATATATCTTTTTTATTCATGTTGTTTACTTATCGATAACGAACGTCCAGCGAAAAAACTGTGAAATAAAACTAATAATATAACGGGCAAAAACAGTAAATATTTATATGCTCGTCACTGGGACGGCGCGCCTTAATTTTGGTTAGTATTTACATACGGAATACATCGTTCGGCAATTTTTGTTCTTGCCCTTTAATCGGTTATATTCAACAATTCGTAATTATCGTACGTTTTTTACAATACAGTATTGCGTTTCATCAGAACTCCGACTCGTGTTGATTCTTTTATTTTCATATTTTTTCCGATTTCCGAATAAAGCAGACGATAGATTGTTGGTTTTGTTTTTACGGCCTCGAGGCTCTTGAAAAATTATAAACGAAGTAATAGAATATATAGATACGCACATCGATTGCTGAAATTTTATTTCTTGGAGTATTTCTTCTTGCATTAATATTATTTCTTTTGCCATTGAAAAACCGACTTTGAGTTTCCCTGCTCTGCAGTTTCAATTCTCTATGTACTTTTTATCGTAATGTATCTTTAGCGGATGGCGTTACTTCGTTAGTTTCGTTATTTTGTATGGACTCGAGAACATGTCTTTTTTTTTCTTCGTCTTCTTTGCGTCATACTGCAGTCGCAATTCTCTTGGTTTTTTTTACATACAGCCCCTATTATGTGTAAATGCTTGCACGGGAGCTCTCTGTTACATTACTATAGTATGTTATGATATTGAACAACTGATTTTTCAAAATCTTTTTTTACATGGCCGATTAAAAAAAAAATCGTCGCGACAACTGTAACAAAAAAAAAAAAAATTCAACCGGAGTTTCGGTACTCTGCGGTAGGAATGGAATCTTAAAAATAGAAATAAATGTTCGTCATTCGTCGATTTTCATGTGCAATCATCTCATGAATGATCTGTCCAAAAAAATATTGAAAAAAAAGACACAATTTTCAAAAAACGAAAATTGTCTTTTTTAATCTGCAATTCGTGTTCCCAGTATTTTTCATACGTGTAGGCTGACCTGTCTATCGGTCCTCCAGTACTAATTCTAGCGCATAGTACTGAAAATTCTGACCTGGTGTTTCTTTGTTACTAATTGTCTGCAAAACTGTAAAATATTTTAAATGTTGCTTCATTCGAATAAATTGTATTGTACGATCGATATGCATTATGAAACATGAGATGAACATGAACACATATGATTTCATTCGATGATCGAATGATGATATCCTGTTCTCCTTATGGAAAAAAACTATTGTCGGACCATTATTTAGTATTCGAGGATTTCACGAGATTCTATACGAAATAACTAATATCGTAGGTCAGTAATAATATCTTTAGGGAAATTGTAAATATCAGTAGCTGCGTATGACTTCGTTTAAGATCATTATTATCACGAGAAAAAAAAAAGTTTCATCAACTTAAAACTGAAATTACGAATCTAGTCTCAAAACTTTTATATTCGACCAATAGACTCAACGTACGAAGAATAATTAGTTGTGGCTAAAATCGAGTTTCATTATTCACTTTACTTTTTGTTTACCGAACGGTTAACGATAAAAGTCAATATTCATTATTTTTTCGTACGACTTTTACAAGTTTTCACGTCACATCCGAGTTAAAAGGCGTTTACGTACAGGTTATCCGAAAGTTAAGTTGTATTATTATTGAAAAGGACAAGTATTGCTGACGAAACAAGAGATTTTCATGTCCATTAAGTATGTACACATTTTTTATTTTCAATCAATAAATCTTCAAATTCGTGGAAGATAAGATCAAAGTTTTTATAACTTCGGAATCGAGATTCGCAACGTTTTTATTCCTTATCTTCTCATTTGCGCTGGAACTTGTTTTTTAAATAAATTGTAACAGAAAGGAGCATATAGTCTAAATTGTTCACGGCGAAGAAGTGAAATTCGAAACAGAAAAAAAAACAACGAGTCGTTGGTATGAAAATCTTGAAAATTGCTGCATAATCAGAGATTGCATAAACGATTAATAAATTGCAACTATCAGTTCCAACTGCGCTTGCGAAAGATCCTTAAACTGAGAAATTGTTGCCAATAGTTTTTTTCAATAAGGATTCTAAGTCTTCAAGTTCGTACGTCTTTTTCTATCTCTTGATTACAGCTATCGCGTAAGAGCCGATCTACGTATAACAACAGGGATTTTGGCGATCGCTTTCGGACAGAGACAAAAATGTATAAATTTATTTTTCCCTATTCTTCCATTTTCGCGTCTCCTCTTATTTTCCGTCACGTTCTCGTCGCTTCGTGGTTTGCGATTCAACCATCTAAATTCAATGATATCGCACAACCGCGGTTTTGTGAACCTTACTTTTTTCAATAATTATTAATAATAAAACTCTCGGAGATATTGTTACCAGTCGTAGTCGTGTTGATGAAACGGATTGGTGCACGGTTGTTGGGCGTGTAAATGAGTCACCACAGGTGGGGGCTTCACCAGGTCGAATTCTCTGCCAACCACTTCACTGTAAATCTAAATATTGTTCAATGTACGATTAAAAATCAATATTCTCATAGCACCAAAACAATGTCGGTACGTCTGCAGAAATGAAAAAGTAACTAAAGTTTGAAACAAATACTTTTAGAAATCAAATAAAAATAAAAAAGTGTGCGGGCTCGATACATTCATTAACATAATATCTCAGGTAATTGATTCAGGCAGAGGACGAAGTTTCGTTCGAAGTTCGAAAACTCTATCATTATTTTCGTCACATTGAATAAGCAGAGTGATCGATGCTTCAAAGTCTTTTGACTTTGAATTAACAAAGAATTTCTTTAATCAACAGTTATTTCATTTGTTGCATTGAGACAGTTCCGAGTGAACTTTTTGTTTGTTTGGAATACTCGTCATTTTCCATATTGAGCAAAAAATCGAAGTTTCTATTCTCTTTTTGTACCTGGAAGCTCCTACGAATGAACTCGTCCTCTCCTTTACCGGTCATACCATAATTGTAACCGCCACCGCCACCGCCACCGCCCCCACCGCCGCCTCCTCCTCCTCCGTTCAAGAATGGATTCGTTGGATTCGCACCACCTTTTTCGATCATTTTCATAATCGTCATTAATATAAAACCTTTTGACGATCTTAAAAAAAAAATTACTCATAACTTACCGCCGTTTGCCCCAGGAACACTCAAGTTACCACCGCTCGTCTGATAAGTTGCTCCGTAGCCGGGATCCTGAGCGAGCTCGTGGAGTCTCGTTGAACTAAGAGCACGTGGTATCGCATTGCTCGGGACACCATGAGGTGCCAAATGGGTCACTTCCGCAACTTGATGCGGATCCTCCGTTTGAGGAATATCCGAGACAAAACCGGTGTCTCGGCGATAAAAATTAATAAAGATAAATGCTGCCAAAACGAAGGCACAAATTATCCCGTAACCTCGGAAAGTTGCAGTCGTACCTGCAAGAAGAGAATCAGTTATAACGTATTTTCGTGAACCGAAAATTATTCCAGCGATTCTCGGTTGAAGTAAATTTGTGAGAGAGGTAGATGTAAAAAAAAGGATATTACCGTAACGAGCAACGAACATTCCACCAATAACGGCACCACATCCTCGGCCAAGGCCGTGATGAAGACCCTGAAGAACACCCTGAGCACTTGAGCGTAATTGGGGTGGTGTGTTATGGGCAATGTAACTGCAGCAAGCGGCCCAAACCGCGGCATGAGTAATTCCTTGAATGAATTCAAAAGGCAGAACCCACCATGGATTTTTGAGCCACGAAATATAGAGAAAACGTAAAACATTGCCGCATAGACCGAGGCACAAAACTTTGACGTGGCCGATTTGACGTATGAGCTTGAAACTGAAGAAATAAGCGAATATTTCAGAGATATGATTGATTACGGATGCAACACCGAAGAGAGTTGGCGTTCCCCCGTAATCCTGAAGATGCCAGAATAGAAAAGTGAAAATGAGACCGATACCAAAACCCATGAACCAAGCGACGAAGAGGAAAGACGCGCACTTGAGGTCTTTGAATTGTCGAACTACCGTGAGCCATTCTGGCAACTCGCGTGTCGTTTGAGCAAACATTTTCGTCTGAAAAACAAATCTAAATTGACATATGATTTTTTTTTTTAAATACCAATCTCTGTTATTCGTTTGAGACACTGAAAATTCACCTTTCCTTCGGGGGGAACAGGCTTCGCGTCTACATTTCCTGGTGCGTTCAACAGCCCTTCCGGAAGATTCAACTGCTGCGACAATTGACTCTGCAATTGTTCCTCTCTCGTCGGTTCGGCCGGTGGTTTTGCAACTTCCTGCGATATGTAAAGAAAATTGCGTGAATACACTGGTGCATACGAATTGAAGGGTCATCGCCGAAATGTATTCAACTCTTTCCATGTCTTTTCTCTTCTCGTCATTCATTATCCGGTTTCATTATAAGGTTTTTTTTGGATTCATTGTAGTTTCATTTCAAATTTGAAAGGAGTATGTCTTACCGGCTCGGCTGCAACAAATTCGTATTTAAAATTGATTTGCGTCGCGGTGAGCGAGGCCGCGGACATGAGAACGCTAAATATCGCGAAACATGTGGTATAATTTTTTTCTCGTGGACCAGGTCCGCAAGGATGATCCGGGAACGCTGTACTATGGTCGAGTGCGATACCAACGAAGAACATAGCCAGACCCCAACCGAGACTTCCAAACATACGCTGATGGCCGTATCTGAAATTATTGCAAAATTTATTTTCACCCAAGGATACATTTTATCTCGTTTAACGCAGAGTCTACCCATAGTTAGGAAAGACAAATTTTGTCATTCACCTGTCAGCATCTTCGCCGAGAAGAGTTATAACCGCCGAATCCGCGAGTGTTATGGCAGGGGCCGAAAAAAATTCACCCACAATAACAAGAAGCAAGAGTAAGAAAAACGTCTTTTGAATGTCCTGAAAATTGAAAAAAAAGAACACCGATTTATATATCAAGAATAATAAGTAGAAAAATAGTTACGATATAAAAGTGTTGAATAAAATTAGGCGAACGGGTGAAAAATGAGTTGCGCAAATAAATAAGCTCACCTCTAATCTATAGACGATCGAACTGAATTGAGGTTTGACCCACTTGGCGTTTTCCTTCGGATCGTAATTTCGGGCGAACGTAACGGGCAAGGGACTTTGACCGAGTGACGGATGATTCAGCTTGACGTTTCTACGTGTTCTCACAAGGGGCATTGCCACAGCATCCTCTAGATTTTCACTTTGTTCAACATCATCCTCGTCCATTCCATCTTCCTCCAACTCTTCATCCTCTTCTTCCTCGTCTTCGAGAATCTCGTCCCTCAGATCATTAGCTACTTCCAAATCCCTCAACTTCTCGAATTCATCGTTCGTCGGTACTTGGCCGCCTTCTGGCGAATTTGTCTTTTCAGCGTCAATGTCAGAATTTTGCCAATCAGAAATATCGCGCTTCACCATTATTTTTTCCCTGGGTGGTTTCGATCGAGTTTTTGTTATGGTGTGGGCTTTTTTCGGTGGTCGGGTCTCGTCCAATGGTTCGTTCTGGCATAGTTAAGAAAATACTTTTATTTTCATTAAAAATATATATTAAACATACATTCGTCCTGAGCATTTAATTGGATGTCCAATTAAACTGAATTATTTTGCACATAACGAGACAGGAAAGTAATAAAAATCACTCACTTTGAGGAATCTTTTGTATTCGAGAACATCGGCTGGTCGGTTTTGTTTGGCTATGCTTGGAAAATCGATAGTCTGCGCCGTAGGATCGTCGAGGCTATCCTCAATAATGTATTGTTTGTATTTGAGATCCTTTGACGTGGTGGACGATGAATCCTTTTCCTCGGTGGATGATTCCCGTCGTACTCGTTTCCCTTCGAACTTCGTGCTGAGCTTGTTCTTCCTGAGCCTCTTCTTCTTTCCACCAATCTCATTGTCCTCGGTATTTCGTCTCAACCTTTCAAAAACCACGTTCTCCGCAACCTCGAGATATTCATCATCTTGTTGAGCTTTCGATGGCTCATAATATTCGTTGAGATCCACCGATCTCTTGATCCTTTGACTCGCTTCCGGTATAACCAGCCAATAACTTTTGTTCCTCAAGGTCATGCAAGAAGTTGCCGGCGGTTGAATGAAACCCAATGGTAGTGTAAAAAGTATCCAACAGCCCAGCGATGCCAGAAGTATCAGCTTTCCTTTTTGCCATCTGCAAGACGATTTCTGTTCTCTGGTCGCGCCCAAAGAACATCTACGATTCTACTTCTATTCTACTATATTGCTGCAGCTCTTTATTTATTGTTCTCATGACATGGACATGAAAGTCAAATGGTTCGGGAGGGATATTTTACTGAACAAAGCTGTAGCCTCAATTATTTGCACTGCGCTATGGTTATGATTGCAAAGCACGATTGTAAAGCAATCCTTAACTTTTTTTCACAGCTCTGCGATCGTCGCAAAAAAGTATTTGATGAGAATTTCGGAATTCACACATTATTTCAAAAGTTACATTCTGACGTAAAGCAACGAAGAATAATTAAACAACAAAAAAAAATGATTGAATCATGCTTGATTGATTACTAAAAGAAAAAACAATTTCAACAATTTATCATCGAGTTTTCGATGTCATCGGATTGTTCTTTAATGGAAGTCAAAGGTCTGAAGATATTCAACGCATTCAATTTTTTTTTTTACAACAACCCCATATCAAAGTCCATGAAATTCTCATCGAACGTCATACTTTTGCGCTACAACGTAAAATTACGAAACACGCGTCAATGTGATTATGAGTATGAGAAAAAGTGAGATTACACAAAATTCGCCTTGAGAAGCGAAGCATCTCTGGTACGGCAAATCAATAAAAGCAATATCAAGAGGATCGCTTGCTCGTAATGTTTGAAAGCTCTATTCGAGAAAGCAAATGCAATATTCAGACTACGTAGCCAATTATCGATTGTCACACCAATGCCTTATCGAAGACAATAGTGGCAAATTGTTGGAACAACTCGATGATGACTAATTAATTTACGGGTTTACATAATGGCTGTTTTATTAAGACACTTTAATCGATTCTCGATCAAATGTCTCGATTTACATGAACAACTTTGTTGTTTTGAATGAAAAAAAAGTGCTTGATGAGACTAATTAGCGAAAGCCACTATATTACTCACCTGTCAGCGAGCGAGCCCCAAAATGGTGCACTGAAGAATTCAATAAAGGGTCTGAGACCTACGAGAAGACCGCATTGGCCAGCGTTCATGCCCATTTGCTTGAAATAAACTCCCATCAACGGGAACAAAGAGCCGAACGCCGAATAAAAGAAGAAATAGAAGGTTTTTACAGTGAGTAGTTCTTGATCAACCGCACCGAAAAGATACTCGATAAAATCGCTTTTTCCGCGTATTTTATGGGTCGCTTCTTTAGGTTGACCATAGATCGTTGGATCGACTTCACCCTCGGCCGATGGATCGACCATGGGTCGCGCACCTGGCAGCTGAGGCAAGCTTCGGCCTCCACCTTCACCACCGGCGGCGGAGGTTTCATTACCACCGTAATCGTACTCCTCGTGGCCATAATTCTGCATTATACCGTCGCACTATGTCGATCTAACGAAATTTTTCATTCAAATTCTCCAATGCCCTTATTGGCGGTGGTTTTTTCTTCGTCCCAGTTTTCCCGATAAAGTGTCAGCCAGGGAAGGCTCGTTGCTCCAAATACTTCACCCTCCGCAACTTTCACGACACCCTGCCAATAAAAACGACAAACAAAAACTCAAAACTCTCCTCTCTTTTCTCTTCGTGTTTATATTAAGTATCACGATTATGAAAAACGGTACTTTTACTCACTCAATATTTCCGCTTTTTTACCTTGTATTATTAAAAACTATTGTTTGTTGTTTTTTTCACCTCGCGCTTTAACGAAATCCTCCGAAACATGAGCTCTTTGCTCCCTTTCGTCGTTTCCGACAATCCCTTTAGCGGAGAGTGTCAAATCGATGACCGACCGTTGTGGCACCTTCTTCCTTCTCATGCCAAATCGATAAACCCCCGAGTGCGCCCGCGCAACTCACTTTCAACCCCCTAACGGGAGGGCGCTTTCACCCTCTTCTTCCATTTTTTCATCACGTATATATTCACATATACATAAATCTCTCTAATACCATATATATATTTCCGCCTTTCTAAATATGTTATTCTTACTTCCTCGTGTACGTATGACTTTTCCGTCCAATCGAACGACCCAAAAAAAAACCCCTACGATACATTCCGTTTTTCTTAAACGTCATTCTAAAATTCTAGTAAACGAAAAATCACGTTTTTTTTAAACGACTATGTCATTTCTCGATACACATTCTGATTTCCTACCGATCATCATTGTAATATTATTTGCTCGAATGAGTTTCCTTTAATTATTACGTAAAGCGTTAATTATTAAAAGTTCATCAATTTTCGTATGGAAACAGTTCTACGATTATATTTCTCATCGGTTTTTCATTCAAATTTCAATATTACGAACTTTAATTCGCATATTTGACACGACCGGGAACGAGAAACGGATAACTTCCGTTTTTCAACAATCTCATATAGTGTTGAGCTTGTCCTCATTACTCTCGTACGTATGGGTACACGAGCATGCACTCACACACATATACACACTTTCGTAAGTACTTTTTTATACGAAGCAGAGGAATTGTTGCATCGAGATGAGAGAGATATTAGCATATACGTGAGTCTATGGACAGAAAAGTCGATAATTTCTTTTGTCACCGACTCTCTCTTTCTTTTCACTTCCCTCGTTCAGCAATCTGTCGTTGTGACGACAAAAAAAACAATTGCTTTTGAGATAAATCCGAAAAATGCGGGTTTTAAAGTAGAAACACGAGTAGAATTCGAAAAATAAATAATGTTTTTATTTCATTGTCATGAAGCTTTTTTCACTGGCGTATAAATGAATCATGTTTTGTTTCGTTGTTTCTTAATAATTATATACAAATGCGCGTCTCTCTTGGAACAAAAAAAAATGCATTTATACTTCATACTAAATCGACGGAGTTTTGCGAGAGACCAATGATAAGTTAATACATTTTTAATTCTTCGCATCGAAGATTTTTGATGGAATAACATCCATCCGAGATTGCGCAGGGCATCCCGAAGCCGCTGTTCTTGGCTTCGGAGGTCCTTGGAACATGCAGGTCTTTGCGGTCTTGAGGAGACGACCGCTGTTCGTCGTTCTCCAATAAACCGTACGCACCACCTGACTTCCCGCTACGTAACTCACTGCTCCACCAATCAGCATCTGCACAAAGACAAATTTCATTCATTAATCACGAATTGCAACGAAAACGTTGAGACAGTTACGGACAATGGAAGAGAACAAAGATATTTGCAACGAATTGGAGTTGAAAGCTTGTGAAAAATTATGACTCTCAAATGATGACTATTCAATGTATAATTAATTCATCATCATCTCACACAAGCCGATGAGAAATGTTTGAAAATTCACTTTTTCTTTGACACCCCGCTGGATTAATTTTTTAAATAATAATAAAATTATTATGATTGCAAATACATACCTTTGTGCAATAATTTGGTCTGTACTGGACAAAATGACTAGATGTAGTAAGAACAATCGAATATAACTTATAAAGAGTTATATTATCGATGCTGAATTGGGGGTCGAGCGAGTTAAGAGAGTCCACGGGTTCCCGTCATTCGTGCGATGCTCTTGGTATGAAAGAACGATCTGAACTGATGATTTCTAGCGGCTGACCGATAATTTATACGAAAATTTATTGAGAGTGGTAAACGATGATACGGGGATTGTGATAAGAAGAGCCGTGTCACGAATCACTCCCGCACAGAGTGCGTGCATCGTTTTTCATGAGAGACGAGGAAAACCAATCGTATGCTTATCTATTCGAGCTAAGGAAGGAAAAGAGAAGCTCGAAACACGTGTTAAGTCGATGCATGATTTTTTTTCAACTTAACTATGAATCGAGATCTTTTGCGAGCACGCTAGCGATCGTTCACCGCGCGTGTTATCCGCCATCATGTGTGACGTCAGGAGATTCCTTTACCCTCTAAACAATGATAAAAATATTAACAGCGATAGAAGAATTCAAGAGAAAGGTGTGAATATCCATTTTATTAGCCTTTCAGCTTCATTATTCAATATTCAAATAAAATATTACTTTTTGTCAATTGAAAAAACCATTGAAAAGAATAATCGTGCGTCATGTTATTTTTCATAATACGTTGTGACGTTAAAATATCGTGATCGACATTTATTTGTGTGACGTCAATGCACCATCGTTTATTGGTGCAGTACCGCAAATTAAAAATTATCATCGAGTTATGAAACTTGCATGATTTTCTATTCCTCCTCTGCCTTGTCTGCTGCGACTTATTATGTTACATTTCTTCATTTTTTTGAAATATAAACCGCGTTCGTCGACTCTTATTTGTGCAATCTGCAATCTTCCTGCGTACGAAGTTTTTATGCTCGTAAGTGAATCGTGCAAATATCATTCTTTTGTTTGTTATCTCGGAGAAAAGAGATAGTCTCTTTGGTTGCATCGACAATTCCATTGGTAAAATTTTGTTCAAAGATGGGAACGTATCGTCAAATGGTTTTTTCTCCTTTCCAGCAATTTTCAATAACAGTCCGCTGTTGATTAATGAATTCAATGTTATTCGAAATGTTTTTAAGCAAATGTCAAAAAACTCATCATTCTTATCCACGGTTTTTTGTTTGTCAACGATTTTTTTTTTTTGCGCTTCATAGGTCCGTTTCGAGTCAACTGCGATTACGTGAAAAACTTTTCCAGCTGTAATCATAATTTGTTGAACTTCTTTTATCGTATTTTTATTCGACCTCTAAATATGGCTAATAATTTTACTCTAGTATTGCATCATCGGGCCGCTGATAGAACTGTTTTCGAAAATGAATCATTTTGGCCTCCTTATTTTATCGAATTCAATTAGACTCGAAAATATAAATTTATCGGACTCCGATCCTCAAAAGTGGAAAACTACAAATTTCCCAGTCGCAAATGGATATACGCAGAGCAAAAAATAATCATGAGACAGTCGCCAGCCACCAACGAGGATGTGGTTTTTTTTTTTTTTGCGAGATATCATTATCGTTCCGCGATCGCACTCGATAAATTGTGATATTCCGATCGGAGGATATATTTTTCCTGTCCTTTTATGCCACGAGCATTGGCCTCAGGTGATTGTCGTCCAACGGAAATTATTCGTAAATGCAGGAAAGTTAATTTGGAATAAAACAAATATTCCCGAGTCCCGCGTTAATTTGACATTTCTTCCAATAAAATAATGATCAACATTTCGTCAACTTCGTCAATAAATTTCGTCACTTCTGTGCTGGGGGTCCATAGTCTGAATTTTTTCAGCTCGTGACGATAACGCGGTTTGCTCACTTTACGAATTCGAGTCTTATCTCAACAAGTGAAGAGGATTACCCCAAGATTAGTACGCGTTTCAAGGGAATTTATGTTCGTCGAATGACTTATAATTAATGAAAAAAATATGAAGAAAAAAGTGTCTATTTTTATTTTGAAATAACAGGAGAAGTACCACTCGCGTAAAGTCCTCGAAGAGGCAGATTTCATCTCTCTTATCGTTATCACAATCGCATCAAAGTCTACGCAGCACTTAACCAACGGCCATACTTGATAGTATCACAATAACCAGACGGAGGTTCTTTTTTAACGCGTAGACGCGATCTCAAAGACCAAGAGATCGTTGCGGAAACGAAATGTTTCTTCCATCAATTTTATATTTGATTACGGCCCATCGCATTCGGTAGTACACGCGTCATAAATGCATGATGAAAATCGCTCGTAAAGTGAATCCCCGAGCGCGTAAATCTCCGAAATTGCCTCAAATTTCACGTATCGAGCATCAGAAAATAATATTTATGAGTATCTTAATCCGCAGCAAATTTAATCGGTTGTTTGTTGTTTATTTCCCTCTAAATGTTTATTCGAGCAATAAATATCGAAAATAAAATAAATCGAGATAAATATCTCATTGGAATATTTCGGTAAATGATGAAATACTTGATATTCTTTTCGAAAGATTTGAAGAATCGTATGCAATTTTCGTTAAAGAATTATTTCGCAATTCATTGTTGAATAATATAGGGGAACCGCGGAATGATTACAAATATCAGTTGATAAAATTGTTTTTTTTTTTTTTTTTTCAACTCCCGTTTTCGTAGAGGTATACAACAACAACAAATGTTCGAAAAGTCGGTGCCATTGTGTCTGGACTCTGATTTTCTTATCGCAGGCCTTGATACAGAAAAACATGATGTTTCTCAGTAATCATAAAGATTACAACTGCAGATGGACGTAAATATATGTCTGGGAGTACGTAACAGAACTCCACATATTGACTTGTATGTAAAAACAGCAAAATGTTCCTTCAAAGAATTATAATTTTGATTCGATGCGATTAACACTAATAAAGAGTGGCAATGCGATATAAAAATCGAATTGATTGTAAGCTCAATCTTGCCGATGGTTTGTTTCAATGGATTTTCGGAAAAAAATGAAATTTTCCACGAAAGAATAGCAATAAGCCTGCAAAGAAAATGTATACAGATAACTCGAAATTTTTGCTCTTCAATTGTTATTGTCATGAGCATTAATCAAAAAAATGTTGGCAAAACAATATTATTATATCGATCGTGCTGTAAATTTTCCAACGAGAGATAAATCATTGTTATTTTATTGAATACTCAGATTTCAACGTAAATGTGGAGTGTGTTTTTGTTTATGTGAATTAATTGTCGACGGAATTGCAGTTACAAAAGAATTAAAGACGAAGAACTTTAAACTCATTGATGATATAACGGAGTTTGGTTCGATGACGCACAAACGAACTTGTGATAAAGCGGCGGCGGGAGGTCGTGATCGTCGGTTAATATTCCAATGAACTGTCTTCCGGCAAGCAACGATTTATTCGTTGATTTGTATATTTGTTATTTTTTTTTATTTCACTGAGAATGTCAGTGAGCTCTCGTTGTCGGGATCAACGCTCAACCTCTTTGTAATCTTCCACAAGAGCCGCCATATCGTCTCTCGCCTCTTTAAAAACGCCCTCCTCCATTCCCTCGCCAACATAATGATGCACGAATGCTCGTTTCTTGTACATTAGATCGTAATTCCTTCCGAGCCTCGTCCACGCGCTTCTTATCGCTGTGTTATTGCTCAGCATCGCTACTGAACGGTTGACCTTGGCAAGGTCACCCCCCGGTACCGTTGTTGGTGGTTGATAATTTATACCAATCTTGTAGACGAATTTTGGTAGCGACAAATGTAAGCAAAACAATCGAATTATCATTTTTTTTTAAGCGAAGGATATTTATTCCTATTTTTTCATTTATCACACCACAAGTCCTGTGTTTTTAATTAAAAATATTGAATTTTATAGAAGAACTGAAAAAAACTTGTTATTTGAAAGGTAGATTTAAAAAAAAAAGACAAAATATGGCACAGAAATCAAATATATAACTTTTCGTTTTACAATCGATTTTGAGTTCTACGATTATGATATCTACGATGTTACCTTGAAGCCAGTCGGACTCCAATCCACGAATCGTATCGATGGCTTTCCTTTCAAAGTTGTAATAGCGCTGTTAACTTCATTGGGATTAACATCACCGCGGTATAGCAAGCAACAACTCATGTAAGCGCCCTTACGGGGATCGCATTTGACCATCTAAAAAAAAAGTATAAATATAAAACAAAATTATAGATGCGTATAAACCGAAAAATAACAGGAAATGTCTACATTGAGCGTTTGAAAAATGGTAAAATTGGAGAATAAAGTGAAAATTAATTATAAAAGCAAAGTTCTGGCTGGTTTTTATTGGATTAAAAATTCAATCACATGGTATTCAAGGATAATCTGTAAATAATAAAGATGGTACAATGTAATAAAAGAGGAAATGAAAAACGTAGCGATATCGATACGAAAGATCAACTGACCTGATTTGCCGGTTCAAAACATTCGTTCGTAATCTGTGCCACGGTAATTTGCGAGCTCATTGCATTCACAGCGGAGATTACGGGCGCGTAAGTGACAAGAGGAAAATGAATTCTAGGATATGGAACGAGGTTTGTCTGGAATTCGTCGAGACTGACATTGACAGCTCCCTCAAAACGTAACGAGGCTGTAATATTCGAAACCACTTGTGCTTTCAGCCTGTTTAAATTGGTGTACGTTGGACTCTCCACTCCCAAAGTCCTTTTATTACAAAAAACAATGTTATCCAATTACATTGAAAAATTAAAAAAGTCAAGATTTTAGAGAATTATTATACCTTGAGCATATATCGTAGAGAGCCTCGTTGTCAACGACGAAGCAACAATCCTCAAAATCGAGAGTACCGTGGGTAGTCAAAACGGAATTGTAAGGCTCGACAACCGAAGTGGAGATATGGGGTGCCGGATAAATAGCGAAATCCAGTTTCGATTTTTTACCATAGTCCTCGGTCAGGCGTTCGAGCATCAAAGTGGTAAAGCCACTTCCGGTACCACCACCGAAGGATCTTTTTATCGAAATAATTCAAAGATGACAAATAATGTACCAAATGTCCTCTAAAATTACTGCAGCATGTCAATTTAGAGAGAGAAAAAACGCTTGATACCTAAATACGATAAATCCTGATAATCTCGAACACGATTCGCACACCCGACGAATTCGATCGAGAACAAATTCTATAATTTCTCCCCCTATGCTGTAAAACCCTCTAGCGAAATTATTTGCGGCATCCTCTTTTCCACTAATCAATGCTGTCGGATCGAATAAACTTCTGTAAGCACCCGTACGAACCTCGTCGACTACTGTCGGTTCTAAATCAACCATGACACTTCGGGGAGACATTTTTCCAGTCTACGAACAAAATTAAACGGTTCAGTGTTAAGGCAATTGATCATCAAATGTTCGAAATTTGAGAATTATCGCTGCAAATGATAAATTCATCATTTTTTTAAAACACGCTTCCACTTAATTTAATAACATGGTCGCTACAACTTCAAGAGCGTTCTAGGCATGTTCATCATTTTTTAAATTTCGACCGAAAGGACGTCCGGTCTTCTGACCCAGTGCAATTTCTGCGAGATTCTATTGCAGTGTCACCACGAATTCAAAGTAAACGTACTTGGGAGGGTGCGAAGATGGCGTGATAGGTATCGTCGGTTGATTGATAACCTTCTTGCACTGACCCATCAGGAGTGATGCCATGTTCGAGACAGAATAATTCCCAGCAAGCGTTTCCGACTTGAACACCCGCTTGTCCGACAAAAACTGTCACAATTTCGGCAGTCTCAGCCATAATACTTAATTTTGGATTTTATTAATGATAACTAAAAATTTTGAAGTCGAAAAGGTTTTTTGAGAGGTTTAACCTAAAAATTAATTGTTCACGTCATTATATCGGATTGAACGTCAGACCGAAATAACGCGATATTCATATTTTCCGTCGAAGTCTACGATTCTCTCGGTTTTTTAATAATAATTTCGTGTTGTAGGACATAATAGACGACAAGTCTCAACGCATTTGTTGCATTCATTCATTTATTCTCGTTGCTTCATCAATTGTTCATAGATTTATTATATTTATATCGCATAGAAATTTTAATAACTAATTTCTAAAAAAAAAGAAACCCACTTTATTACATTTTGTTCGATTTAATTAACAAGATTGAGCTTCCGTATTTCGTTCGATCGTCGTCGTGATGATAAATGTTGTTCTATAAGAATCTCATGAACTATCAAATTTCTTACAAACATTTTCTAAACATTGATACATTCATCTTGTTCTCCAAGATTTTTTTTAAACAACTCTTTGCGAAACTCTACGCAGCTTGAGTGATAATATTTTATGATACACAACACCCGCGAACACTTTGCGATGAATCATGAAAGAAAATAATAATAATAATAATAATAGCAATAATCAGAATAACGTTTAACCAAAATTACGAAAAATAGATTTATACAATATCATTGTAGTCTAACCACGTAACTCTTTTCTTTAAATGTCTAATGTGTGAAATGACTCGTTTAAAATGTAACAAATAAGAAGCACAAACGAGCAAGACATCGAGTCTGAAAAATGGTGAACTTTATATAATCGCGTCTCATTTGCCGATAAAATATCATAATCGGACTTTTAATTGATAATTAAGACGACGATATTGTAAATGCAGCTCAATTTGGTATTTTCAGCCTTGCTCTCCTCGCTACCGCTCGTACGGCTTAAGCGCCCAAATAATTACATTAAACAACAAGATCGCATGAGAAGAGTTCTCACAGAGAACGTAAAATTTTTGTCCTTGCCACGTGTCTTTTTGCACATTTGCTCAAAAAAAATTTACTCACAAATTCTCAAGATTTTTCTCTATGCCTCGTGTCTTTTTCTCACCATCTCAATTTTCTATAATAACCTGCTTTTATTTATTTTTATTCTATTATTTTTCAGTTTGAAAAAGATTCTCTTTATCAATGGTTTGATCGTAGTCTCTCTTAGTCACTAAAAATGATCGAGCTTGACGACTATATGGTCCGAAGTAGCTCCGGGTAGTTTCACATCGAGCCAATCCGTTTTTGACTGATTTTCCGTGTCGGTCGCCTTGAGGGCCAGTCGATGGGCCGAAGTTGCATTATGCGGTATACGCAATTCGATCGGACTCTCAAACTCGATTCCTTTGGGACCGCACTCAACCATTGGGCTCAACAAAGATTCACCTGTAGAAAATTTATTTAAAAAATCATAATTAAGGGGAAAACATTTTTTTTTTTTCGATCTTATATTCAAACATTTTCGTCAAAACATTTTTGAGAGTTAAAAATCACCCTTCACCGGTTACCCATAATGATTTTTTTTTTCGTTCATTCATCGTTTGTTGATAACAGAAAAGAACAAACGAAATAATCTTCTTCATGAGAGTGGGATAAAAGCGTAGATTGAGCTTATTTTAGCGCGTTGTATTAGTAGCTTTTTTTTTGCTGAGAGTGAAAAATACGACTGGAAAAAAATCAACTATTCTGGAATGTTGTGAAATTCAAGTTCCATCACCAGCGTGCGATTGATCGAGTCGAGCTTATATGAATGAGCTCACCGTGATGCATGGGAGGTGACATTGATGCGCGTTGTCCAGGACGATTGCTGTTCTTTTTAGAGCAAGAATCGAATGTATGTGCGGCGGTAACAGTGAAGTAGATCTCTTGGCGTTTATTTTTTGGTAATGCACCGGGAGGTATAGTGAGACTGACACCTCCCGGACCCTCGAGAATACCACCTTCGCTATCGAACACCCCCCGTGCTATACCGGTTCTCCTATGACCACCACCGTTTTCACACATTATTAGTAACACGTTATTCAACATTCGAATTAATTCTACACGTTAAAGAGAATTTTTTTTTCCCAAAACTGAATACGGGTATTTGGTGTTATTGAATTAGTTCAAGCAGACCGATTAGTTACATTAATTAATATTTGTCACGGAGTTGTTCCCTGATTTTGTTCCACACAGAACGAAAATTCAAATTTGCACGTTAAATTTGATGGACAAATTTTATCCTGGAACTCGCGGAGGTTAGTTTCAATTTAGGATTGAAATATTCTGCTGTAATTTGACTTCGATTGGAAAGAAAACCGCACAGGGTCACCGCTGCTTCACCGGGTTTTTAACTTCCCAGTCGATATATTTTCATCGACGTTAATTCGTCATACAACCCCGAAAATTGTGATGGATATTCAAGAGAATAATACATTCATTTTTTGGTTGGGTGAACGAATGAGATGTTAAAAGGGCGATTTTAGTTTAAGCATTTGGAACGAAAGCGTTCAATGAAATCTTCGTGGACGAAAGTGTTTCCGTTTGCGTTCGGAAATATTGTCGCTGAATTATGAGTTTAAAATAGTGTCGCTTGTATCTTCGATGAAAGTGAAATAAAAATTCGTTTGATTGAAAAAAAAAATAATAATAATTGGAAGTAACTTTACCTCGCGTTATGATGATGAAGAGGTTTTCTGTAGAGTTCGAAGGCACTTCCTCTTTGCTCTCGACTGCCGGCGAGATCGAGACCACTTGGTTCTCTGTTGTGTCCAGAATTGCCACTGGAGGAGACGTGACCACCACCGCCATGACTGTTGCTGTGATTGTGTCCATTGTGGTTGACGTTGTTACGATTGTGAGAATGACCGAGGGTTATTTGACCGGCGCTATTGCTGTGAGAGTGCGCGGTTATCGGTGGAGTCGAATGTGAATGCGTGTGACTGAGGCTGTGACTGTGGGACGATCCTGATGTATGATTGTGTGAATGATTCGAATTCACCGGTGGATAAACGGTCTCGTTGTTGTTCCTCGTTGTTGGTGGTATGTTGTAATAATATTGTCCGCTGTTCCGATGAATCGTCGTGTTTCCGCCATTTTCTACCTGTACGAATGATGTTCTTGGCTAAGAATTTGCTGTACCGATCGAAATACACTAATGTATTTTCTTGTATTTTTATTCTTTCGCATTGGCAATCAACTGACCGACGCCAAAACGTCGTTTCCAAAAAATCTTTCAATTCATCGAATTTAATTAACTTTCCAAGATCCTGTTAAAACGTTCCCTTCTCCAACTTTTCTGAATACTTATTCCATCTTATCTCTCTTTTCAAATAGATCTTTACCAGCAAAAATACAAATAGCATCAATTTGGATCTTCAGAAGGCGAATCCTCGACAAAATTGACCAAATTTGAGTCTGTATGCTTTTGAAATAGACCGAATAAATAGAACGAGGCTTACCCCATTATGAAGGTGGGTAGTGCCCATGGAGTAACTCTTTGCATGTTGATACATATTATTTCCTCCATCGTTATTCTCATCCTGGAGCACCGGTTGTTGTGGTGGCCTGTAGTTTTTAGGCTTCGGAGGAGGCACTGGTTTGTAGGTGCCCCCTGGTTTTCCCGGTGTCACCGGTGGCGCTTGCACCGTTTTGTAATCACCCGCTCGGCTGTAGCGACGACGAAGCCAAAATAAAACGATAAAGTCTAGCTTACTTTGGGAGCTGGGGAATTTGTTTGTTCATACGGTAGGATTTCCAACGAAAATGTATAAATCATATTTCATACTAATGTATCGCGTCTCGATATATAAACTCTACAAGCACGTCGCAGTGGCCGAGGCTTGCGTATCGATACCCTGCGAAACAACTCAACGCGTTTATCGACTACTTGAAAAATTTCTGTTTTTTTTTCTTCTGATTTCTCCCGAATGAATTAAGTTAAATAACATTTTTTTAAATGAACGTGAAAAATATCGAAGATATAAAAATAGGTTGACAAGTATGCACGCACCTGTATTTGGCGTAGTCCGTTCTTGCTTGAGATTCATGACTTGGTATTGGCTGAGCGGTTGATCTTGTAAATCTGTAAGGATCATGAGCTCTCGGTGATATTGGGACGTTGCTACTTTTGAGATCGTCCGGCACGTTCGGTCCTAAACGACCGGTCGATGTGTTTAAGCCCGTATTCGGATAGTTTACGTTTCCGTTCGTATTATACGAATCGTACGAAGACATGCTGTCGTAACTTCCCTAGAAAACGAAATGTACAGATTTATTACTTTTATCTCCTTAATTCCCAATCTCGTGGTATAAATGAAATTAAATTTTCAAAACATTATAAATGACACAATTCGGTTTATTACCGCTTTAGGTTGAGCTCGCTCGAGGGACGAGGTAGCGTTTGCCCGATGAGGCGTTGCGTTTATATAATTTCCCATATCAAGAACGGAGTCAGATTTATTTACAAGCCTTTCGGCGGCTGAGCGTCCAACTGTACCACGTGGCGTTTGGTTAGCATTTGGTTTTGCATTACGATCAACTCGAGGTGGAAGATCCGGTGGTCCTTGATGAGGAGATCTCGGCTGTGGAGGTCCACCCGGATATTGCAGTTGTCCAGGTTGTTCAACTATTTGACCGGTGATGGAGAATCCGTATTTAGTGTCTCCGACTCCACCCTGAGATCTTCTTTTGTGTTGTTCGAAAGCCTGCAGCAAAATTTGACTCGTTATTTGGGTACTGTTATATTTTGGGTTATTTGAAAAAAGTCATGAGCGTAGAATTGAGTTTTACAAATGACTTGTGATGATGAACATTTTTGATTTACCTGATAACTGGAGGTATACGGAGGTGGGGCTGCGGTGTCGTCCTGTGTGGCAATACTAGGATCCGAACTGCTTTTCATTCTCGAAGGTGGTCCCAAGGCACCGGGAAGAGGTGGCGCGGGGCTTAATTCCAGGTCACTCTCCGGGGAGGATGCGTAGGAGAGGCGAGAAGTCATCGGGAACAGGAAGTCATCCGAGAGGGCCTCTTCCGGCTACGCGTTCGCAGAACACACGGGACACCACGTTACAAATGAGTTCGTTACATGAATTGCGTAAAACGTAAGTACTGCGATGGTAATATACATTTTCGTTCAAAAATTTCCAATAAACAGTAAGTTTCTTTTTTTCTTCTTTGAAATTTACCAAACCGAACTATGTTGAAAAAATGTATGCAATATTATGTGAGAAAAGCATTTTTCAATTAAAAAATTCAACATGGTGTTGAGTGGTACAAATCGTAGTAAACGCATTGAATCAAATTCATACTTAAAAGATTCGAATATCAAGGAATTCGAAGAAAAAATCAATGCTCTACGCAGAAGAGAGATTGTAAACGTGATCCAAGAAATTGTAAAAGCTTGATGATGATGACGATGAAATGCAAGAGCGTTAATTATACATTAGTTTATCCAATTAAAAAAAAAAAAAATCGATGAATATTTACAAACGCAAAGTTGTACAGCATATTCTACCTGGTCAATACAAATTACAAATACCGTCATGTCGTGTTAGGTTCCAATGATAATAAAAGACACATTTGGAAGAGAGTATCATGCAAAAATACCAAATTTCCTGGCACTTTAAATGCTTGGAGAAAGCGTGTTGTCAAAAATATAATTAACAGTATTTTTCATCATTATAATTATGAAATAGTAGAAATCATGCAATACCGTCATAAAAATGTGTAAAAGTTCATGCATCGCTGGCGTTCGAGAAAAAGGCAGTGTTTACAAAAGTATAAAAATTGAAAAAAAAAAAGAAAAAAGAAATGTGTTTATATGTAGCCGAAAAATTGCTCGTGAATGACATTCGGGGTTGGTGGAAGAGGAGGTCGAGGTGGTACGAAAGGAGGCGATGGTGGTCGTAGCGGTGAACCATTGATGTTGTTATTTTGTTCGTAATAAAAATTCGTTTCGAGGTGATTTTGAGGAGTTGGAAGACGATAAGGACAGTAAGGAGGAAGATAAAGATCCGACACCATTTCTATGGGCTACAAAAACCAACACCGTACACATGTTACTTCCAAGTACGTGAAAAAGAAATGAGAAAAAATGTATAATTCACGCACACACACACACACACACAGACAATTTTGTGCAATTTGTCGAAACGAAATGTATCCTTTTTTTCGTTGTATTAAAATTTTTTGAATACCCTGGTGAATGTGCTCGTGATATTCGCCGGAAAAATGATAATCCCCAAAACAAAAAAGAACAGTTAATACACACAAACAGGAAAAAAGTGCACTGCGATAAAAACACGCTTCCGAATCGAACAAGCATTCTTTTGTGTATAGAATGAAACGCCCAAAGTAATCGGTTATACTTAATCAAACAAGCTCTCAAACCCTAGCATTCAACGTAAGAAAAAAAAGAAAGAAAAGTTTCTTCCATCCGGAACATTCGACGTCAAACAACCCACCTTTGTTTGACTCATCCACAAAGGGCCTTGCTGCTGACGGTCGATCAACTCCCTGAGCTTTCTGTACCAAACTTCGGGAGTAGTCAATGTAATTACAGCGCTGAATACGTGGCCCCATATCTTATCAAGCTTTTGACATTGCTCCAATAATTTTTTGCTACTCTTGTGCGCTGACCTATAAAAAAACAATCAAGTTTGTGGGTCAGATAACAAGAAACAAAAATTCCCTATACAAAAGGTTTCTTTTATAATTCAATCAAATCTAGAAGCGATTTGATCGATTGATTATTTCAACTTTTGGTATTTTTCATAGTTTCGAAAAGTTTATTCACGGTTTGTATCGAATTAATTTGATTGGCTCACTTATTGAAAAGGGACTTGAAAGTATTTGCTTATTCCACTTACTTTGGTATACCGGCTCGCATCTCTTTGACGACTTGCTTCGTTTCAGCTTTGAGGAAAATGACGATTGGATAAAATTGGGCATAATTGAGACGATCGACTGCGTTAGGCGTGATATCCAAAAGTGCATGCTTTCCTCGATCCATTACTTCTCTGATCGCGCTTAATCGAATAATTCCCGAAGTTTTCGTACTCTTGCTGCTGCCTCCCTCTTCCATTTGATTTTCCATTTCTGTCGTAAATAGAGTATTTTATGAAGATAGATTTTCAACAGAATAGATGTCTCTTTTTTTTCATTGCCACGGAAATTGTTTTTTTCATCGATTTTACTTACGGGGTGATGTAAATTTATCAGGAAAGTCTTTGAGTAGTTTTTCCCGCGCGAGGTCGGCGACTGGTCCGAAGAGTACGACCGGCCTCACGAAACCCGGATGTCGAAGAACCACGCGCTCGTAAGCGGGAAATTTACTAACGCTGTCAGAAAAAACGACGTCGTCCCAATGGTCCTGAAATATAAAAATAAATAATCACCAAATGAGAAAAAGTACTTTTTTCGTATTCGTAGTAGAGTAATCAATTAAATTAATGAAAAACTATGAAACCACGTGAAATATCAGATAAGAGAAAAAAACCGAACTTACCCTTCCGAGAGATTTGGAACGTCTGTGACTTCCTCTTCTCCGTCTGAAAAAGCTGCCACGACTTTCGTTCGCGCTAAGTTCTTTTTTCGTTGCGTTGAACTGAGCCGTCGCGAGTTCTTCGGCTCGAGCTTTGTTCGGTATTATGCCTTTTTGAACTTCCTGATTATTTCTGCCAATGCGAAAGACTTGCCAAGATCCAACGACCCCGTTGTGCAACGTATCAACCACGTGGAAAACATCACCACTTCGAAAACTCATTTCACCTTTCTCGGGCTGTTCATAATGAAAATGGGTTCTGAAAAATAGTCGCAAATTAAAATGAAAGTTCAATTTTCATGGAAAATATCATGTTTCAATTGAAAATGGTGATAAAGGTTGATCAAGAATGTTGATAAAGAAAATATTTTTGACGTTAATGTACTTACTTTACGTGAAAAGAATCTCCACGACCCGAAGCGACAATTTGATCATAATCCTGACGTCTGTGCTGAACAATGAGATCAATTTGTTCCTGAAGGCTGAGAAGAAACAGAACGGCTTCCTCTCTCGTAACGCCCTTCATGTCCATGTCGTTAACCTTGAGTATTTTATCACCAGGTTGTAAGCCCTGCAGCGAAGCCGGACTCCCGGGTTGTACGGCTGTGACGAAAACACCGGTCTCATTTCCACCGGTTAATCTTACGCCCACGGAGCCCTCTTTCTGGAACGTGATGAACCGAGGATCCGGCCTGATCATGCGTTAAAGAACGAAGGGTTAATTTGCGAATAACAGGTCAATCGAGTTCGTTTTTTTTTTTTTAATTTTTTTTTCACAATCTTACATGGGCTGTTTGGTCCTTTGTATCAGCGGATCTTCCTCGTACAACTGCCGCCTTGAGCTGTAATAATCTGTCCAAAAAACATTCGGTATTAAAATAAAACGATAATTTTATGAGGCTTTGGGGACACCAAAATATTGGAAATGCAATTTAGACTCTCGGCCCAGATCCAAAAAAAAAAAAAAACAATTTTGCCATATTTTGCAACGATGCAATTTTGATGCCATATAAAAAATTTCAAGAATACTTGCAATAATTATGAAGGAACTGAGCAATAATTTGATACTTTTGTTTTTCGAGGCACGAGGAGGAAATCGAGAAGAATAGGAAATTTGACGTACCTTCGGGTCTTGGTGGAGGTGGTCGTGGTGGATCAACAGTTGGAGTAGCTGGTAAATCTAATTGGCTCAACGATACGTCCATTAAAGGACCTCTCGATCGTCCACGAGGAGCAAGATTGCTCTTATCCTCGAGGGGTTGCCTCGTGGGTGGTGGCACATAAAGATTTTGACTGCTATAACTAGCACCTGACAAATATTCTCCGCTGTCTCCTTTTCCTTGATGATTTAATTGCGCGTTCGTCGGAGCTTCTCTTGTAACTACAATCGACAATCTATCTTTGCATTGATCCATCAGTTTTCTCGCCTCTTTCAGGCTCATATTGTCTGCCGCAACGCCGCCTATTTTTGTCAATACATCGCCAGGTTTGACACCCGTACCCTCGCGCGTTACTTCACGCACGTACAATCGACAACCAAGAACTATTCCAAAATCTGTCATAAAAACAAAATTATGCCTGAGAATTTTTACTTACACGTTGCTTTCAATATTCATCCGATTAGTTTTTTATTAAAGGAATTAATTATTAGTGTTGATTAATGGATTTTGCTTTTTACCATCTTTTTTGTTGTTTCTCGTGAGCGTAAGTCGATGGCTCTGAGGTGCAGTGCTACCGGGTGAACCGGGCGAGTTCGACGACGCTCTTCGCTTGACCACGAGCAATACCGTCGACCCCGAGTCTCTGAGTACTCGAACTGCCGCTCCATAGTCAGCACCTTCGAGGGACACGCCATTCGCCGAAATGATTCGGTCGTTTACCCTTCAAATGGAACGTCAAACAATCAATAAAATGAATATACGTTGCACATTTTAAATGAAAATGAAATGCAGGTTCTGTGTTTATGCGCACGAGAAAATATAAAAATAACTTATTTGGTACTCCGGTGGATTGCATTTGCATTTTGAATCACAATACTCGAAGAAAAAAAAGGGAGCCCATCTTCGGGAATAAATGAAAAAATATTGGAGAAAAAAGAATCGTAAAAACTCACTGCAATTTTCCTTCAGCAGGGCCAGCTTTGAGTACATCAGAAATCGCGATTGCCGGATCTCCATTGGTAAAGTGTGGATTGTCGCGGCCTCCCGAGACTGCAATCCCAAAACCATAGCCGGGTACTCTCGTGACCGTAACATGATGAACCTCCCAGCCTCTGTCACCGACCTAGAAAAATAAAAAATAAAAAATCGTCAATTGATTATGAAAATGCTCGAATAGTTAAACACTATTTGTGTATGTACGAAAATTCGTCAGAATGTTTTGAAAGATCACAAACAATATTGAAATAAAAAATTTGAACCATTTAAAAGCACACGATGTTGGCGCAGATAGGAAAACGATTTTCGTTCTGCTTCAACAATTTGAATGGAAAAATGGTTGTACGCGTATTTCTATATGTATAAATGCATGGTAGCGAAGGGGAGAGTTCGATAGACTCTCTATTTATGGAATTCGCGAACTCATGCGGACCAACGATGCGTCAATGTTGCCGATACGGTTCCATCGACTGGAAAATATGCACAGAAAGCTTGTAGAAAAAAGTGGTCGGGAGTCGTTACTCTCGTATCGATTGGTTGGAGGGATAGAACAATGGCTAACCAAGTGGTAAAGTTATGTCAAGAAAATGTATGGGCAGACCTGTATTATCAATAGGACTGTGAAAAAATCGATAAATTCATTGATGTCGGAAATATATTTTTTAAATCCTGATATTCACGTAAATTTCGATAGACATTTATATTTCCATCAAACTCTCGAATTTTCGGACAAATGTTTCTAAAAATAATGTATATTTGTACAGTTTGTACATAAATTATGTCTAGTTCGAAAAACCTCGGATCTTTTCGCTCGCCCGTAAAGATTAATTTGTGCCAGGAGGGAAGTCGAATTTGTCCAGGTGGAAATAAGTGTCGTGTCAAAAGATGTGCCTCTTTAACGTACCACGTACGAGATATTTTATTCATTTGCATAATCCACCCTACGAAATACGAAGGAGAGATAAAATAAATAAAACTCGATCGTCCGTGGTTTCGTGTATGCTCGAATGCCCGCATCTCGGTGGTACATACCTGAGATTCAGTGAACGAGTAAATCTTTTTCAAAAGCTTAAAAAAAAAGAAAAAAGAACGAGAAGAAGAACCAGAAGAAGAGAAGAAGAAATTGGGGGCACTGTCCTTTCTCGTTTATCCTTCTTTCTTTTTTTGTTTCTTTTTCTCTCAATCTTCGTGTCACTTTTTCTCTCGGCGATGATGCATAAAACAAGATGAGTCCAGAGACTCTAAAAGAAATCGAGGAGGCGGAATAATGTGTTCGAGGTGTCACAAAATTCGCCTCGATCTTTATTTCGTTGTCGATTCAAATCCGTATTATTTTTATTTATAGAATTCTGCTCTCCTCAATCTTTTTAACGCGTCGTATGTGACGGGATCATAAAAAAAAATTGATTGAGAGACTCGGTAAAGCAGCCGAGCGACGAAAATCAGAATATCAAGGATTTATTCGACCGTAGAAACTCGTGACTGAGCGTCTCGTTTTAAAAGCCCCTTCGCAAATCTCTCATCGATCTTTGATCGATTTTTGCTCAGAGCCACTCTCTGTGATCGATTCCCTCTCACCGATGTACCAATTAAGAGAAACTAAACTGCGAATAGACACGATCGCTTTTACGGCAGCAATTTAGGTCCAGCATGCGATGCATAAAATTATATACGACTGCGGCTTAAATACACATCGAGATTCTCATTTGCTAACGAATTTACTCGAAAACAAATCGTTCATTACCAGGCTCGGATACATGCGCCATTTCATCACGGCCTTGTTGCGCAATATTTTCTCTAAAAAAAACTTAGTTATTTTCACTCAATCGCCAAACGAAAAAAATCGCAATTTCTCCCAAATTTACAAACAATTTTCTAATCAATTAAAAAAATAATACTAATAAAATTAATTATATTCTAAATAAAAAGTATTCCAAGTCCTTGTTAATTTCTTAGAGGCCTCGAAAGATCCTCCAAGCGATAAATAAATGGAATGGCGATACACTCGAGCTTTTCTACGAAAGTTGAATGAAAATTTGTATGTTTCAAGTTGAGTCCAGCCTCCGCAAATCTACATTCCATTGGTGATTTAGCGCCAGTTTCTTTACATACAATGTTAGAGCTCATTACAAGAGTTTATTTAAACGTTTAAACGCATACGGCCCACTGTACCGAAGAAACATTGCATTTGGAGACCAGACACGTATATATTACACCACGCATACGAGATTACAACTATATTATATATGCCTTTGCAACTATCCAAATACATGCGTATGTATAAAATACGAGTTATATATTTATTTGGAAATACAAGTCTATGTAAGTGAGACAGTTATGCGCTGATTTTACGCACGTTTTCTTACTTCGTAAGTGTAACGATAAATAGACGAGCGAAAAGGTGCCAAAGATAAATACGTTCGAGCAAAAGTTGCGTTAAATTGCAGCTCGAGAGAATCTGTACGATCAATATTTTTCGTTCAATATGTGAATATGGATGAAAAGAAGAAAAATATTTCAAAGTATGGTACATTTACGTATGCGTAAGCGTTTACAGTGAATTTTAACTTGAACCAACTGTTATAAAACAACGTAACAAATATCGACACTTTCAATTGAGCTAAAAAAAAATTCACACCTCTTAAAGTAATGTTATAAGTGTTGTCATTAAATTGAGCACAAGAAAAAGAGAAACGAATAGAAAAGTCGAAAGAATTATTGCAGCAACAGCGAGAAAATGTTAACAAAAAACACTAGCGAGAGAGAGAGAGAGAGAGAACGACGAAAGATGGACATTTTACAGCGGTCGGAAGGGCGACGTAATAAAAAAACGACGTTTTGTCTGCGTATAGATATGCGTTTGTACGGATTCGCGTGGTCGTAACCAGGTACATTCCACAGTCCTGGTCACGCCTCCGATAGTCCTTGGATCACTTAAGACGTGTTCAACTAAACGCGTACATACATTAACATTTATGTGTCTTTCTTAATACATATATTTGTTGTTGCACAATTACGTGAGAATAAACTATAACTTATACTCGAATTAATTTATCTCTCTCCCTCCATTATGGTCGAATGGAGATGATTTATCAGACGCGAGACGTTCACTGGTATCTCTTGTCATCGAGCCATATTATTATTTGATCAATCAGAGCTTTGCGATCAGTTGTAAAAAATAATGAATCTCATTTCCATTAGCCACGGCATATCATTACGTTAGAAAGTTGTAGAATCGCGTGCAAGCGTTTATTAATGTGTCTCTCTTGGACGATACAATTTTTCCGCGTTCGTCATATTTATTTTTGTTATTTTTATAAATCGCAAGTCGATCCTTAATTATTTTTGCTCAACAAAGTTCTCGCGTAAAGGTAGCAGCTAATTATTGTATTGTTTAGAATTATTCTTTCAAAAGTTTGTAATATAAAGTGTAATGGAATTGAGAGCAGAGAATCAGAGATGCAGAAAGTGTTGATGCACTGGCGCCAATAGTTGAACGACAAGCCAAAGCGACGTTAAGCAATAAAACGGAACGTTATAATGATGTTTTAACTGCATGTGAATGCGCGGACTGCAGGGGCAAGAGTGCGACGGAAGAGAAAAAAGACGATGATAACTGCTGCGCGTAATTATACGCGATCGTCTATATTGCTCATGTAATCTCATGTGAATATAAAATACTCGAGGGACAACATGGGTTCATAGCTGCTGGCCCGGTGGCTCAATGGCTCCATAATTATCATAGTTTCTTTTGCTTATCCCAAGAAACCCCGGAGTGTCCGTAGTAGGAACTACCCACGCGATTTCCTCCAATATCCTTGGACTAAAACGAAACTTGTTTCTATCTCATCCCTCTGGCCTTTCTCTCTTTTTTCATCTCACTCTCTCTCTCTCTCTCTCTCTGGCCAGACTTTATTTGAGTTTATAACATTTTGTAATTAAAATCATTTATATTTGACGTGACGAAAGGACTTTTTAAAATTTGCAATAAAAAATCTCTTGACAGTTACGTTTGGCAATCGTAGCTTTCATATTTGGTTCTATTCTTAGATTTTCGTGTCAAGATTCAAAAGAGTCAAGCCAAAGATTAACGATAGGTTGGAGCACTAAAAAAAAGTTGCAAAACAACTGTACGAATAAAAATATGTATCTATGATCGAAGAGCAATGGCGAATCCGTGTAAATATGAAAAATACCGTTCGTCGAAGAAAGACACGAACGGAGCGAACGATCAAACGAGCTGTCACTAAAGCGTCAGGATTCCATTAATTCTTATGATCATGAATCCGGGTATACGTGTAAGGAGATTTTTTTCGGTCTTCGATGCGTGACACGATACGCCGGTGAACTTTAATTCGATCTTCTATAATAATAATAATAATAATGATTTTTACTATATGACGTGAATGGCCGAGAAACCGGAAGGAAGCCTTCGGGGCAGTTTTCCGTGGTTTTGGGATGCGTGCACTCTATTATCATTATATGTAACGCTATATTTGATCCAATGAAACACACACACACACATTTGATGCAAGTTTCTCGAGGCTTCCTTTTCATTCATCGACTCGAGGACGTTGCTAATTGAGGTTCGTGTTTACTTGTACATTTCTCTCGGTTACGCATCGTGACCTCGTCGGAAGAATCAAGTTTCCGTTTTTCTGTTCTCCCCTCAAAGTTATTCATTCGCTTCTCACGAGTGTCATGAAAACTGTACGTGTTTCATAGAAACGTGACTCTTTCAGTCAGTTTTGCTCTAAATCTTCAATTGAATTTTTGTCTCAATGAAATATTTGTGCGACGAAAAAAGGAATTGAGATGTACTTCAATTAAAAATGAAATAATCGACTTTTATCTCCGACCAAGGACCTTTCTTTTTAAAACTCGACAAACTAGGCGTTTACAACGACTAATTACAACGACTTTCGGAACACCCTATATGTACAAACATCGTGCATATGGTCTTTGTACGAGAATCGTGCAGCTATGAACGTCATCGTCGTTTTCGAGGTGTAAACCGATACGGTTAACGTTTGTTGCATGCTCTTGTGCGAACACCCACGGCGTCTAGCTTTCTGTACTTTTTAACATGTTTATGCTTACATGCTCTGCAGTTTCTACATTGTAAATATAGAAGTACAGTTAAAAAAGACGATACAGCTCGCGGGGAAAGTACTCTGAAGAAACATCGCACTCGATGTGTTCAACGTGTCGACAAATTTTTCATTTTCGCACTGGTTCTCTCAATGAACTACAAGGACATTTTGCAAAAAGGATTTTCACGATCCTTCCAAAAGTTCATTATGAGAAAAAAGCATTAATCATAAACACACTGTTTTCTACAGTTCGTGTACAATAATATAATCGAGTTTCTCGAGAAACTTGACTAGAGCTGGAGAAATCGAGGATGAATCAGGAAAATCGTCCTTAAGAAATAAAGTATAGCGAGACGACCTTATACGACCTATAGGTGCCACCCGAGCTACGCTTCCCACGGTCGTCAAGGCAAATGCAGAGTGAGAGAGGAAGCTCGAAAGATGGATAGATTGGAAAGAGTAAGAGATTCGGTGAGAGTCCGCTCGCGCTCACTACCAGGTGTATCACGATTTCATTTAGTTTGCTATAGTTTAATAGAATATAGTATTGATACGATAAATTTAATACTAAATCCAGCAAATTATCCTCGTGCACGTGTATCGACGATTGGCCGAGCAATCGAGTTGATAAATGTCATAAACGGTGGCTCGCGGACAAAAATAGGATAAAAAGTTCCGTAAAATTTGACGATCCATTTAAGCCTTGTATTTTAAAGATTCATTTTCAGAACACTCCCTATATGCAACTGTGAAGAACTTTATATGCTCGTGGCAACTGCAACCGCGAGCTGAAAACACCGTCGGCGTAACACCAAAGATTCTCTCATCTCTCAGTTACGAGATTCTCACATCGTTCGTAAAGGTTAAACTCCCACATGGAAGCCTCGAAGAAAAGTCTCGGACAAATTGATTCGAATGTATATTTTTAATTAAAGCCAGAATCTAATAATAACCGCAATCTTTCATTTTTCCTTCTTCTATTTGCAAACAATTCAAATCCAATTGTGAGGGCGTAAGAACGAGATAAAAACATTCTTCTTTTTGATTTCATTATTTTCTGAATTCATGAATGCTAAGTTTTGATTTCGCAAAAAAAATGATTATCACAAGGAAACGAAAAAGTGTCGCATGTTCAAGTCAAATTTCGTGAACGCGTCAGATACAGAGAGAAACACGAGGTAGCACATAACCCTACATAATCTATCTGCATACAAATTACAGTATTTAGCACATGGAATGTCAAGTATCGCTTCTATCGACGTAAAGATACTACTTTTTTTTTTTTCGTTTATATCAACATTCATGTACTTGGAGATATTTAAGTTGTACACGAGAGTCAGGTGGTAAAAGGCGATCTAATGAACAAGTATTATTGCACGTTCAATAGACTCGTGTCTATGAAACGTATACTTAATAATTTTTTTCGCTATCAGCATTACACAATATAATAAAGTGTAGGATATTTTATTGAGTACATATGTGAACGACCGATCGCACGCATACAATGAGAAATTAAGCGGTAAATTATCCTCCGAGGGTTCGCATTAATTACACATTTTTATTAATAGCAATGACGAAGAAGCCAAACGTCTGCTACACGAAGATGAATAACGAGAACTTCATCACGTCCCACATACCGCACAATAGCATTTGTATAAATATTTGATATTTAGTTTTTTTTTCAAGTATTTCGATCAACCCAATAGTTTTTCCGTAGTTTATATTTTCATATTTTATCTTTATATGAAAAATGTAAATAAAACTTGGTAGTTCTGATTGAGATATGATTAATTCGATTCGATAACAAAGTACCACACCCTCTCGACGCCTTAAGGATTTAACATTTGGATGTAAAAAAAAAAAATGTAAATATAAACAAAGTAAGTAAGTGGAAAAGCGAGGGAGAAGAAGAAAAATAAGTATAAACAGTGTATCTGTACCAAGATCTGCGAGATCCAGGATCGCGCTAATAACGACAGGAGTTTCGTTTCGGAGTCTCTGCGTTGCGTAAGTTAAACTTATAGCCGAGTAGAATAACATTAATGGGCGTAACGCGGTGGTGGTAAAAGAGAAGGCTGCGGTGCATAGCGGATCTGTACGTATGCATCGTACGATAAAAAGATAAAGCGAGGTGTGTTTGCCTCGAGGAAATTTAGAGAGATGAGGCGAACTTCGAGGCTACTGCTCCTCCCTTCCATTTCTCTCTTACTCGCGGGATTCATTATATCTCCCTTCAACTTGTATTTTCCTAATCTTCGCGATTCTCTTCCTTCTCTCTTTCCAACAGATTCCATCAGAATCCTTCTAGTTCATACGTTTTACATGGAGATTTCTCCAACTCAAAACACATTGTATGTTGAACGTGCTCGAGCTCCTCGGCATATGGCACCGTTTGGACGTACGAAATGTAACAAATGTTGATGAGATTGCGCGTTATTCTCGCACTCACTAAAAATCATCTATAGCGGGTGTCCCAAAAGTCACATCGACCAGGAATTTATTTTATCATACAAAAGTGACGAAAACTCAATGATTTCGTCATCAGGTAAAATTTATTAATGAAATACATTGGATTGATTAAAATTTGAAAGAATAAAGTGGAGAAGAAATATTTAAAAAAAGTTTCGAAGGTCGAACAACAATACGGTTGCAACAGTTTTTTTTTCTTGACAAGTGTACGCGTCCATTGCAATAGTTTTTGTTGCATACACGATCACTTACGGTGCTTTATTGTATACTATCCGGGAACTTGGTCTTACTGGCACGATCGCATATCCGTACCGTTACGCCAATTCTCCTACTGCTCTTTCTTTACCTTTATTTCGTTTTGGTTTGTTTTTTTTTTTTCGAATTATTATTCTGTATTCACGTTCTTCATTTACTCGCGGGGCTATTGCAGCTCGTCTCAACTAGACAATACCATTTTCATCGACCCGGATCTCACTGAATGCGTGCCGCAAACTCTCTCGACTCGGAGTTATGGCATTAGAAATGGCTCAGATAGTATAAACGTATTTCTTGATTGACGATTCGAGTTAAGTGTTCAAGGCAGTAAAATCACTTTGAGGACAAACAAAATTCTTAATAACTGCGACAATTCCCAACAATAGTCTGTCCAAAAATTAAGTATTTAAATAATAAAAAAAATCCAAAAAAGAGACATTTTGTTTTTTTGTTTGTTTTCTTACACCAAATAATTGAAATTTTGACAAATTTTTTCAAAATGTTCGATGTTCGGATTCTCGACGCAATTTCTTATGAAATAAACAATATTGTGCCTCCTTGAATTATGTAGAAGAAAAGAAATAGTACAAAGAGCGAATGGAAATTAAAAGTCTGGTGCGGTTGTTCGTCGGGTACGTTGGCACGGAGGAACGAGGGCGTTAGTACAAAATGGTGTGTACGTAGAAATGCTCGTGCCAGGTAATCGAACGACATTAACGGTACCGCGTCGACCGATTCTCTCTTTCTCTGTCTTTCTCTCTCTCCCACCTCCTTCTTCTTTCTTCCCAATCTTTACCGCATCGTTCCTTGTTTTCTCGTCAACGGGTTTTAGCTCGAGCTCCTTTCCCCCGAAGATGAGATAACCCTCTCTTTTCCCTCCCGCGACGATTTTGCCGATCTCGCGTGCACTCGCGAGACAAACTCGGTGGTGTTCCACGGGGTAGTGGAGAGGGCAGTTGGAAATATATTTCTCGTATGTTTTTGTACCTGCGAATATGGTGGCTTACGTCGCCCAGAAAAGAAGGAGACGCAGGGGAAAGAGAGAAGAGAGAGGAGAGACGAGAAGCGTGCCAAAGAAGCGGTCGAATCGAGGTGACGCAACGAGAATCGGCAAGGACGTGGCAAGGCAGCCCGGATTGGTTTTCTCGTTCGACTGGAGGCGGTGTGTGCTGCATAAACGTGCACTATACACATTTATAGCGAACGAGCAAATAGCTGTAAATATATATGTATATTCATGTCGTTTATATACGAAAGGAGCTACGTTTGCTCATTTATTTCTACGCTAGCTTTTAAACAGCAATATTACTTGTATATCCCACACCGCCCGACTATTTAATGTCTATATGTTTTTCCCCGTAGACGCGAATAAACCGAGTAATTGCATGGCGTTATAATCATTTCGTAGGAGAAAAAGAAAATGAAATAAGGTTCGATCGAAATGGACACGTCGATTTTCCTATCGATCGCGTTACCAAATCATTTTTCACTTATTTTTATTTATTAATATATCGTTTTCACTCGTAATAATTTCTCGTTGAGATCGCATTTGCCTTGTCAATGTCTTCCTAATAATTATCTTTTTAATTTATGATTTATTTGTATTTTTTCATTTTCAGAAATTGTATCTCAAGATAATTTTTATTTGTCGTTCTCGATCGACGCGATGACGTAAAGAGCGGAAAAACTAAGGATAAAAAATGTGTTTAGTTTGCGTTAAACACACACAGACTATAATCTATATCCCATTAAGAGACTTGGATCGATCGATCGAGCTCCGCTAGACTTCGATCTAGATCACCGCGCGGAGCCGCGAGAGATCGCAAGTCCCGTAAGATACACATTATTTCAGTCTTTGATCCAATCGCCAAGACTGATTTACTGTACAGTTTAATTGTGTACGTGTGCGCTATTTAATGCGGAGAGATCGAAGCGAAGGAAAGATCGCGGCCACCGATCCGCGTAAATGCGCGTGCGAATCGTTTAATGATATCACCAGTGCAGGTGCGCGCGTTCTTTATTTACAACGTTCATCATTAATTTTGCATTGGTGCGAGATTTTTTCATCCGCGGTTAATCGTTTGCATAAAAATCATTTATTTTATTTATTTATTGAATATTTGATTGATTCTAAAAAATAATAGATATTAAGGAGGTTTTTGATCGGGAATACGCTACGCACCACTTTTCAAACTTTTTAAAACTTTTAGACATCATGTATATACGGAATTCCTGAGGACTGTCGAGTTCTGTTGGTTGAACCTGTTCGTGGAAAGCTCGATATCGCAGGGCGGAGAGCAGAGCAGGTGCTGAGTATTTGAGCGTAGCGAGGAAGAAAAAAGAAAAGAGTTCACGCGAACTATCGTGCCGTCGATTTTAAAAATGTTTATACTCGGACGAATTAGACATTTTTTCATTGTACAGAAAAGTTAATTAAAATTTATAATCGATCTTATTTATCCGAGCAATTTGGGAACGCGGTGCGCGTAAAGAAAACAAATAATGGAGAAATTGAACAAAGTACTTTCTTATTTTCACGATCTATTATTCAGCGAGAATGCATCGAGCGTGACGAGCGACGCCTCCGCTCGCGAGTACGCGGATTTGTTGGTATTATAAAATTATACATACGGGGGAGACGATGCGAAAGAAGCGAGCAGGAACTTTCTAAAGGTTCTTTTCCTCATGTACGTAATAAAGAGAGACACACACGTGTGTACAAACACAACGGAAATCGATGGATCGAGAGACTGCACCGATATTCTCAATGAGCATCGCTAATGATCGCCGCGCGCGCCCGTTTATTCACCATTCGCAGCCTCCGCGAGAGAATAAAAGAGGCACGAAATTTTCCGGGAGAATGCAAGACAAAGCTTTCACCGTCTCAACCATGCGTTCGACTAAAAAGGTAACATTCGCAGAGGAATAAATCAACAGGCGCGATCATTAAATCAACGATGCTCGCGCGGATGATTCTTTATTAATGGTTATTCGATTAACAGTGAATCGAACACAAAACAAAAAAATTGAGAACGACTTTTTTTCAGATTTTGCTTATTTATGGGAATGCATAGAATTCCATGGTGTCTTTTCGTGGAAATCCCGATAAAATTCACCGACTGATATAATGATTTGTAAATTATACAATTTTTCGTTCATTTCGATGCTTATGAACTTTCTGATGTATTTCTCTGACGAATATGAACTCACATTTTTGTCCTTATTTATATTTGTACGAAGAATTGTGCATTGGGGCACGTCTAGAGCTCGAATTGGCAAACGGCCAACAGATGTGCATGAATCTCATGTTATTCTCAAAGAAACGAACACGTGCACGAATGCGAACAACTCGAAAGATAAATAAGTATTAATTAATCTGAACGTACTTGTCTGTGAGTTTAAATACATACACAGAGTGCTCAGTTGATCGCGCATGAAAACATCCATTTATGAAGGATAAAAGTCCGAAGAAGAGCGTGCTTTCAAACTTAGAAATATTCTTGATCTGTCAAATTTTCGCATCTGGATGATTGTACAGAGATATAATTATTTAGAATTTTTTAACGACTGCTCGAGTTCAAATATAGAGTACAGTCCCCTACACATAAAAACATTAAATTATAAGTTTTACGGATGAAGCTCGTAAAGTGAAATTACTCTTACCAGGTAAGCCTTTTGGGCGGCCTCGTTGTTATCGATTCGCATGACACCAGAAATGAGGCAACTACGCGGCCACTTTTACAGTTGCAAATAAACTCGCGTACAATGTCTATTTTCACCACTTGAACTTTTCTTCGCCAACAGACACATTAGTTTCTCGAAGGTTTTATGACAGTAGCGCTGTCATTTTTTTTTCATCTTTTGCTTATTCTCCTACGCCCCCATCGCCTTTTGTTTTCTCAAGGTACGGTACTTTCCTGTAGATAACATGGATTTGACTAACCTGCTTCCCGCAACAAATATTTATCGAGAATTCGTATAACCATCAGGGTGTCCCAAAAGTCGCGTCACAATATTCACAAATAGATCGTAAAAACTTGAAAATAAAAGTCGTTCGACTTTTTCATTTTCAATTTTTCGTTGATTAGATATCAATAAAGATTTTGTAACGTTTGTAAGCCAAAACAAAGTGCTTTCGAAATGAAACGTTCGGTCAGAGCCACTCGTAAATTTAGTCTATCCAGAGACTTTCAATTGAACGTTATTCCCTTCATTGTCTCGTTTGATGACAAAATTGGGTCAAGACCTCTCGCTTGAGAATTTATATCAGAAACTCTAAATATTGAGCGCGACTTTTTGGACACCTCGTGTGAATAAATATATAGAGATATATATCTGGCGACTTGCGACGACGCTCATTATACCCGCAAGTCTCGCGATGAGAGCGGTGTAATAAAACGTTTGAGTATGAATCATTGCTCTTATCGCGATGGTCGTTACTACACCCATTAAATTACGTAGAACCGGAAGAAATTTTACTGGTACCGCATTTTTCGGGGGGGTATTACATGTTTTTTTCAGCAATTTATGCGACTTTGCCCCTGAATATTTTCGTGTCACAATTCCACACTACCTTGTAATGTGCTTTGAGTTTTTTTATTTTCGTTTTACGTGGGCTCGACGTAATTAAGAATCTCCTTATTTACGCAAAGAATCTCAAGACTCCGCGAATTAACGCTTGTGAGAGAAAACATTAGCATCATTTTTATGATGACGTTTCGGCATTTATCAAAGAATATTCGTCGGATAAGAATCTTTTTGTCTTTTAGCAAATATTCTTGTTTTTGTGCAAATTTTACAATTACGTCTAGTAAAAAGAAAAAAAAACAAGATTTTATCGCGTGCATCGAGATATTGAAGTTTTTTTTCCTCAGACCAACATCTTGACAAAAATTCACATTGAATTGACACAAAATAATCTTCCATGGTTTTTTTTTATCGCACTTTTTATTATTCTATATATTCGGTTCGTTTTTATCAAAATAATTCTTAGATTACATTATTTGTAGAAAAATGCATTTTACGAGGCGTTACATCGCGCTGTGATCCGCGTTGAAAAAAAAGTGTATAAAGAGAAACAGTGATAAGGCGAACAGACGAATTCTTTGTGAGACGAGTTTAGGGACCGAAAAAACTTAACAAGAACTTCACAACTATGCTAATGTGTGTACACAAGCTTCGAAAATATACGTTCTCCTTTTTTTCGGGCCGAAAAAGTAGGATAGAAATAGAGAGATAGGAAAAAGCATGAGATAAAATCGAGCCTTATCGGTGAGACGAAACGAGATGAAAAGAAAAAAAAACGACGGGGCACCAAGAGTCGGGGCCTTCTAACTCGTTCATTGTTCGATATTAAAATGCGTTCCATTCTCGTTTATTTTCGTGCTACACATTTGTTCCTCGCTATTTATGAGATATAATCCGGCGTGTATGGCACGCGGCTTAATAGAAGAAAAGATAATTGAGAAATTAGTCAAATGTGACGTTGCAGCGAGTACGAGCAAATGAGCCAGAGCAATTATATTCGTTCAACGTCTTAATTAAAATGAGAGAGTTTTTCTCAACTAAAAAAACTCGAATAAAACGAGAAATAAATATTTTTGGCGATTAAATCGTTCGTTCATTTATCGATGAAGATTTTTTTAAAGAATGATATTAATAAAATGAAAAATAAGTCATAATAAAATGAGCAACATATTCGACGGTGATACCGAGAAAAGATGAATAATTGAGTTCATTTGAATTTTTCTCGGCACCGCGTCTGCGGGGACAACGAATAGAATAACAAACACACATTACTCAGAAGGAGTGTAAACTCACAGGGACAAGAATGCATTTAAAATTCATTAGCGAGGGTCGTCGTACACGTTAGACCGGAAGTCGTATTTTCCCTCCGTCGTTCTACACTCGTCGAAACTTAATCGAATGCAAAAATGTCTGTTCTCGCGTATCAAACTCAACGTATAGAAACCACGTTGAAAAACGGGAGAAATTTTTTCTCCTCACCGATCCGTGTAATTTAAATGAAAAAAAATGTAATCTCGTTTGAGTTTCAATTTCAAAATGTAAATTAAATCACACTCAATTAAAATTTTAAATTACTGGCTTCATGCTGTACGCTTTTATTTTTTCTCCGACGAAAACAACAGGGATTTCACGAGTTCGAACGAGAAGCCTTAAAGATTTTACTCTGACACGAAATCGGAAGGGACAATACCGGTTAAACACGACTTGTGACGAGCGGTCAATTCAGGTGCTTCACTTCCATCGTTCGCTTCTAACTGCGTTCCAATTTTTCCACCAAGGGATTCTTTTGAACGAAGTGTAAAAAATTTAATCCCTCTATCGCTGTTTGGCACCTATTCACTATTTTTTTGTGGCTACCTGTTTCCTATTAATTCCAAAGCACATGGCATTTCGCACACACTGCACCAAGAAACATGATGAATCTTTTTTGAGTTAACGAAACATCACTCGCGTATTCACAAATCGAAAGTTTGGACTCGTTTTTTTTGGTTATTATTCACTTCGCGGAATAAAATTTCAAAAAGGTGGCAAAAAAATGTAGAGCTACATAAAGTCACGTGGTTGATTGATAACAGAAGCAAATAAACGTGACCACTCGCGACGATGGCTCGTGACCGACTGACTGGAGGCGACCATCCGAACATGCGTTCGAACCGAGCCGGCAAGCCGGTAACCGGCGAAGGGGGAGGCACCGTGGGTCTCTGTGCTTTCTTTTACTACACCGTCTACAGGGTGTCCCCAAATTGGAACCTGCAAATTTACTAGGAGAGTAGAGTCTGCAATTCTGAGAAGAAAAGTTATTCGTCATTTGTCTCTCTGACGCATCGTTGATCAGATATTAATTAATCAATGTTGGGCAATCCTGCACGTTGTCAAGGGACAGCACAGTGTGAAGATCAAATACTTCGACGCTTTTACCGTCACAGAAAGCCTCGAAGACCGTGATTGTGAGCTCGCTACGTCTGCTTCTGTGCAGCGAACCGAAAAGGCGGTTTCTTATGAATATTTCATAAACCGTGCGTCGGAGAGAAAAGTTTGTAGGGACTTTTTTATTCAGAATTTCAAGTTAAATTCAGGGCTATAATTATTGTATATGACTTTCGGGACACCCCGTATATCCTACGTTGCAGATGCCTGGATTGAATTTTCCGTTGGCATCGTTTATGGTTTGTAATACGATCGTTTCTTTAGTGGGAGTAAACATCGAGAGTTTGGTGTTGCAGAAAAAAAATATTGCAACCTGCACACACAACTTAAATGTACATTGTAATAAGAGCATTGAGATATTTCAAGGCCTCAGCAGTGCCGTTTCAAAACCAGTTGGAGGCAGACGACAAAAAAAAAGGTTTGTGAGCGTAAAAAAAAAAAAACGAGGCATGCGTCATCCCGAGAATAGACTGCCTGAAATTTTGGTATCTATCGAGTCCTGCAGCGGTCCTTAAAAGATGAAGGTTGCACGTGGCTCGCATCTGGCAACGACCCGCAGATCGGTTGCTATCGCTCGTTTTTTTATTCCGACGATATCAACATTTTCGTCTGTGACTAATATTTCCAAATAAATACAAACTTCATTTCATGCGACGGAGATGTGTTTTTACTAAAAAATGATTCATTGAAATCCATTCAATAGTTCTCAGATCAACATTCATTTCCTTACGGATATTAACATTTGCGCACTGCTATCGTCAAAATATTCACATCGACGGAAGAACATTTTTTCTGATTTCTAGAATATCTGAAATTTGGTTTTAATGAAATTTTTTACTGTGACTGTACATAAAAAAGTAACGATTGTATAATTTATTACTTTACATCACGAGACTAATTTCGTGTTGAAGTTGAAAATGCTCAATGTCCCTTACAACGGGGCTTCAAAATCACTTGTTCTGTTTAATGTTTTTTGCATGCACATTTTTTTGTTGTATTCATAAGTTTTTTTAGTGCTTGTGTATAACGAGTTGGTGGTCTTGCTGGCTCATGTGTAAAATTTAATGGACGAGAGAGTCCGAGTGGAAAGTTCTTCCTTTCTCCGAGAGCATTTGCGAGAGAGCTCTGCATCGAATATGTCTCGCAGCTCCTTAATCATCGCAGCCTCGACGTACTTTACACGCATATAATAAAACGTATGTACATCGGAGCAGGGGAACATAGCCAAAGCTGCGTTGTTGGCATCGAGAGATAAATTCTGTACGCGGAAAGTTCAGGGACTATTAATCGGTCGCATCCCTTGGGTCTTTGTACGCTCGTTAATCATTTTCTCGACCCGTCAACTCCTCGCTCCGTCTTTCTCTCTCTCGCTCCGTTTTGGCAAAGAGCATTATCACCGAGGATGGGCGTGGGTGCGATATTTTTCGTTCGAGTCCATGTCACGATATCTTCAGATTCAAAGTAGTCACGTGGATGTATCAACAAATTATTCAAACAGAGGCATGTAAAAATGCTTGAACCTTCATTCATGCGAACGCTTTATTTGATCAAGTCCAAGAAGTTGCAATTTATGTCTTGCGTATCAATCAGCGCGAATTGTCCTAATTATTCGTTTCATCGACAATAAAAAGTTGTAACTGTTTTTCGTAATGAAATTTCGCTTCGTAGGCACGGACGTGAGTTAGTAAAGGAAATAATTGCGTAATTCGGGAGCCCGAAGAATTTCGACTCGTAAATGAATGTGTGTGTGTGTTTCCTCCATGAAAATGTAGAGAATAAATGTAAGAGGAGCAACGAGAGAGGTCCCGAGGATTAGAAGCCATAATTCACTTCCGGTAACGTCGCGAGGGATTGAGAGTAGAGAATACCCTCGTTCCTGACGTCTACAAACCTCTACAACTGCCGGACGCTCTCACCCTTTCCTTCTTCTCTATCTCTCTCCGACTCTTCTCTTTCCCCATCAACAAAGTGCTAGCTGGTGCATGCGGGCACGTCGTTCTCGTCATCAACATCGTTGACGGCGGATTCGTCATGTACGAACGACACGAGGCACATCGCTTTAATAACGATGACAATAATAACGCTGAGAGATGAGAACTTTAAACGAAAGTCACTCAGAATTCTTCCAACAGATCAATTTGATGTAATCAATGAGAAAAAATTGTAATCATCATCTCCAATTTATTATTCAAAGCTCCGAATAAATAAAATAGCCGAAATTCCCGAAATCCATTAAATTTCGATTATTTAATTAGACACTAAAAAAGTTAAACGTACTACAAAAGTATATAAATGTTTATACACGTAGTATAGTATGTACTGTTATAAATATATGCAAATATGTGTATCTCGCATCGATATCTCGAATAGTAAATATGCAACATGACTTGCGAGTGCATTGGACCACGTAGAAGCGATAATCTTCCTGTTTTCTTGTTTTCATCGTGCTCAAGCGATTATTCCAATTGTTTTTTTTGTTCCGTTTGTATCCCAGATCTTGGCTGGCTCGTTCTTTATCACCGGGATTCGGACATCGTCCACTTATCATTCACCGTTTTGTGTCTACTGTTTCGCTATCGATCTCGCGCGGGCGGAAGAATCAATGAATAAATGCAACAAGCCGATCGTGACGGAGATCCTTCGGTTCGTCGTCTTGCAACTGCCGTTACATATACACGTTTCAAATTTACATATACATATTCATCGATGTGTTTGTGAGTAAATCGTGATCGAAGTGAACCCTTGTCGCTTCATAAATCCGCGCGCGAAAGAAACGACTCGTACCTCTCGTTTTTTCTCGCTCTTTTATCGCTTTTTTCTTTACTTTTTACTGCAGCGTTTGCCGCGCAAATCTTTGGAGATATCTTTATGTCACCGCCGAGAGTTTCCCACAGTTCTCACCGATTGTCAATAGTAGGAAGCCAACGACGGAGCTCATAAAGTTTCGAAAACTATGATTCATTTGGCGAATTTTCCTCGTGGATGTGCGTCCGTGTGTAAAATCACGTTTCTACTAAAATCATCGAGCGAGTTCTGGTTAAATTGACGTGCAGGAGGTAAAATTTGATGCATTCGAAAATGAATTGAACCAAAACTTCAAACTTTCGGTAAAGTTGTTCAGTGCGGAATACGAAAAGTCAAAATCTCGTAAAATTTCGCGGATCATTTCCCTCCTAAAGTATAGAAATCGTGACACATTTTCGAATCGAATAAAAAAATGGAAGATTTTTAAGCAGCCGACGCGGTACGAAAGGTTTATTTGCGACATATTTCGCGATTGCTTTTATTTACGATTCCAATCGAGACGCATCGATGATTTACGAAGCACAGCAAAGAAGAAAGAGAGAGAGGGAGAGAAAAAAGCAGGGATTGTACGGTGTTGTTTGGGCGACGTCTCTCAACATGAGAGTTGTGAAACACACATCGTTCTTGTCTCGGTAATTACGCTTATGATTTACGTCTCGTCGAGTCTTGTTTGAGGATTCAAAGCCACAGAGTGACGAGCACCGAACGAGCTTTCATTTCATTCTTTCTCGCGAGCTCGTTCCACACACTTGGAAATATGCCTGCGCCGTGTAAAAAGCGTTTCTTCACCGCAGCAGCGAGAAAGGTGCGAGATTGAGACTCGCCACAACGAATTGTGGAATTTTAACGGCGCGACACCTCAACCTGCTCGTTCTTTCATTTGCAAAAATAGCTAAACCTTTTCGTCCGGATTCCTTCTTTTCCTCCGAAGCAAAAAGTAAACTTAGGTTCGATTAGACTCTCGTAATTAAAAAAAGAAAGAACAGAAATGTCTCGAAGTTTTTCTGTTTCTTTTTGAGAAACTCGTATGTGAAAGGGAATTAGAATCGGTGTGCGGCGAGAGAACGATGGGGGCGAGGGAAAGAGAAAAAGAAATGAGAAACCGGCTCGGAAATTTGAATGACCGGTGCGGCGCCGCGGTCGACAAACGCACAAGTTTGAACTCGTATATACGCAAACGTAACGCTCACCAAGCTCTCCACTTGTGAGTAATCCTCGAGGAATGTCTTTTGTCATGGCTCTTTTTTCCCACACAACACGCGCTCGGTATGCGGAGTGAAAAAAAGAATGCGTCGAGATCCGCAAAGAACAGAAAGGAGCAGGGAGAGAGCGAGAGGGAGAAAAGAAGAAAAAAAAGAGAGAGGAGAGAGGCTTGATGAACGGAGAACGAAACTAATGGACAGAAACAGGAGAAAAGAAGGCAAAACAAAAAAAAGATCGAACTTGCGGATTGAAGCGTTAAAGAATATTCGCAAAGGAATTTTTCAAATCAAAAAAACATTTTTTATCATCTGGCCAATGACGATTTTTTTTTCTCTGTTCTTTTCAATCAAATTCAATAATTTAATATGGTTTTTTGCAAAAATTATAAAAATCAAACGATATTATTTTTAATACGTTTATAGTACTGAGAAGATCGATGAAAAATGTGCTGTCATCCAGTCTCCTCGATAATCTATAAGAAGGATGCGGACCGGAAGTGGGAGCGCATTCATTCCAGATCTGATTGGATTCGCGAGAGCTCATGAACACGAATCGAACGTAAACGCGGGGTATGGAGAAGGTTCTGTTCTTCGCGAGGAGGCAGTCTGGGAATAAATATTAACGGCGAAGATAGTGTCTTCCAGCTCGAGACAGTACATCTTTATGTTGATACAAACAAATTAAATGCTGTACTTCCGACAAGCTGTTAATTCAATTAAACAAGATCTGATTGTGCTCTCGGAAAAAGCGCTCTTGGATTTGTTACCTTATTCCTAAATAGCGACTCAAAGTTGAAAAATGAGAAAAAAATCTTAAATTTTATTGCATTCTTCAGAAAAATGATATTTCTCTTTAACTGTTAGTTATATTTTTCAAAGACTGATCACTGCAAAATTCGAAAGCTTCTCCCAGCAGCGAGTTTCGTGAATGATTAGTGCCATTAGCACAAAATCGTTAATGAGGCAAAGATGCCTTAAGAGGCTAAAAGAGTAAAGAGAATGAACTGAAAGACAGTCACGGTACATTAGCAAAGTATTAGAACCTGGTTACGGGGGGGTACGAGAGTCACATACGGGACAAGTGAATCACTGTATCAATGCCGCATGTTCCCTTTGGGTTGCGCGTTAATCCGGGGCATGTGTGCAACCGATTTACGCTCGAATGCTGCTTCTACCGTGTGTACCACGATAACAATATTTTCAGTAGTTGAATTTGGAGCGACACGCCGGACGTGTCTTTGGTCCTTTCCTCAACCTAACAATTTGGTGGTGAGTTTTTGAGCCCGGATTTCGTCCCGAAAACGTCGTAAAAATGTTCGATTTCCAAGATTTGTAACAATCATGATAACAATATTCGCTTATACGTGAAGTAATCGTGGTCATAAAGACACGAGATCACGATCCGTTGAGAGCTAGAGACGGAAAGTACGTGAAAGGAAGTTGAAAGAAGCGGGTCGTTTTATAATATCGCGAAGGCTCACCTGGTTGATATAAATTGGTCGGCGTGACGCGTAAATCACAGCAACCTGTGCGCAAAAATACGCGATAAGTGAAGAAAGCATAATCGAGTGCTCCGGCGAAGTGAATGGTCAGCGTTTACGATTTATATACAGGTTTTTCGCAATAACTACTTATACTCGTTTGTTAATTTCTCGAAACAACATATGAATTAAACTTGTACCGGTTGCTTTTTATTTTTTCTTTAACCACGAAACTTACGCGCGAGCGAAGCCATGAGCGGGCTGTAGATTTTATTCCAAACAGTAGAATCATTCATTTTCATGCAATGGGTAATTAATTCGATAGTCATTTTTTTAACATTTTTCAACCATGATTGAAAAATAATTCCATAAGTTGAAACAACAGGCGAATCACTAGCGGTTCGTAGAAAAAAAAAACTCAATTGATTGCATTCGCGGAGGCGGGGCGGGGGGAGTGAAACTCGGGGAGGGATCGATCTTGGCCAAAATTGAGGCGATCTATTGTGGGGGAGCGAGGAGGCAACAATCTATTTTACCGACCGTGGAATCGACCGTTGTAAATTTTTCTCGTCGATATGGTAGCTGCGGTGAGAGTTTTGTTTAGCATCAGAAAATAAGCCGTCGATGTTTTACCCTCTTCGAGTTGGTAAGGCTGGAAACTTTGCTCTATTCAACGGATAGTATACTTGAGCTACATAATATCTTGGACGCGCGTTTGTGTTGATAAATTTCTAGTTTACTCACGGCGAGTAACGACATTATCATTTTCATCACGTCCGCAATGCGTTCGGGATGTATGTTCGAAATTCAGTTTCAGGGAGGGACGATAAATCTTGTAAGAGGTTCGTGCCGGCTTGTGTGACATGATGTAAAAAACCACAAACAGTGTAATCCGAGTTCAATATACTCGAGAGCGAGTGAGAGAGAGAAAAAGGAAGCGGGCTGTGTAATTTTTTATGCTTCGGGGTATTGCGCGATTTGAATAATAAAATGTGCCGTCTAACGCGGTGCCAAATACTCGAACAGAAACACACGTAAAATTGTATGCATTGACAGGAAAGCTACATACAGGGTGTAACTTTAAGTTTTAACGAATCGATCAACGAGTTAGACAGAAATGTCATCGTCAAACTTGGAGGAGAAAGTCCTCAGTTTTACTCACATTCGTCCGACCGTAGATAGTATTAAAAATGTGAAATTTTCGAATGTTATGACATCGGGCACATTCATTTTTGAGTAAACTTTCCATTACCATCGGTCTTTTTTTGTATAATTCGAGCAACTAGTTCAAAGTTATATAAATCGTGGTTTACGTGCAAAAAAATGTCAAGAGCTACATATTCAAAAATTTCACTGGAAAGCTATGAAAAGTCAACCTTTGAAAACCTTGAGAAAAATAAAAGATACGAAACAGCGGAGAAGCATCCTGCTGACTATTTAGCGGGGTGGTGCGAGAAAACCTTTCGTCTTGGCTTCTCAATTGTCCGGACGTCTTGTCATACGTTGGGTTATAACTTATAAATGAATACCTAATGAACCGCAGATCGCGGGGAAGAAAATCACTGAGGATTTTTGCCTGTACGTCTACTGTGTACAATGCGAAGATAAAAAAAAAAAAAAACAGAGGTTTTTCTTCGTCCGTGGTAATAAAAGAGGGAGGAGGATCGCGTGCAAGCTCACTCTCCACGATCACGTGTCAGAGGATTGCGTGCATTTGTGCATATGTAACAAATTCTATCGATTGACGAGGGTAACATCACGGTTCGCATAATATTTTCTCCCTTCTTCCGTGCTCGCTGCCCCTCGCATTGACAACCTTTCTTCAGGAACCAACGATCGCAGTAAAATCCGCTTAGGGCTCTCGTTCAATGAAACGTACGACGAGGATATTGTACGAAAGTGTAAAAAAAAGAGCAATGAGAAAAACGAATAGGTTCGGTCGACGAATTTGGAAGGGTGAGCAAAAGAGGCTCCGAAGATTAAATAAAGGTTTACGAACCGGTCCGTGCGCACCGAATACATTTTCGTGTATGCCAGTTTTGTTGTTATTGGCTATTTCATGGCTCCGCGTTGAGAGAACACACACGGCAATTAAAAAGAAATTCGTTCGAGAACGATGAACGAGAAAAAGAAATAAGCGAGAGTAGGTGTAACGCACGCGAGGGGAATGGAAAATGCTGCAGTCTTCGAACATTGGCAACGAAGAATTGCAACAACGACGAGGACAAGGCAAATCATCGGATGTAGAAGGTCCAATTAGCACTTTCCGTTCAACCGCGACCTCGCCTCTTCTCTTTTTCCTTATTTTTTTCCATCTTCGCTCAAAGAGTTGCGACATTCCGAGTCAATAATTTAAACAAATACACTTCAAAGTAGTCTTTCTCTAAAAATACTTTAAAAAAATGGCTTGGCTGTCCTTAGAAAGTTATACGAGTTCGAATAAGAATATTAATTTAAGATGGCGAGTGAATTTTTTTTACACCTACACGAGCATGAATTAATAATGAGTAATTCGAAAAATATTTATCGAAGGAGCGAGGAGAAAAGGAGCAAGAAGAAAAGGTAGTAATAATAGTCGGGGGCCCCCGGAATCTGTTGAAATGGTTGGGACCGAGGGTGAGTCATCGTCGTGCGAGAGCCAAGCCCGAACCCAAAGAGGGGAAGAGACCGATTAGGACAGGTAGGCGATGTCCTTAATGTCATCTCTTTTTTTCGTTCCTTATCTCTTTCTCTCTTTTCTCATATAATAATACTGCTCAAACGACTTTCGTTCTCAAGGCCGAACGAATTCGTTCGTGCGTGTATAGTGCGTCGAACGTGGAGAACCATCGAAGAGGACGACTCCTAATCCTATGTACACAACCGTATTAATCTATTTATACAGGGTGCTCTGAAAATCAATCGGAAAAAAGTGCTCAACTATTTTTATCTCCGATTCAAAATATTGTTACGTGTAGTAATCTCATTATATTGACGAAGCTGCGTGTTTCCGCAGAAGAGGCCATATTTGAAAATATGCGATAAGCTCGCTAAGAAGTTGTACTTGCTTCGTCTTTTTTTTCACTTTGTTCATCGATTGCCTGGTTTATTTAGTAGCCAACGCTTCTTTTCATTCTTAAAACCGTAAATATCGCAATAATTGAGCATATAGATCTATATTTTCTTTGACAAAATACAAACGAAAACGAAGGAATATAAACGTTCTGACATTTCTATAGCCAGATATGTATAGATATACGGAGAGAGGTAATAAAGCGAGCGAGAAAGAAAGAAAGAATGCTGGCGTGTGAGTCAAACCACTGGCATTCGGCCTGCATCCTGGTCTACCATTAGCCAGGGACCACTGCTACGTGAGCGCATATTTTAGTCGTATATTTTAACCGCCACGAGACAGTGACCAATCCTTCGATTCCAAATTGTGACATCCAGCTTACAGTCGTAAAGAACGAACGTGGGGAAAGAGAAGAAAAAAAAGGAAGTGATTAAGTGTTCGCGCGATGAATAACAACAATAACAAGCATCATAATTATTTTGAAAATATTAAATCGAAATAATAAATTTATATTGACAAAATTATTCAATATTATGTGAAAAAGAGGGCAGCGCGAAGAATTAGTTTTCGGAAGAAAAACGAATTAGGGTGAAAGAAGGAGAGAGTCGATGATAATTCGAAATTCCTAAACATGAGCAGTTAATTAGCATGTACAGCTGTGCATGAGCAAATAGACAGTGCGGTGTGTCGTTTTCTCTGTAAATGAACGATAATTATACCGTTTCGAGTATAGAAGAAAAAAGAGAATCGAGTCTCGAAAGTCTCTCGGAGTCTCGATACTCATTCGTCTACTGCAACAACTGCGCGTCAATAGCTATATATAAAAATCTTTAGCGCGGTAAACTTTCCTCGCGATTATTTCTCAGCTCGTGGAATGTCGTCGTGAGGAATACGAGGACAGCCTTATGAGGCAAAAACAACATCTATAGCTAAATTCATTGCCGTACTACTCTTCAATTCAATACGGACATCGTAAAATTTCATTAGACGTTCTTGAGACGGGAGTTTAACGAAAACAAATGTTAGCAAAAAATAACGCGCGATATTAAGAAAGTTTATGATGCAGTTCAAATGTAGTGCTTAAAATAATTCTCGTATGCAATAATTTTTACTTGACTTCACTCGGAATTCTGATAGATATATTTTGATACGCGGATTTTAGAGGAATCACGATTTTTGACATTTTTGAATAAGCTGTCAAGCCTGAAAAATACATCAAATCGTGGAGCATAGTTTTTTGTATTTAATTGAAATAGTGCGTTCGGTACCTGACTGTCAGGTGGTCCATTGGAATTATGTAGAGGTCCTTGAGTAGCTGAGGAGGACGAATTTAACGGTGAGGCTGGATTTCCTCCGAGACCAGAACCATTACCTCCGCTACCAACGCCTCCAAGGCCAACACCACTTTCGTTTCGTTCCATTTTTTTCGATAATGCTCGATGGATATGTATTTTATTATTTCACCAACACCGCGTTTATGACTACACCATATTCGAAAACATACGAGCGCACTCAAATATCACACAATTATTATCACTTTTCCTGCACAACAATCCTATTGTTCTTTCCTCGAATGAGACCCAACGAGATGAACAATTTTTCTCTCCATATCTCGCGTTGTTTATGCTAAACAAATATAATCCCAGCATCCCACGTCTCGAAAGCGTTTCATAATCCTGTTCGACGAGAATTTCTTAATCCCACTTATTTTTGTCACATTAAAACCACAATCCTCATCATTTCTATTTTCATCCAGTTACGTTTCCTTTCTTTAATTCTTTCCTTTTACTCTCTGATATTCCACATTTCTTCGGTTGCAAAAAGATGTGCGATCATCCGAGTGTGTCCACCGGAAACACGTGGCACATCGTTTACGATGAGAACGACAACTGCGAGAAGAGAAAACTCCAAGCCCAACCTGAGTATTAATGTTTCGTGCTCGCAACGTCGGTGAATGGTGAAAAAGTGGGCAGAGAGGGAGGGGGCTCAGGTTGTCCGTGTGTATAGTACACTAGATATATAAATATATAACGCTTATATATGCGTACCACATGACCACAAAGATCGAGCAACCAATGGGCTACGAATTCTAGTTTCCCTTCGCCTTCACCTGCTTCGCTATGATTCGTTTACTATGTTTTTTTTTTATTTTTTTTTTATTTCTTCAAGATTCGTTCTACACTTTTTTTCTTCTGTCACTCATGTGTGTCCGCACTCTTTCTCGTTTTTATTTTTTACTTCGAGTTTTGCTTTACCCTCGATATATATTTTTTTCTGCCCGGCCTCGCTCAACGACTACGGCAAAATATTCAGCCACAGTGAGCAATGTATCTTACGTATTTATTATTATGTACGTAACGTTTTTATGTGTTTGTGTGTGTGTGTTTGTAAGTGTATTTATTTATTTCATTGGATCCCGCTGCCAAGACATACGAGCCACGCGAGAGATCACATATCGGGGATTTCGATCTTCGATACAATCGGAATCAGTCGATCGCGTGGTAATGTTTCCAGCATAATTTCCTTCTTCTTCGGCATATATATATTATTTGATCACTTTTTTTTTCACTTCTTCCATCTCAGGATCGAGATTTTGCGGATATCTCTTTATCTTGCCGAGCGCATCACAGAGTGAAATTCTTTGCGAGAAAAATTGGCAATTTTTCTCTGAAACTAAGCGTTTTTTATTCACTGATTTTTGTTATTGTCCGTTGTTATTCGATTGAATTTTCGATTCGATCTGGTGAAATTTTCCGGATACTTGCGGATTTATCTTTTCATTGAAATGTCGATTACTATTGGAGGTTGGTCAAAGTTGAAAAATCGACGCACAATATATAATTTCTTTAGGCTCGTTCCTGAGCACTTGTCCCGGTACAACTCGACGATCCTTTCTACCTGTCGACTGCTCCTCGCGCGCATTCCACGTTACCCCCACTCTCGGACATTTCCCCGATTGATGGTAAGAGGGGAGGGAAGGAGCGGGAGCAGAAGGGTACACGCGAAACTTGCAGTAAAATGCGTAAAGGAGTATACGTGAAGCCGCTGATGTGGCAGCCGGCAGAGAACGAGGTTCCGATCTTTTATAGGTGTTCCGAATTGCCCCACTCTACGTCATGTGTCAAAGGGACTTGGAAATAATGATTGAAAATCGTAAAAATAACATTTATTGACGGTTCAACAGATTTTTTATCTTGAGAGGCCGAAAATAAGGAGCAATAGGAGATTCAAATGAAGAAAAAAGATGGGACTTTGGAGCGCAGATGGCGGAAGATGGGTGAATAAAGCAAAAATAAAAAATAAAGATATAAAGAGCGAAAATGAAAATGGCCGAGCTTAACGAACGCCCACGAGTCACTGGGAGGAGAGAAAAAAAATCGAGTCGGTGGTTCGTTATGTGCGTGTCCGTGTGTATGAGAGAGAAGGTAAACGCGTGAAGAAGGGCCCCCGATATCCTTCGAGATCCTGATGTGATGGCACACAGCGATGAAGAAAACCGGTATCACCCACGAACTTGAGCGTCTCGGCGTATATAGTATCGAAGAATCAAAAGAGCGACACGTTTCGTGTTTTCGTGACACCGATACGGCGGGTATAACATTCGAGGAGCGTTCGCAACATTCGCAACGAGATCTAGGCTGAAGGATCTTGATTTATCGAGCCAATAAATCCTCTGCCGATTTCTTAGTTCCTCGAGATTCGGCGATCGTAGGAATTTGGATGATGCATAAAATCATGGGGCTCCCCAACGTCGTTTTAATCACTTGTTCGTTCGTTTAAATAGCCAAGTATTATTGGCAAGAAATAAAAGTCTAAAGAAATTGAATTGGAACGAGAGCCACGACGTGTTTAACGTCCTGCGGTGGCATTCGTGTCCACCGCAGAAAGTCCTGCTGGCAGCGAAGGAGGAACGCGCTCGACTGCTACGTCGTAAGCGATGGCGATGGAGTCGAGAGTCGCGGTGTTACCGGCGGCAAACGAGGGAGAGAGAGGGAGAGAGAAGCGGCGAGGGGTTCTCCTTCGCATCGAGGAGGACTGCTCGCTCGACTGTGGCGGAGCTAAGAGAGAAAGAGAGCTGGGCAGCTTGTAGGAGCTAGGAAATTACGGGAACAAGAGGGAAAAAAGAAGAAAAAATAAGCTCGGAGCTATGCGCGATATATACCTATGATTATATTCCGTTTCTCGATGTTGATTTTGCTCCTTGTAGTGGCTTAGGTATACGCAAATGCGCGAGTTTTATTCTCAACGTTGAAATAAGACGAAGAATTTGCGTAGATCAGGGCGCAGCGAACGAATCGGTAAATATTGATAGGATATGGTCAATATGGGTTGAAACGAGTTGACAGGAATTGCAGGATTCTAGCCACCAACATAGCCACCTTCAGAACTTGAGGCTACAAAATGGCAGCTAATTTAGCCGATTATTAATGCTTCGCACTATCGCAACAATTATGTTTCTACCGTCTACTTGGTCAACGGTAATTTGAACATTCGGAAAAGGTGGAGGAACCGGTTGGTACGATGATATCGCAACTTTGTACCAAAACTGTGTTTTATCATCCGTCCTTTCCACTCGTGTTCGTAGAACTTTTACCACCATTTTCTCTGTCTTTCGTTGGATTTCCAGGGTGTGTGCCGGTAAATATGAAGGAGAATCAGAGACACGTTCACCGATGGTAGTTAAAAAGAGTAGTTCCTCAAGAGTATAGACGAGAGGAGAGAGAGAGAGAGTGGAAGTTCTGGGCCCGAGCAGGCCCCTGACTGTGCCTCGAATGCTCGTTGGGCCGATGCTTTCGAGGGAGAAAGCGAGAAGGAGAAACGAAAAGAAAGGGAAAGACGCGGAGAGACTGTTGAGCAGACACCGGTTTGTGGTTGGGATATGGCCCCGCACGGCTCTCGACTCTCCTCCCTCCTCTCAGGTTCACTTTATCGTATACTATACCATCTACTTCTTCCCGGTATCTTTATATATTTATACATCACGTATATATCTATATGTACATTGAGTGTAAATATGTAGAGTTTGAGAGAGGTCGTTCGTCGAGGTCTCTTTTTCCGCATCTCTCTCTTTCTCGCTATTCCTCTCGCGCTTTTACGATCTTTCTTATCCAGGTGTGTTCACTCTCGACGTTCGAGTAAAAACGTGCCATAATAATATGGAGATATGCAACTGTACACCACGTAGGTGTGACATAGAGTAAAAGGTATTTGCGTAATTGATGCGTAGCCAGATCTCAGTGCGTTCACAACGTGCTCGGTGAATGTTCTTTACCATCAACGACATTTACCTCGAGGCTTCGAATATCCTTGCCAAGAGGAACTTGAAATTATCGTCCCCTCCAACCAAAAGGTTAATTTTCGTGAAACTCTCAGGACATCCAGAAATTTCGATAAGCTCTGGATCTTGATTAATACTTTTCAAAGTCTCTCTTTCCAGCCTCACCACTAATTAGTCCCTGAACTTCAATTGCCTCGTTATACAGAAACCTTATCAAGCTTCCTTCTGCTTTACATCACCAAAGAACCAGATTTACCGAATTACTCATTACTGCGTTTGCTCTGCGGCGACAGAACTTTACACCGATGCCTTGGATCCCCAAAAAATGACCCATCCCGCAGCAGAGGGTGGGAAAGTAGGTTGATTGCGCGCCAAGAAACTACCACTTAAAATCATAGGCGGTCTGTTCAAGAACTCAAGTGTTTACTAAAATGTTCCATCATCATCTACATGTGTAACGAATTATCGCAACTGATACTCGAATCACTTGAAATCATTCGAGATAAACGAGGTTCACACGAAAAAGACTGTTGTCCTTTGAGAAAAAGACGAATTTTGTATTTTTGCTAAAATCTTACTGGTTTTCACGACCTTCCAGAATTTTAGCTAGTTTTACCTTTTTTTCGACGCTTCCCTTGCACGAGGTCACTTTTTCCTTCCAATTTAGTGAGTTTGTCTTGCTCTCGGTTACAATGCTTGTTTTTCACTTTTGTTTTTTCTTTTTCCCTGGGCCAAGGGCGTCCCCGAGAGTGTCTATAGGAGAAGGATGCGTAACTGAGGTGGTCGAGACAAGAGAGGAATGAACGCGTCGAGAGTTTATAGGGGCATCAGGTAGCCGGGGTCGCTTTCTTTTCGTAAAAGACGCCTGCGGAACCCTGCTCTTTACATCTTCGATCTTCGGTTGATGAGGAAAAGGCAAAGGTAACGCGAGGGCGCGGTCCTGTTATTCCATCTTCTCTCTCCTCGCCTTCTCTCGTCTCATTCCACTTTCTTTTTATTTTATTTTATTCTTTTCGCAACCTTTTACCAGTCTTTCGTCGCGCTTTGCGGTCGTTGCCCTTCTACACGTTCGGTTACTTCGCGGTCTTCCATTGTTTTTCTTTTTTATTCTTCTCTCTTTCATTCGAAGTTGTATAGCGGCATACGAATCTTTCTTATCTTCAATGAAAGAACTTTTTGTTTTGACGGCCAGTTTTCAGAAACTTTCTTTGACAGATAAAGATGTCAAAGTTCGCTTTGACAGTTAAAACTGGGCTGAATGGGTTAATTCGTCTCGGAGCCTCTTGAAACTTACAGACGCTTGGTGCAAATAAATTTACAAGCATTTTGAAAAAATAATGTTAAACCGTCATATCTGCAGATATAATCCGTAGACATACGTGGCGCAAAGTAAAACTATGTACAAAGTGGCAGGATTGCCTCGACCCAAGAATATCGAGTTTCGGTATGTCTTTAGATTTACGCGCGAGAAACAAGATAGAGGAGAATTGAGAAAGGGTGTGTTTCCGAACACCCTCGTGTACGAAGGAGCGAAGAGATGATGAAAAAAGAAAAAAAGAGGAAATTGCTCGTAGATCCAAGAGGAGGATGAAGCGAAGGTTATTGAACACCGATGATTTGAGATGCCGAACGCTGGATAATTTGCATCGAACGTAATTGGAGGATGGTTAGAATAAAATAGATTTTCATCGACACCCAGGCGCAGATGATTAACTTTGAAAGGGTGTAGAGAAAAATAAAGGTACGTAATTTCATCGAGAGCTAACAACTTCTTTGAAATTGAGTATTAACGTCGATAACTATCTTTTCAATGAAGAAAGATGCAACGGATGTGAGATTTCCAACAAATTAGGAAAACGATGATTTTCAAGGGAACGATTTTTTTCACGAGTTATCGGTCTCGCCTGCTTCTCCCCGGGTGTCCCAGCGGGAGTGATCGCGTCTCGTGCATGGAATGTTTCCTCTCTACAAAGTATTGGCGCAGCAGGGGAGCAAACATGTTGTTGAATCATCTTGAAAGATGCGAAAGGAGCTTTGAGTGGTTTAAATGAAAGTACGAAAAAAGATAAAATACATTTTTTTACAACAATTTTATTCGCAATGCGACCATGACAGAATGTACGTTGTCGAGTAACTCGCAGTTCGAGGTGTGGATACGCGTTCCTTCGATTCTATGGTCCATCTCTCTCGCCCGTTTGTTCGCGCGGGATGATCATCGTCATCGGGTGGCTCACACTCAACCGGTTTCTCTCTCGTTCGTACCACTACCATACAAACTCCCTCTCATATCCTTCGACAAACCTTCCGAAGCCTCTCCGAGGATAATGGAAAATTTATTTCCCCCAAAAGCTTTGCAACGTATCTCTCGAGGAGGAGGAGGAGGAGGAGGAGGAAGAAGAATCAACAGCTTTACGAAGGTGGCATGTTTCACGTCGTTCTCTACCTCGGATTTATATTTATACAGGATCCGCTAAAATTTACGTTCGGCCAGCTTGATGGTCAAATTTCCAAGTGCAACGTTCTCCTGATCATCGGCCTCGCCAATTTCGACCAATATTTTGGCAACCGTGCAGTGTAGAATTTTTTTTTTTCTCTTGGTCAATGCGGTCAAGTTTGAATAAACTTTCAAGTTTTTGCGACTTTTGATAAATCCTGTATACCCGCGGATAAATTGGCCCCTCCATGCGGAAGAGATATGTTTTCAGTCGTTCATTCCCTTATATTATATCCGCAAGCAGGAAACTATGCAGCCGTGTCGCACAGAGGACTTGGTGCACGCGCGTATATATATAACCGCGGGGTTATTCATTATATAGTCAGGTTAACGTCGTGGCCCGGGAGCCATCGGTTAACCCGCGAGTAAACTTGCACTCGTGGCTGCCGATTCAACCAAAAATATCTAGAATTCCATGCTCTCTCACTAATCTACCTTGAATCATGAATCCTCGAAGAATGAAAATTACGAGCTACCATTGTTATCTCTGCTGGAATTTAATAACACGAGGGCAAAAAGAAAGCACCGGATGGAAGGATGCGAAGAAAATGTATTCTGCGATGCGAGGTACATAAAAGTAACGGTATTCTATTTCTTTTTTTCTTTTAAGGTTATCAAAAATGAAAAGAATCGGAAAAAGGAGCCAATAAACACGGCAACTATAAATTGCACGGTCGAGGGAACAGCGTAAAATATAAACACATACTAAACACACATGTACGCGAAATATGTGTGTGAACGTTGTATCGGTATATTCTGACGCATTCCGATCTATTTTCACAAAACGAACAACATTCACCGCGTTCTCCAGTGCGCGCGCACGCACACAATGGCCGTGGATTTGAACTGCCGCAACAGAACGTAGAATATGTCCTAAATTTTGTAAAAAACGGTATGACCAAAGTTTAAATATTTATTTCGAAGCCTCTTGGAGGTTTTATCGAATGAAACAATTGACGTTTGACAATTTCACGATATTTCCTGGACGAATTACGTCCAAAAGTTATAACAGCGAATGTGAGTGGTTCAATTGATCAACACCGAGGCTTGTATGGTAAAATATCTGGTAAGTAGTATCGTACAAGTCCAACGAGAAGACGGCCCTCTCAGCTCTCCTTGAGCATTAGCATACCTCACATATTTTACGACAGGTAATTGCCGCAGGCTTTATCTCGGGAGGGAACTGGGCGATTAATCGTTATACCGGTACTCCAAAGATAGATCTTCGAAGCTGCGAGATATCGGGTGTCCTAGAACCGCTCGCAAGGATGTCAATGCGATCGCGTTAGATTCTGAAATTTTGTCTCTTGTGTCGAAAAGTTGCGTTGAATTAACGTTTTTCTATCGAATCAAGTGTAGAGGATTGATCATTGAATTGGAATGAAGTTGAACCAGAAATAAACGCGGAAGGAGTTTTGACGTCTTCGGTGAACGGATGAACGGGGCAACAACTATGTGGTGGGTGAAATGGAATGATTAGTATGCGCCAGTGACGTTGCATCGTCGAAGAATAAAAAGGCTCGACAACTTGAATCTCAAGAAGTTCGCAACCAACCCATGCTGGAAATCTTCGAACCGTATCATTTCGAGTACACCATATACTCAGCAGCGAGCAATTAAAGTGTAGGATAGATGTAGAAGAGCGAGCTTCAGGATTGTCAAGGTCGAAAGAGTTTCTTCGTGTGCTTTTGTATATAGCTTTCCGTCAAAAAATCTCTCGCTCCCTGTTTGCTTTCTTCGGACTCTCTTGACCCGTGGGAAAATGTCCCGAGGGAAGACCTTTTTTCCTGCCAACTCGCGAGTCATCGCGTTGATCTTTGGCGCGAGTTCATTAACGCGATACGGACGAGAGAGTATCACCCCGCGCGCTATATACGTTTATTGTGCACGCCTCGAGCATTCTAACCGGAAGTTCTCCACGCTCGAGTCGCGAGGAAATGCGAGGACGCTCGCATCGGTGATGTTCGATCGTATGACCAATTGAATTTAGTACCGCAAGACCGCGCGATTTCGCGACGAACTCGGTCAATTAATTTTCTAATTTTCGCCGATATTTTTTGAATGTCGATAGAAAAAAGTTTCTTATCGTTTCGTGCACCAAATTCGATTCGATCCTCAAAGTGTTTTATGTGTGGGCGTATTTTTCGGGCGACAAAAAAAACTGTTTCAATGCCTCGAGGCTCGAGGCATCTGGTTTTTTTTTTTTACATTTAATTATCCATCAGAGACTCGTCGGGAGGGATAAAAATACAGGCGCTGATAAAGTCACAGGGCGTTGTGAGTAATCTACGATCGAGTTCAAATAAACTCAAATAAGCTCGATCTCATTCGCAAATTATTATAGAGCGCAATCGGTTCGCGAGTTAATAAAAATCCTACTCTTCTCCCGATCAAAATAGAAACATCAAGACAGTCTTGATTAGCGAAAAAAAAAAGACATCATACCCTGTGTTTGCGCCGATGTCGCCTGCTGCTGGTGCTGCGAGCATCGCCAAAGAGAAAATCATCCCTTGGAAAATGAGGAGGCCCCGAGTAAGTTCTGGTTGAGGCACTGATTTTTTTTCTCGAACTTGTTTTTCGCGACGAGCGTCTGTTTGAGCTAACCCGACGTTTCTCTTCACCGTGAAATAATTTTCCGAATATTTTCATTATTGTACTAAAATAATGCCAATGAAAGAACTTGGAAAAAACTAATCACCACAACCTTCGGGCTGTTTTAATCGATTTTCCGCGGATTGGTGATCGACCAACGATGTTAAATTTCGTGGTCAAACCATTTTTTTATTTATATTTAAAAAAACGTTGGAATAAAAAGAAATTTGCAACAGCGATAACGAAATAAGGAATTTTCAAATATCGGACGAACCGTTAAAATATACCACTCTGGTTTGGTCGATGATCACCAATGCACTAAGTTAACACACGCGGAAGCGGGGCTATTGGCGCATGGCTGGTGCCACACGATCTCTGTCGCATGTTCGTCACTTGGAATGACGGACCGCATCAATCCATAGATTTCAATATACGTTTACGCCTTTGACGACGATTTTTTTCCTTTTTTTTTCGCTGTGCTAGTATTTGTGTATCTTGTCGATATATTTATGTCCGTGTATGCATTTGTTGTGCGAGAAAAAGAGAAAAGAGAAAGAGTGGGAAAATGTGTGTGTACCGAGGGGCGGTTCCGGACAAGATTATCGTTACACCGCTCAACCGAATCTAAACGTACGGGCTAACCATCAATTTCCTAATATCAATGTCGCAATAAAATTTAATTGAGAAAAATATTTGACAATTCCATAAAAAAAAAAAGTAGTTTCACGCGGTTTTTAATGAAGCAGGATGAATTAATTTAGTGAAAACTTTTCTCACGGTCGATCTCGATCGAGTGTTAATTATTGCAATGACAAAATTGATGTTTTGAAGCAACGTTCAACAAATATTTGTTCGTTAAATTAAGTTATAAGAGAATTTAAAGAAAATGAAATATCGGATAAACTTTGGCGTAATATCGATTGAGTTACATAATGATTGTAGCAATAATTACAATATGATAATGTTTCGTTATGCGTCAGAGGTTTCAAAAGGATGAAAAAAACTTTCTACTGTCGATTGGAAAAAAATGATAATAGTCAAAAATAACGAGCCGCATACCGGTTCGAATAAAAAACGAAAGCGATCGAACCGAAATATTTTTCATTATGAACCACTACCTTGCTGCTGGGCTCTTGGCGTCGAAGATACGATCGCATTAATGAGGACGAATGTAGTGAAATTCAAAAAAGTAAAAGTAAATAGTCGATGTATTATTTTTTGGTAGGGCAGAAACTTGCAAAGAAAACCAGAAAATTGATGTTGCAAAGAAAAAACAAATTGCAATTTTTGTCTGCAATTTGAAATTTTCACACCCTCGATAAATAGTGTTTGTGAAAATATAAATATTTAGAATGAATATAGAAAAAAAAATGTTATTATTCAAGAGTTAAGGTCAGGGCTGTCGTTTCTTTTTAGAATATCTGATAAAAGTGTTGCGGACGGAATTTGTTGCTTCGCACCATACTTCTATTACCACAGTCTTAAACAAGAAGTGGCCTTCGTGAGCGTGTTGTTTACGTGGAAAAAAAAAAGTATCGAAACGACCATAGGAAAGATGGATTAGAAGCCCTATAGGGATGAACCGGCGTCGTTAATACCGGACCCTGATACTTTCAGACACGTGTGCATGAACGCGGTTTTCTTACTCCCTGCCTCTCATTTCATTTCAAAAATTACTTTCGAATAACAAATTTCCACCTTCTGTTTATCGATTAATCTATTCGGAGAACTGACTCATTGTTGCCAATTAAAAAACTAAGATTTCGCAGCAATCGCAAATACTTTGATTCAACAGTCATGCGTAATCCGATACATATATTTTAACGGTGGTACTGAAAACATTTTTCGTCAATATCAAAGAAGCGTAAAAACAGATTTTTTCTCCTTTTACTGATTTTCGTTTGAATAATGTAGGAAAATCGCTGAAGCGATTGTTTTCAATCGAGTGTTCAGTGGGAAGCGTCACCTCATGGAAATATTAAGAAATTTATAAGCACATATGCTTTTTACCCACAGTTGATGAATCAATGGATTCGCGAGAAAAGTATAAACGTCGAACGTCATTAAAAAAATTTTAGAATACGTACAAATCGACAGTAACAATAGTGATATGACGAATGAAGTGTAGACGATAATCAAGAAACGCAGAATGTACTTCCCGAAAAAAATTACCGTCCGCAGCAGATAACTTACCGACCGTCGGTAAAGTTTTCACTGCCGACGGTCGATAAAGTAGGAACTCCTGGAAGTTGAAGTCTTTTGTGACGACTGTACCGGCAGTATTTTCGAAAATACTAAATATTTTCGAAAAGTAATGTTGCCCCAATTTCCCACGAAGCATATCATGAGAAATAAGTGCCGGTTGGTGTATTCGAATCTTCGAATTCGAAAAGCATTGTGAATCCAGTAAAATCAACATTTTTCGTCCAAATCTTTCTGGAAACGATTAGTCGAGCATTTTAAATTGACTCACCGGTTCGTCGACAGGTTCGTCCAGAACTTCGAGAATCGGATCCGAACCCGTTGAAATGCCATTGGGATGTACGTAAGGTGGGCAGTGATTCGGAGGCGGAGGTGGTGTTCCCGAGGGTGTCGGTGATACGGAACCACCTCGCGAATGATCCTGAAACTCGCTGCGTCTACGCGAGTCCGAAATAGGACTGAAATAGAAAAATCACAAAAACCGCGTATTAGAAATCATACAGAAAATGAAACACTATAAATTAACAACGATAAGTAGCGCTAAAATGTTTCCGACTTGAGACGATATGTTTTAATTGATTATCAGGCACGCGTGGGAGGGGAGGAGGGGGCAGAAGAGAGAGAAAGAGAGAGAGAGCGTTGGAGGGATCTTGATAACTAAATAAAACACTGTATTGAGGTGCGTGATAAGATTAGACGTGGAACGTAGTCTATTAAGATGGGAAAAAAGGTATCTGCGAAGATCGCTCAAATTATAACACTTCTGTTTTATAATAAAGAGAATATATGCGAGTGCAATTAGCTATTTTTTTTTTCTTTTTTCAACAGTGCTCACGGTCGACGAATGTTTTTGCTTCGAATCTTCCCACCGAGATAAAACAATAATCAAGATGATTTGTTATTTCATTTCCATTATATGACAATTATGCAATTTTTACTTTTAGTGTAAAATAATCGGGGTCGAAGGCTTTTCGAGTATTCTAACTGATCTAAAAATTCTTGTTTTTAAATAACATCCGTATATTTTTCGTTATACGAGATAATGGCTATGGTGAAAATTCGCTTTAACCGATTAACGTAACTGGTATAAAGCAATGGGGAGTTTGCCGAGTTAAGAGTGTACGTGCGTACAAAGATTGGCATGCTAATGTGAACGACAATTGAAATGACTGTACTCTTATTCGTAATCGTCGTTTTAGAGAGGAGAAAAAGAGAGTAAGAGAGAGTGAGAGAGAGAGAGAAAGAAATTGAGTTACTCACGAGACTTGGTGCCTTGCTTTCTTCGTCTCTCACTCTCGTTACAATCTCTCGCAACGTACTAACATTTGGCATATTGTGAGACGAGGGTCATTACGTGCTTAAGTGCGAAAAAGTCCGGATCATTCGAGACTCTTGTTGATTTTTACCACGTGTACCAAAAATTAAAACAAGGTTGAAAAAAAAAACTGGACGCAGCACTTGTATTTGTTCTATCCTTGATCTTCCCAGAAAATTATTAAATTTTGGCAAGTACCAAAGTCCAAAAATTACAAAATCGACAGTCGTCAATACTTTTTTCTCTCTTATTCGTTCTCAGCCTCTCTTCTTGTCAAGCAAATTGATGGACGTTTCTTTCTCTCACTCTTATGTGTGTTTTTTTTTTTTTTTTTTTTTTTTTTTTTTTTATTCCACCCCATTTATTTTCATCAACCATATACACATTGCAGTCCCAGGACAATCTTTCACTTCCGGCAACGGTTACTGTCGAGTACCGGCTACCAGCGAGGCTTCGCCTCCCTTCAAGGAGCAGCGGAGACCCACCTGAGCAAAACTTAACTATCGTAAATTTTAATGTAATTATCTTCTTCATTCTTTTATCAATGGTTTCTGAAATGATTTTGATTCTCATGTGTAACTTCGATGTTCCAAGGCGATTGATTTCTTATCGAAATAGATAAAATCTATTGGTTAAAGAGAGGCTATTGTTGGGAGGGCGGAAGAAATATTTCACCCACGAATTATCAGCTGGACAAGCGACTTATTTTTTTTTATTTTGCATCATCATTCTCTTAACTGTGACTTTTTCTTCATCACTTCCTCTCTCGATCTCTTGGGCATTGTCGAATCCCTCTCCAGTTACATTCTCCCCCGTCGACATCGTCGACGTCGTCGTCGTCGTCGACGACAACGACCACGAACAAATGTAATGCTCAGGAGTCAAGTACTACGTTGGATTGTGCAAGAGAACAGAGAGAGAGAGAGAGAGAGAGAGAGAGAGAGAGAGAGAGAGAGAGAGAGAGAGAGAGAGACAGTGCTCGTAAAAGTAACATTAAAAAAAAATAGAGTGAAAAGAAAAAAGTGATGTCAACAGTGAACTAATCTCTTTTTCGTTCGATATTTTCATCAGTTTACAACAACAAACGTACGAACGACGAAAAAGATTTTCAAAGAAAATTCAATAATTTGCAATTACTTTGATTATGAACATGTTCAACGTTAATAGTTAACGACGAGTTGAAATTATAAATGCAATGATTCATTATCGCACACGCGCCGAACATAATGTTTCTTTTAATTGTAATTGGCAACTGTTTTTAAATATTAACTGGGAGAAATAAACCATAAACCCGCGTAGTGGAATTTTTGTGAAAATGTTAATGAATCATAGATCAAGTCCAGTGCAAAGATAAAAAGACATCGGCCAGAGGCATTTTTGTCATGAGATCACGTGGTTCGAGAGATACGCTCGCGGACCTTATCTAAACTTCATTCTCGCGCGTATTAGCAGATGAAAAGTCGAAAAGTCTCTTTCGACCAAAGTCATCATTTTTTCACGCACTACGCCTCATCGATAGCACAATCGATCGAGAATTCAGTTACAAAACAGTGTAGAGAATCCCGATAAAAAATATGAAACTAAGTGGTGTAAACAACAAAAAAAATTCTTCGAATACGGTTCAAAAATTCGTCGCGATAAAGAAAAATGTGTCATTATGCTATTAAATTCGAACGGTAATCAAATTAAAGTGAAATTTCTCATTCGGTTAAAGTCTAGTCAATTTTTATCTTTAAAAAAAAAATCAAGTTATTTCAACAAGTTTTTTGTTTTTTTCCAACTATGCAATTAAAGATAAATTCAATATACTTGCTCATGACTTATTGAAACGTTTGGTCGTATAACATAAATCTGTATCATGAATTCTGACATAAAACTGACATTATATCATTAAGTATCGCGTTTGATTAAAAAATAATCTCTATTTTCCGAGGCTGAAGTTTGTACCACGAGGAATAAGTGTCAATGACAAATGAACATTGTAAATAGAGTGGAAGGAAAAAAGTTAATAAAAAATCACTAAAAAGAAGCCCTTGGAAGGGTATAGGGCGAGCGCGAGTGAAAGGGGGAAGGAAAGTGAGTGACAATGTGTAAAAATCTCACGGTTAAACGAATGTGTTTCGTACGTGGATCAATTGGCAGTGGTCGGTAAATAATTGGCCAATTGTTATATAGGGAGAGATTCGTTGTCTCTTTGAGTTGGTAGAAAAAGGGTGAGGAGGTGGTGGGGAGGCAGCGGCGGCGGGAAAGACGGGGGGAGGACGGAAAGTGAGTGAGACGCGCACGAATCGGGTATAAATCTTTCGAGATAAGAGACACGGAGAGGGCATCGCAGAGGGGACGATACACGAGGGGGGAGGGGGAGTGCGAGGTACAAGAGAGAACAAGAGATTTAAAGAGAGAGAGAGAGAGAAAGAGAAAAATAGAGCGAGAGGAGTGGAGTGGTTCGAGAGGCTCGAACGTCGACGGTCCCGTCAGAAGTTTCCGACACTTTGCGCGCGCGAGAATGCGTTTCGAACTCGAGCGCAAAGAAAGCGAGGCTCCCGGGGGCTGCGAGGGTGAAATGCCCGCGGACGGTCAACCGATCCTCCACAATACCCCCAACTATTCCATTAACAACAACAATAGCAACAACAACAACAACAACAACAACAATAACAATAATAGCGATGGTAACCCTAATCACGCCGGTCGAGGATATCGCGAGAGTGAATCTAATCGACGGGAGCAATACGAGCAACGTATTGGATGGAACGCTTTATATAGAAACGAGGAAATCAACGAGGATACGAGGCCTCGAAGATCGTTGTTTCTCAACGAAGAAGATCCAACTTTACGAGCAATAAGCACCATGAGGGATACCGAAATGCGAGATATCGATGATAAAACGCGGGTCATCGAATCCGAACAGACAACGACAATCATTTTACAAAAATCGCAAGAAAATGGCAGCGTCCTCGAACCCATGCTCGAAAAATCCAAAATTTCGAGCACTAAAATGCAAGAGGGAGACAAATTGTTTCAGTGCCTGTCAACGCTCATCGGTGAGTTTTTGCTTTCGAAAAAACATCACCGCGATAGAAAGAGAAAGTGAATCACTTGATGCATTCATTAAATGTAAACATTGCTCATAAACGTATATTATATTTATGAATAATTATCATATTCGATCGATATTCCTACTGTGTGCAATCATCCTGTTTATTATTATTGGGTGTGGATATTTGAGGTCAACGGTAGCGCGTAGGTGACACATTTCAATAAAAATAACTGGTGCAGCGAAAATATAAGGATTTGGAAAAAAAAAAAGCACGAATGGATGAAAAATAAATGCTTGAAAAATCGAAAAAAGTTTGAGCTTTGAAATATCTTGAGAAGTATTTGATTGAGTTTAAACTGCAGTGGTTTGTCGTATTATAAGGTAATTAGCGCAATATTCTCATAATGAAAGTTAAAGACAGACAAATTAATAAAAGGCAAATTTGACGTGAGAAATATTCGTGACGCCGCGATGGATGCGGTGATGTTAAACCTCGTTTGATCCATATTCTGAGCGGTCGTATCGTCAAATATATAATTCGCTGTGTCGGGCTCTTTTATGAACTGAATCGGTTTTTCTCGTAGGAACATGGTGCTTTCGTGATCGGTTAATTTTCACAATTAGTTACGCCACATAGTGACACACACGAGGTTCATCATTCATCGAGGTTTCACGCGCTTTCAATTATCCTCACAATTTCGAGCTTCGCGCGAGAGACACGAACGTGTGTCATGTTGTCCGCGCGCTTCAAATCCCTCATGTAAACGAGCATGTACAGGGTGTACTTTAACGCCTCCTCCAAACTTCGAGCAAAGGGAAAAGTCTTTGGTCATTTTTCTCAACGATGTTTCCTCGATGACATACTATTGCAAATTGCCCTTGAAAAAATGTATTCGAGCACGTTACGCACCGGATTGGCTGTTAAAACCTTATTAATATCCAATAAACGAAGGATCATTGAAAAAAAATGATCGAGGACTTTTCTCCATGAAATTCGAGCGACTGACTAGACGCGCTGCTGATTGCGGACATTTGTTTTTGTACACCCTGTACATATTTGATTACTTCTGGTCCGTACACTGATATGTCCACAACGGAACATGTGGGTTTGACTAAAATATATACGCATCCCGCTTGATTTGATTTATGCAGACAAATATAGTATGACAGATATATCGGAGGCGTCAACTGCCGATTGATATTTGCTAATGATGCTTTAATCAAAATTGGCATCCGAAAGTCAGTGCACCAAGAAAAAGAAAGAGAGAAAAAAAAGTCATCGAACGATAAATAAAATGCTGCGAAGAGGTAGTCACTCACTAAATAGTATGAAAACATAAGCGCGCGTGATAAATATACCGCCGATTAAGCGAAGAGGAGGCAGCGGCGTTGTTCAGGGTCAGTAGAGTGATTGATTCGAAACGCCAAATGATCATTCGTGAAGTTAATGTATAATAAACAATGAGGGCACGAACTGACCATCATAATGACATTCAAGTGCGGGAAATGTACACTCTACCGATTAATATTTCTCTCCCTCCCCTCCTTCTTTTTTTCATCTCCGTTCAATCTCGTGCTCAAGGACACGGAAGTTCTGTAGGGTCACAACGATAACGAGAGTGATATTGAAATAAATGAAAAAAATATGCTATATTTAGGGGGGTTCGCGATCTCTCGATAAACTTTATGAAAAATAATACGCGTCGCGATCGAAAATCTTCGAGTGACAACATCCTTTTTATCAACTCGCGATGAAATTTTGGCAAAAAATACGAATAATTATTTCTGCCTGTTAACTTTTACGAGTCACATCTCGAACGAACATTACAAACACCTCGATCGCTTCTATTCGCTGCTCGCATTATCGTTCTTTGTGCAAGATTTTTTTTTTCTTTTTTTCTCTTCTTTAACAATAATCTCGGTAGATTCGCGTCTATCTTTCGTGTAATACCCACAATCGCGACAGAAATACCTACGACATTTTCCATCGTTTCCAAGAGTAAACAAACGCGAGCCTGTACAAAAGCGATAAAGTTCCTGTGCCTGATGCATTCTGACTATTTCCCCTCTCCTCCCTCTCTCTCACTCTCTCGCTGCCTTTTTTCTGCATTCTATCTCTCGCTCGTTATCCAGCGTTTCGTCCCCGACCCTAATTCATACGCAGCAGACAATTAATTGTCGTTCGAAAACGCAATTAAAGAATCACACGATAGAAATGCTCTTGTATGTCCAACGAGCAAACATAATGCGAGGCAAAAAAATGGATTTTTTTTTCTCTACTTATATTTTCATCGCCTACTAATGTAACCACCAAATAAGCCATTAATTTTGGAATTTAAATATGAAAAAGCAATGAATGTTTATGTTTTATTTTTGTTTTGACAACCGGAATAGCGGGACTGATGGCGATGCAGAGTGGAATGACGTTAGGCTGGACATCGCCGATTGTACCTTATCTGAAGTCGAACGAATCATTTTTAATGCCAAACATAGTAACGGACAGCGAAGAATCGTGGATATGTTCGTTATTGGCGGTGGGTGGTATATTGGGCGCTGTACCAGCGGGCAAAGTGGCGGATAGAATTGGCCGAAAAGCGGCGATAATAGTAACGTCGTTGCCGTTTTTGACATCATGGCTGATGTTGATATTTTTGCGTGATTTGAGGAGCATCTATATAGCACGTTTTATCGGTGGAATCGGTGCGGGTGCAGCGTGCGTTACGGTGCCAGTTTATATCGGGGAAGTTGCCGAGGCTTCGATACGAGGTGCTCTCGGATCATTTTTTCCATTGCTATTTTCACTGGGCATTGTATTCGTTTACGTGTCCGGTGCATACGCGAGTTACACCATATTCAACGTGACATGTTGCCTCGCCTTGTTACCATTCTTCGCGTTTGTTTATCTTTTGCCGGAAACTCCGATGTGGCTGGTGCACCGTAACCGCATGAAAGACGCGGCCAAGTCGTTGGAAAGACTCCGTGGAAGGTCCTACGAGGCTAAAACGGAGATTGACATGCTGCGAATCGAAGCCGATCGATTGGAGAATCGCAGAGGTGGATTGAGGGACTTGGTGGGTACGAGAGCCGGCAGAAAAGCTCTTATAACCTGCGTCGGTCTCATGTGGTTCCAACAAATGTCCGGCATCGACGCCGTTCTCTTTTACACCGTGACCATATTCAAAGACGCCGGAAGTACCATCGAGCCTCATATCGCTACTATTATTATCGGCATTGTTGAGGTTGTTATGTCGATCGTCGTCGCCGCGGTTATCGATCGTTTTGGAAGGAAACCACTGTTGATACTTTCTGGAAGCGCAATGACTCTTTGCCTCGGCGTTTTGGGTTACTATTTTCATCTGAAAGCCCAGAATTATGATGTTTCTTCGATCGGTTGGCTACCATTGACTTCTCTCGCAATGTTCAACGTCGTCTTTAGCCTCGGCTACGGTTCCGTACCTTTTGCCATTATCAGCGAACTTTTCCCACCCGAAACGAAAGGTGTCGCCGGCAGTATTTCAATCATGGTCAATTGGGGCTTGGTTTTTACCGTAACCAAAATTTTTCCCACCATGGTCGAACACATGGGCCAAGCTGCGACCTTCTGGACATTCGCCTTCATGACTGCCATGTCAGCCGTCTTCCCGTGCGTACTCGTGCCCGAAACTAAAGGAAAAACTCTTCAGGAGATACAAACGAAACTCGAGATTCGGAAAGGAAACAGCACCAAATTGTCCACCGTCAACGATAAACAACCCGCCGAGTGCGCTTGATCGGATTCCCTCCTTTTCTTTTCTTCTTTTCACAGACTGATTCGAGACTCGACGTCGAGATTCCTCGAACTTTTGTTCCGAATTCTTGTTGATCGTTGTTTTTTTCTCAAGTTTATTACGACGTATTAGTAGGTATTTTAATGGAATAGTATTTTTAGTATTGTTGTCTGTTTTATTGTTTCAACACAATTTTATCCTAAAAATCTCAAGTTCTTGGGCGGGAAACTCAAAGAGCTTACGCAAGTTTTTATTTGTTCTGCAGTAAAAAAAATAACGAGGAGAATAATTTGGGGTAATGTTGAACCGAACGAATCGTTATCCTTTAACCGGGAAACGAAGTGAGTTCCTCCTGAATTCAGATGAGGCTAGAAAACTTGATGGGTGTCTCGATGACGAAAGAATGATATAAATATAAATACAAGTGCCTCAATAATAAATTATCAGCCCGTCAATGGTTGGGCTACTTACGCCCTTAAAATTTGTGAAAATAAATAATGCTCAGGCTCTTCCGAACTCTTTCGAGTAATCCTCGAAAGAGCAAAAGTCTCGTATAGCGCGACCGCTGACGGGTTAATAGATGTCGTTTTTCTTAAGCCACTTTTCCTCATTTTTGCAGCAAAACGGAGTTAAATTATTCTGTACGAACCAACGTAGCTAATTGTAAGTTTATAAAATGACGCATAAATATGTTAATCTGCGAACTAGAAATTGCATTAAAAAAGACCTAAATCGATGTAAGATTTTGGACACTACCAAAATGTGAATAAATAAAAAACAATTCGAATGTATTTTTGCTTGTAAGTCGTTGAATAACTCTTATTTTATATCTACAACGCCTACGAATGTTGATAATGAATTGTAAGCGAACAATCGATGACCTAATAATTGTTATAAAATGCGAGCGGTTCGCTGGAATGTGAATATGCGTTTTTCGCTGGGACATATTTTTCAGAACGAAACGAAATGAATAAAAATGAGAAGAAAAAAAATGAGAGGAGAATCCGCTTAAGAGCATTAAGTTGTGACACTCATCGGGTGCGAATCCGAAGCACCTGTGAAACAACACTCCGAGTGATGTTATCGAAAGTTGTACAACATGAAAAAAAAAAAAACACTTTAATTCAGTTAGCACTAGTAGTAACAGCTACATCATCGGTTTACTTGACGCATTCGGTATGGCTTTGTCAGCACGCGAGGAACGCCAATGTTCATCATTCAATGATGTGCAAAAAAAAAAAAGAGGGACATTGGACAAGACCGAAGATCCGATAAAAGGCCACGACCTGTACAATGAGAGAAATAAGAATTTTCATCTCCATCTCCCTCCGTGACCGAAAGCAGGAGCGGAATTTTTTTTCTAATCAGCTAAATTTTCTCTGTCGTAGAAGAAAAGTCAAGTCATTCGACTCTTTCTCGACTTAATCGCGATTCTCAAAAATGGATAAAAGATGCTGTTTCGTTTCATCAGTCAGAATTTTATCATTTAGTATAATCAAACGCAATTGAAGAGACGAATAATATTTTTAAACATTCATTTTCATAGTTTTGTTGACAAATCAATGCCGAAGAATAATGTGATAAATAAATAGAGAAGAAATGAAGGTGAGATTCGTTAATAAAAAAAGGAAAACGTACCAGAGAGTCTGACGCGAGGAATAGGGTGAGTGCGAAGAGGATGTGTTCCCTCGGGAACGATGATGGCGTTGTTGAAGCGGAGTGCCAATGCAATAAGCCCCGCCGAGAGGAACAAAATAGCCAAGTTGGGCAGGCATCGGCAAAGTGTTATAACCAGAGCCAATTCCATTTCCACCATCGTAATAACATCTTCGAGGTCCACCGTACATTTCGACACGAACCAAGTTCACTTCAAATCACTACCGAATTACTTTATTACCGAGTCGCCGCATAAGAATCAAAATTGAACGGGGTGACGTTTAACAATCACGTTTTAAGCACCGCAGCCACAATCGAACGAAAAAAAAGTCCAAAAAAACAACTTTCGTACGTTTCGCGATTGTTATGCGCGAAACGAGGCAAATGTATTACAAAAACTCCAAGAATGGATAACAGTTATCCGGCTTTGATAAAAAAATTAAAAAATACTCAATTTGTTTTTAATTCTCTGACAAAAATATTCAGAATAATAAAACAAAAATAATCTGCTCTCTTGACGTCACTAATCACAAGTATAAGATTCACTCCGACATGTTGCATAAATTAAACCTTGCATAATTTTCAAAATACTCATTTGTTCAATGAGACTTAACATAAATTCATATACCGGACAAGTAGAAACGACAATAATTTGTAGTATTCATTTTCATGAAATGGAATAAAGTTGAAAAAATTAGTCGCGGTAAGCAATTGCTTGGAGTATTACGAAACTTGTTTACCGTGGATTTCCAGGCTAATTTAAAAATACATATAAATATTCGCAAGCTCGTGGCCGTACTGATGAAAAAGTAGATGCACAAGCATGGCCAGCTGTTGCAGAAGCGAAGAGGGCTTACCGTGATTCAGCGACTTATAAATAGTCAAGGGGCACATGGTACGTATGGCGAAGCGTTTTGTACTCGAGTTCACGGGATAACCAACGTCTATTCGTTTCCGTCTCTGCCTTATACTCTCTCTGATATTAGAATCTCTCTCCTCCAACTTTTTCCTTCGTAAGAAAAAAAAAATAAAACGCGCCAATCCAAAATTACTTTTCGCTCGCTGTTCGCAATTTCGCGATCGTTGATCCCTTGAAAAAAACGTGCTCGAGATCATTCTATCGAGTGGGTTCGTAGGCTCTTATGGAATCACCAACAAATCGTAGTTTTTTCACTAATGGACCAATCAAAAATCGTAGATACATTTTTTGCTTATAAATTACCGGCGAAAGTTGGAAAGCTTCGTTTTTCTTCTTTTCTTAAATAAAACTTGTGTTTTTTTTGTACAAGTTTTCATAGCAAAAGTATAATGAAATAAAAGATGAAAGATCTCGGCGCGAATCGGAGGCTGTAACGCGAAGGTCGCGTCATAACGTGCGGAATATTAGGCGCCACTCAAGACCGACATCGTGATTAACTCGAAAATTTGATGAGGGAAAGTCGTCCACGGTACCGAGCACGCCCCGATTCAGCGTTCAACTAAAACTCTCTTCTCTCGAGACTCGAGGTACAACACGCACCTCGAGCTTCGTTTCTCTCGCCCTCTTACGGAAGCTCGCCGGCGAACCCCTCGAACTATTCCGCCTGCGCTTTATCCACGCGCCACCATCGCTATAACATCTGTACAAATAGAGATACCGGGTGCGTCTAAATGTGAAAATTCTAATCCGTCATAAGATGAACCCGGGACGAAATTGACGCTTGGAAAGTCTCTAAAATCTTTTCGATCCTACGAGGCCCTCGTCAATTTTACGGTGTCAAAGTTCGGGACCAATCGAAAGCACACGCGTTGGAGAATTCCGCGTGGCAGCTCGAGCTTCTTATTGTCTTTTTATTGACCTTACACGTGTTCGTACCACCCTTGGATTCGAGTCAATTTTTAATCTGTTTTTCTATACAAGAAATATAGGCAGACGCGGGGGCCGTTCGAAATCTATCGATTTAGTCACAATTCTTTCCATTCTTTTCAGTCGGTCGAATTTTTTACCGTAGACTCTACACTCCCCGGAAACAATGCGTTCCGTACCAAAATAACTGCTCGCTATTATACAAATAAAAAAACTCCTGAAAGTTGCGAGTTGTTATTTTAGTTGCAGAACTCGTGGTTTCTGGGTTATTTTGACGCGAATCGAGGGAAAAAAGAGTCGAAAGTAAAAAAATGGAAAAATTGCTAAATCGATGGAGCGGAAAATACGATTCCATTTCAAAATTCGTCAAGTATTTTCATAACTTTGTTGATATTTAGATTTGACACGTTTTTCAGAGCGTCCATTTGGTTGCGGAGCAAGGATCACGAGCGATTAAAGTCCGTCGTGATAATCCATAATATCGGTCAAAATAAACGTTTGCCTAAAAATATAAAGCACTATCCACATAATCAGCCTCTTTTCGTACGAGCGCGTGAGTCGACGCTGAGATAATAACAATGCATTGTTCTTTTCAACAGCAGAGAAACAAGATAGCCCGGATGATAATATTTCAAGACCCCGCGCGCACTGCGACATCAAAAGATGTCTCTTTTAACATTTTACGATTTTCTGGCGTTATCGCGATAATTATACTTATCATTTTGATAAAACGATTAAATTGTTAGTAACCTTAGTTGAAGCATTCCAACAAAAATCTATCGAATGTTGACAATAAAAATTTGTACAACTCTTTTGTCGGCCGTTTACATACAAAAACTGCATGAAAAGTGTGAAACAACGTTCCAAATCGAAAAATATCTGATTTTTTTTTCATTTGTGCATATAATTAAATAATTGAATCGAAATCCGTAACTTTGAAAAGTTTCCTAATGTTTTTATCCTCTACGTTTCTAACAAAGTGTGAGTTTGAACCCATATTAATTATAAGATTAAGAATAATTAATTTTATGAATTAAATTGAATTCGGAATTTGAGAACTTTCTATAGAAGATTGAATCTATAGGAGAGTTTTCCGACCTGCATTATGTACATAAAGACCCCTAATAACTGCATCGATTGCATGAGCACGATTTGCTCGAGAATCCCCCGAAGGCAAGAAACTCTGACTACCGCTCCACCCTCTCGTGAACTCTCGCGATTCTAAACGCCCCCACCCAAGTTTTCTTGTACCTTGTACCCCGGATCGACGAAAATAAAAAAACCGACCACGATTCTGTATATTACGCTAAATTATTATTATTATTACTGCGTGAATCGATAATTCTCCAAAACTAAGTTGAATATTAATTCGCGGTCGTAATTCCCTTGCTTCGCAATAATTTCGATCAAATTCCCTCTGCTGCTTCTACAGATAAATTTTTTTCAAAGCAACAAGACGTTGACGTCGTAATATCGTATTTGAACAAAAGAGCGCCTCAAAAATGACAACCGGCCTCGCACGGAGGTTTGACACGGCGTTTCGCGAATACCGGCGTGTGGTATTCTTTGCGTCGCGACCGTTTCAAACTAATACCGGTTTTTCGAAGTCACACTGTGCGAATAGGAGATCCAGAGACTCGTGGTTGCAATTATTTTTTAATTTACGAACCGCAGTTTTTTTTCTTACCTTAACCACATCCACTTGTGTTTTGATCTTTTTTCAACGAATAGATTTCATGATTAAATAAAAATACTACGAAGTAAACGCATGTCGAATAAAAAATATGTACGGACAGTTTAGAAAATTAGATTGTAGTTTTATCTTGAAAAGTTCAATTGAATTCAATGCCAACTAAAATATATTTTGTATCGAACACAGGTGGACTCCTTGCATCTCGTCACGTTGCATTTTCTTCGACGTTTCACTGTGCCCACCCGCGGAGGGGGTCAAGTAGTATAAATCAGATTTAATTGGAAGGCTTAATTAGAAGATTATCCGGAGCAAGCAGCTGTCCTCATCCTTGGCTCATGTAAAGGAGGCAACGTACGTTGGGTCTTATATTTGCACAGGAAAGATTGAAAGTATACGCGCACACAGGCTTCCGCGTATCCTACAGATTCATTAATTATCGAACAATATTTTTATATTTTTTATCAAACCCATTATACTTCGAGGGCTTTAGCTAATTATGCGAGTTATCTTTTTCTTTCAAGTCAAAAATTTGATGACGCTCCCAAAAACGATACCATATTGTCAACGAGAGGGCGTCAACGTTCCCACGCCACGAAAATACACTTTTACAAATCGACTGTTGCATTTTTTTTTTTTTTTTACTACCGAAGCGACAAATTGACGGGCACGGTTAAATCGAGAGAAGCCAAGACAAGCTGCAGAATCGTGCATCGAAGTGCAAGGCGGGACCCTCCGGGGATTCGTGAACTCGAGCGAAAGTTTCACCGGGTCAGGGTGAATTTAGAATGGACGGAAACAAAGGTGGGGTCGAGAGAGTCTCCCGGAAGTTCAAAGAAGCAGGATACTCGCTACTTTTGTCGCGGTTCCTCTTTCTGAATCCGTTTTTTATTTGCAGTGAGATTAATCAAATCTCAAGACGAATTTACTCACAGTTTCCAAAATGATTATTTAAAACAAGATTAAATCCAAAAAAGTAATTTTTCAAAAATGTCAAATAACGTCAATTTGCATCTCGTTCCTGCAGAAGCTTTAAACATTTCGTTCTCGAGATATTCGTCGAGGTTCTCTCTCATTTCTATCCCGATGTTATTTTCTATATCTACCTGCTTTGCCACAGTTTAAACGAGTTTGCGACGAAAGAAGAGGGGGGGGGGGGAAGATGACGACGTGATGAAAAAATGAACAGTGAGAAAATAAGTGAGACAGATGTACAGATATAACGAATAGAAAGTGAAGAGGGAGGAGGAGGGAAGAAAAACTCAACGACCCTGGATGCGCTTGTTGGCGAGCAACGAACGCGCGAGAAAACGCTGCAAGGTAAAATCGCTTCCTGCGTTTCCGGTTTCTGGACGCGTTGCCCGCTTGCCACTTCGCTCGCGCTCAATCTTTTGCAGCAATAGACGCTCAAAGTACATGCAAAGTGCATAATGAAACTGGAAAAAGGGGTCGAATAAAATGATTCCTCGTTAATGAAAATCAACATTATTTCATCTGTTAAAAAAAACGATGAATTTCTATGAATTAATAGGTGAGAGCGTTAAACTCCCTTGAATTAAAATTGATTGAGGTACGAGGATGAAAGTAGGGAGATAAAAAGTTCTCATACGAGTTACTCTTTTGTGTATAAGGGCACAAAACGTGTGGAGAGGCTACCGAGCATGTCTACATCTCAGGTTCGTATATAGACGCAGATACGCGACAGGGTTGAACGTTAAGAAATCTTAGAACTGAAAGAGCGGAGTGTCTCTTGCGGTGGTCGACCCGGGGACACCGGTATCGCGTGTCTCTTCATCTTTTTTCATTTTCTCTCTCCCTCTCTCTTTCTCTCGCGGGCGCCCAACAAGTCATCCGCGTGGTAGCTCCACTTTGCTCGCTTCGTCGCGATGGACTTACACAAATGTACGAAGACTGGGAAAGGGATCAAAGTTGCGGTGTCCTATAGCGCTAAATGCAAGCGTTGAAACTTCGTGTACAGTGTGTCGAAAAAGTCGAGTTGGATGGTTACAGAAATTCTCATGGGAATCAAGCATTTTTTTATGCCGATCGATTAGCGAGAAGCAAAGAGCGAGAGTAGAAGATCCGTCGGAACGTCAGTCGACGAACGACCCAGATCGAGTCATCGAGCGGACATTGCGATGATTATCGAAAAAAAAAGTGACTTTTGGCGCACCCCATATACATCGCCATCGCTTCGATGTTTGAACATGGAAAAAGCCGTAATCGCCTTGTTCGAATGTTTGAGCTGCTATACGAATTGAGCCCTTATGCTTGTCGATATAAATCGCGAGTACGCTATGCTCAACCGATCCGTTCGAAAGAGCGAAACGTTGGTGCGAACAAGAGACTTCGTTGAGCCGGAGTAAGCAGATTTGAAGCGTGTTTTCTCCAACACCCATGCGGCATATTAATTCTTACTAAATGTGCCGTACATTATATGCAACCACGACAGATTTATCGAGTTACCGATTCCTTGGCTCTTGCGGGGCTTTGCAGTGTATTTAATCGGACGAAGAACAAAAAAAAACGAGCTCACCGAAGCTCACCTTATTTGCCTTCATTATGAATGAGTGAGTAAACTTCTTCAATGGTCGGAAAAAATCGATCGAAATTTTAGTTGCACACAGAACCGAAAATAATAGACGAGAAATAATTATCGGTGCAACAATGGAATGAAATGAAATAAATGGCAAAAATCATATCGTTACTTTTGAACGTACGTTAAATCTTGTTCTGTCAAATAAAAGCAATTTGCGGGTATTATTAAGAAAATGAGGATACATCGGGAGATTCTCCGTGTAGCGGTTCTATTATAGTTGAACGAGGCAAGATCGGCGGACATCCTGGCACAAGAGTCATTATATCTTGGAGCATACACCCGTAACAGTACAACCAACGTCTACGTCTATATACACGAAGAGCGGGCACCAAGCATATTGAGTCGATTTGTTGGCGGATACAATATATGAAAAAATCTCCAATAAATCATTGCCAATGCAAATTGCCCTCATTCCGATTTCTCTCCATCTCTTACGATCATAACGGTCGACAATATTGCTTCAAATATATTATTCCGCGTGGCATTATTTAATAATTAAGAAAAATACACGAAAAAGAAAAACAATATGCTGCTTTCTTCTCGAAACATCAAAATTGGTTATGTTTTTTTGAATTAAGAGATAAAATCACACGAAGAACCGTGTGTTTGGAAAAAAAATAGTACTCACCATTCCTTTATATCACTGTCATTATCCGGAATCGTTTCCGCCCTCCTCGTTGGATCTTCTTGTTGCTGAGCCTCGAGGTGTTTGCTCGTTGCTTGTCGATTTTCCTCCGAATCGCTATTTTTTTCGTCTTCGTCTTTCTCGTCGTCGTGCTCATTCTCATTCTCGTTCCGTAATTTCTCCTCTCGCAACAATTGTTGCTGATGTTCACCTGCGAAAAATATCAGATTTGCAGAAATCGTGGAAATCGATTTACAGCAAAGACAATTCAACTTGTACGATAATGAATGAAAAATCCAAGTATTATTGACCACTCTGTATTCTCTCGTAAGATTCATAAAAGTCTTTGACATCTGATAGGATCAAAAGTTTCTGAGGTTGGAGGTCGGGTCAAAGATCCCATCGGACAAAATTATTCGCTTCGTTGCATATAATTGCGAGATCGCGGAGCTTCTGTGCTCTCTCGAGGGAGGACAATTTCTCTGTGTACTTAACGCGATGTATTTGTCACATTGTCAACTGGTGCACATTATTATTTTTCCTGTACAGGGTGTAACGAAATTTGTTCATATTTATCGTACGTAAAAAGACGTAAAATTCAAAAAATTTCGTTTGTCCCTCAAGTTTGTTTTCTCGTCACAAAAGATCTTGTTATTTCATTATTAATTCTGAGCAGGAACAGCTGTTTGCAAACAAGACATTGACAGAATATTACTGGTCGATTTGCAAAAGGCTTTACGCTGCGAATAGGAATAAATAAAAAGGTACTTTTGTCTCTTTTTAGAGCCCACATGAATACATACATTTGTGTATGTGCACAAAATTGTTGAAGTAAAGTTATGTGTACATCTGATACGAACGAGTCTCGGGGCTTCGGTCTTTGGCAGCTGCATCTGCGAGACGAAAGAAAGAGAACTCTGGCAGGACGTAAGTGCGTGCACTTATTGCCGAGTACTCCATACACGCTTTTTACTTTGAACGGACAAGGTATAGATATATATTGGAGCGCATAACTATTTACTCTATAAAGACGGGATATGTGGTGGAGTGCAGCAGGGTACGTGAGGAGGAAAATGAATGCATATGTAGTTGCGAATAAATCCGAATTGTTGAATGTGTGAATATATACGTGGAATAATCGTAAATTCAAAAGTTCCCAATAAACGTGTAACTATTCATTGTTTTTCCGACAGTTTCACGGGATTATCGTACAAAAAAAAACTAGCGATTCGAATGACAATGAATTTGTCCACCAAACTGTCACTGTCAGCGAACTCGTTTCGTATAAATGTTGGTTAGGAATAACCTGATGAGAAAAGTGAGGCGAAGTAAATCGAGGAGAAAGAAAAAAAGTACATTCTGCAGCAATTTATTTGTGAATCAAGGTGAAAATATTATATTAATTCGGGCGAGAAAATTGGATCAACTTTGCGTGAGAAAATTACGAAGAAAGCTTCGAACCGAAGAGAGAGGAGGAATCTTTGTAGCTAAGAGGATGGCTTACGGAGAATGCACGTTGCGCTTATTTACTCGCTCGTGATCGGCTCTCTCCTCCTCGTATTCGTTCTCGTATTCATGGTCAGCTTCTTCTGTTGTCCCCGGCTCTTTGGTATCGGCAGACACGAGGGTCGTGCCGTTTTCGGGGCCACCGGCGAACCTACCACGCCATATCCATCGCCTGCTTTCGGAAGAGCTCTTTCGGCTGCCTCCGGCCCGGCGTTTTAACCAAATTTCCGAATAAAATTCAACGATTCGAGGTTGTTATTAAAAATAAATATAATAATCAATAAATTCAACGCTTTCTTTTTAGTTTTTAATATTTTCATTGTTTGTTTATTCCATTTTCTCCAGAACCTGACGCGAGATTGTATATAAAACGAGGAATCGAGCTTTGGCAAGAAAAGCAAGAAAACAAAAAGTCCATAACTAGTCTAGCTGTGGAACGAAAGGGATTCACCATGACGATCGTCAACGATTGCATTTGCACGTGTACACAGCAGTCTCTTGTATATTTTCGATCAAGTGTATTTTATGCATCTTCCCACGATCAGTTTGCGGTTATTGAGAACGCGACAAAACCTTGACCAACAACAACCACAACTTTCCACATGTATTTTCTCCATAAACTGACATGCACGTGTACGAATTAAAAATTATGTATTTTTCAACATGATTAAAGCGACAAATACATATTTTCTTGGATTATTTGTTGAGCGGAAAAATAAAAATATGGATGAAATTTGCGTCTTTTCTTGGGAGACCACGCGAGCCTAAAAATGCAATGAAAAGTGTCGTGTTAAGAAAACGAAATATTGTTTGCGTGACATTTTTTTTTCAAATGAACCTTCAAAATTTCATCATTCCGTGGTTTTCGTGGGTTCCAACAACGTGTTCAGTTTTATAGTCACTCGCTATTGGGAATCTTCGAGTTGAATCGATAATCCAGAAGACGAAGGTACGATCAAGACGAGATTTGACGAGCCCATGATCACACGAACCATCCGTACTATCGTGTAATAAACGACGCTCCAAGCAAAAGCGGCGAGAATGGCCAGAGCGATGAGGATGCGAATTAAAATGGGCCACATGTGTGCCTCAATTTCTCTTGACTTTTTGGCCCATTAAGTAACGATAATGACAAGACTTTCATCGCCAAATCATGGGATTTCAATGAGGATTTTATGTCGTGAATCAATCAATCAAATTAATTGAATTGATTGGAAAAAAAAAAAAACAAGAAGAATGTATCAATCGATCCTATCGATTCCTGTCACTATTAAACATCGACACAAAACTAACCTGCTTCCTAAAAGTAATCAAATTATTTTCCATCCTTTCCAATTTGTAGAACAATTTGATAAATCATTCCAATTGATCATTAAGAAAAGTATGAAAAAATCTTAAAGTTCTCGAAAGATTTGGCACAAAATTTGGGATATGGAAAAGTAAATATACGAAAAATCGTGATTTCTAAATTCCTTTACGAATATTTCTAGTTAAACCTTTTGCAATGAAATCCGGATCGTTTATCTTAATCAGCAATTATAGGAGATGCTTTTCGTCGCTCTGTTCGCCGTTCTCGCTTCGTATCTTTGCTGTCCCGAGTTGTTCAAGAGTCAGAAGCGATGCCGTCAAAGAAGACGAGTTTTCATCGCCACTGGGACGACCAGACCTGTCCAGAGGACCTGAAAAACCGCGTCCAATAACCTCGTAACACGCTCAACTCGTAAACGTGATCGCAGCGAATGAGACACACCGCGGGAGCCTCTCGATCAGTCATGTGTTTTCAAGTTTAGAAAATGACCTCCTTATCTATTTTGATCGTCACCAACGTCCCAAGAAAACAAAGTGGAACGAAAATGCAAAAAAAAATTATGTTAACCAAAGTATGAATTTCCGCAAAAATAAAACATATTTAACCAATTTTTCATATGATTCATTCACAATGCAACTCCTTCGCCGAGCAGATCCCGCCGAATTCATAGTAAGAAATAAAAAAAGAAACCTCGTGGTTGAAACGTAATTAAAAAATTGCAATTGACCATTTTTTTCCTCTATAATCGATAGAATTCCACAAAAGTCTGACGCCACTTTTAGGACACCCTGTATATACATCAATGAATCATTTGCATAGCTATGCAAAAAGCGAATATAAAATTACAATTTCAAGCGAAAGTCGAAGAAAGTATAAAAATTATATTTAAAATCAACGATCGAGTCTTTTCGAATGCTGTGACATGTATAAAAACTGAACGATATTATAAAACTTTTACAATCGTCACCGGAAATAGGGATACGGAAATTTTGACGTACAGTTTTTTTTTATTTTGAACATAAAATTATATTGGCCCGGAAGAAGATCCGACGGTGAAGAAGAATTTTAATATTACTGTTATTAAAATTTCGTTCGATAATAATAATTCAAAGGATTTCCCGTTATCCCTTCGTATCGAAGATTTGAATAATAATTTATCAAAGATGATTCTTTAAATGGATGTACGGCAATCCCATATGAGAACGAAGGTATTTACGCGGGAATAAAGGGTGAATTTGCGCGACCGGGAGCACGAGGAGACTCGAGTTATGATAAACAGACGAATACGCATGTTGGTTGGGAGCAACGAGATAGAGATAGCGGATCGACGATTGGTAATTAAGAAATGCCAGAAGGCAAAAGAGGAAGAAAGAAGGAGGGGGCGAGGGGGCGAGGGGCAATGAGGAGCGACGAGGAAGGAAAAAGGGAAATAAAGTTCCGTCGCGGTGCAATACACCCAGAAAGGTCTTTTCCACAGTGTGAGAAACTCAATTCCCACGGGATAGTACAATGGCCTCTGGCAAGTTCGTCACGGTTCTCAAGACGACTAGAAAAAAAACCTGGCACTCCGAAAGCAGAGAATACAAAAATCACAATATATTGGATTTACAAGAACGTTGCGTAACATTTTATTCGCTTTTCAGTAATTTCAACATTGATAAAATCGATATTTTCATTTTCTTCGTTATTATTTTTCAATTTTTATTATTTATTTTTCTACTAGATTATTTGTATGAAACATGTGCATAGAATCTAAATTGTCGAGGAGTTAAGTCGATCGGGGCGAGCACTCGAGCGTGCAATCGGTTCGAAAGTCCTCGTCGTCAAGCTCGTAAAATCATATCGTACGTATATATATGTATATTCGATCGGTCCAACCACTAAACAGCTGTACAACGTGAAAGAGAAACGCAGAGAATCGAGACTGCGTTGACAAAATCCAGTCTCATTGAAAATATGTTTCTTTTCTTTTTCTTACTCTACCGGTTTCGTTCCGAGGTTGAGTTTATCATACGATTATGTTTCTGTGCAACGTTTTACAAAATCGGAAAATATACGTGCAGAGTATTTTTTGGACGCACAGTATTTGGACAAAGTGCTCTCTAACGTTCTCCCAAGTAAGAAAATGTTATTCAAAGCTTGTTGGGAACTTTAATTACTGCCACGATAGTCCTTGAGTTCTGTTTCCGGAATTTCAAGAGGAAACGCAAACACGTTGTTAATATATGTAAAATAAATGTGTATACTCGCACATACGTACGAATAAGCGTGTGAATAAAAAAGTATGATGAAGCAAGGCCTATTGAAAATTATAATGCAGGGTATGGGGAGGTCGTGAAACTCGCGAGAAGAGAGAGAGAGAGGGAGAGACTCGAGGAGCGAAGATTCGCGCACTGAGGGAATGTTGGCTTTGCGTTAATCACCCGCGCATCCGCTCTCTTCCTCGACCCTTTTTTTCCCTCAACTCGAACTCGACGTTTTTCGAGTGCAAGAAAAGTTTAAGCCGATCTTTTTCGCTCTCTTCCTCTCTCGATTCCGCACGAGGAAGAGAGAGAGAGAGGGAGAGAAGAGTGTTGGCAAAAAAGCGCGATTCCGCATACTTGTAGAGAATTACAAAGCACGCATCGAACTCACGATAGAATTCTACACACAACCGTATGCATAATGCACTCGTAAAAAAAACAACAAATTTCGACAGTCAGAATGGAAAAGAGTGCAGAGATTTGCACCGAATATTCTTTGGCTATTTGTGTATACATTGTTAATTTTTTAATGGAGACTGAAAATGAAAAGTTTCAAGGCTTTTCAAAAAAATTATTCCTCAAGAGGCAACGAAGTAATATAGTTAGAAACCTGTGACTTTTACTACCGAATTCTACAGAAGGTGGACACGTCAATAGAATTATAAATTTAAAAAAACCCTTCCCACGTCACAATTGAAAGGCACACGGAGGTTAGGTTGTTCCAAACTCTCACTTGACACATGGAAAACGGCGAAACATTTGATCATTCGTAACGGGGTGAGCAGGAAAAACACACAAGAGGATAAACAAAAACAAAACGAATTGTTGTGTAAAGAATGAAAAAACTAACCGGCTATACTGTGCTGATCGACGAGTAGATCCGTAAGAACGTGTGGACACTCGGCTTCGAGGGCAAAGCAAAATTCACGAAAAGCGTCGAAACCTTTGGCACCAATAACATCGATGAAAAGATCGACATCGGCGTCGCTCGTACGATCGGCATTGCCCGCGACCGCGTCTCTGTCAACTTCATTTATAACGCCACGTTTAACAAGACCACCGAGTAAATCGGTAGTGTTTAATTCGCGCAAAAGCGCGGCTTTGTGTCGCGAAAGAAGTGTCCGAACTTCCGAGGAGCCGGCCATGTCCTTCGCGTTAGAATATTAAAACCGCGATCTCGCTTCCCGCACCGCGCTAAAATGTATATTTACGATATATACTCTTTCTACCGTCGTAGGCGAAGCAACAGGTGTCACTGAGCGCGCCTGCCTTCGGAAGCACACAACGACGGAGACGCACGCACAACCAGCAAGCACACGACCACAACTTATCCACACGGAGAGCCACACGATCGTCCTTCTTCCTTTTCTTTTTCACTCCGTTTCTCGTCATCCCTTCCATCGAACCACGCCGCCACGCGTTGCCGTTTCGTAGTTTCGTTGCCATCGTTACCCCTGGTAGTCCCGGCTCCCGGCACGGACCGCGACTGCTTCACAGAGCCTCTAGCGGCCGCGTTGGACAACTCGCTATCGCACCAGCATTCAACGACATCTTTCGTACGAGCGAACAACTTGATCCGCCCGCCGCATGTGTCATATATATGTGAAATTAAGCCGGCAATTTGGTTAACCCCGGTAAAGAAGAGAGTCTAATGCTGCTGGTGTTATGTTGTCAATCTTCGATTATTAGATCAACATTTTTTCAGTTTTCCTTTATTTATCGTGGTAAATAATCATTTTTTGATTTCAAATTACCTGCAAAAATGTCTCCGGCGAGACACGTTCTTCACGATTCCAGCGGGGATTCCGGTAAGTACGCTAAATTAATTCAACCTGCGTTTTTTAGGTTAAGCTTCCAATTCAACGGATATTGGCACTGATAGGCATGAAAAAAAACCTCTTCGCCCTGTTTTTTTTTTACATTTGATATAATATGTCAATTCACCAAAAAAAAAAAAAGTTCTACAGAACAGAATCATGAAAAAACAAAAATCAAAGGTTGACAAGACAGCTGCTCCGTTGCAATGTTATAAATAATCCATCGTTGGGCAGGTTCGGATTCGGAGAGCGGATCGGCGTCGTCGACTTCGAGCCGAAGCGCGAGTCCTGCTTCTCGAGCACCGGTGCCGACTCCTGGTGGAGCAAGGAGCGAGAGATCGGACGGGGAACATGGTATTCGGTCGCCAATGTCCGTAGCAAGCGGAGCTCCATCCAGAAGTCGCTCGGTCAGCCCGGCGACCAAATCCGTTGCTAGTCCAAGATCGCACAGATCGCCCAGTCATTCTCCAGCCAGATCGGGCTCTCGCCGCTCCAGCGTTGGTTCAGGGCGCACAAACAAAACTGGTTCACGTAGATCAAGATCTGAAAGCGGTTCGCCGCGCTCCGCAAGTCCTGACTCTCCTAAATCTGCGAGATCACGTTCGGGCTCTCCAAAATCCGCGAGGTCGCGTTCGGGCTCACCAAAATCACCAAGGTCACGCTCGGGTTCTCCAAAATCGGTGAGGTCTCGTTCTGGATCTCCTAAATCAGCGAGATCCCGTTCGGGATCTCCAAAATCCGTGAGATCACGATCAGCATCTCCGAAGTCAGCGAGGTCACGCTCGGGTTCTCCAAAATCTGGGAGATCGCGTTCGGGTTCTCCAAAGTCTGGAAGGTCACGCTCGGGCTCTCCAAAATCCGGAAGGTCACGTTCCGGTTCTCCAAAATCCGGAAGATCACGTTCCGGTTCGTTCGGGAGATCCCGATCGGGATCGCGACAAGGTAGCGTCCGATCTGAGAGCCCAAAATCGCGGCCAACTAGTCGCGGCTCACACGGACAAAAATCAAAAACGCCTGGATCACCGAGATCGAACGTTTCGGGATATGGAGAATCACCGAGAAGTCCTGGATCGCCGCGGAGCCACAAATCAACCTCACCAAAGAGCAGACGATCGAGGACACCCGGATCAACGAAGAGTTTGCGTTCTCGTAGCGGATCGGCGGCCAGTCGTGGATCAATAGCGAGTGAATCGGCTCGTAGCAATCGATCGAAATCGAGGACACCGGGTAGCACGAAAGCCGAGCTCGCCGGTAGTCCTAATTCACAAACCGCGGGAAGCTCGAAGATGAGTGAAAAGAGCCGAAGATCGAGAACACCCGCGAGTCCGAGGAGTCAGGCAAGCCCGAAAACTGACGGTAGTCCAAGGTCGAGGGTATCGCACAGTCCGAAAGAAGATAGGAGCGAAGACGAGGCGAAGAAGTCGGACCCGGACAGCGACGTCGAAGGTACAAAGCGCAAACGGGAAGCTTCCGGTTTGAATGCGGAGACGGAAAAAGTAACAAAAAAATTAAGACCCCTCATCGACTCGGATTCGGAAGAAGAGGAAATACCGGCTAAGGAAAAAACTGAGGAACCTACCGCCGACGCCCTGTTCGGTGATGCCAGCGACATCAGTACCGACGACGAAAAAGACAAGGAAGCCGAGACCGCCGAGAGCGAGAAAAAAGGTAAAAGCAGTCGAAGTCGCAGCAGAAGTCGTAGCAGAAGTCGCAGTCGCAGTCGCAGTCGCAGTAGAAGCCGATCAAGGAGTCGTGGAAGGTCCGACAGTGGTGGTGAAGGACCCAGTCATCGAGCGGTTATCAATGACGTAAGTTCATTTTTTATAATTTGCATTGCGAAAAAAAAAATTGAAATTAATCCTTTCTTTGATTGACTCGTTGTTGCCAAAATTGAGAGAGTTTTATAAATATGTCTGATGTTTTGTGAACCAGGATGACGAGCGTGAGAAGGAGGACGAACCGGAGCCACCGCCGGAGACGAGAATCGACGTTGAGATACCAAAAATCACGACGGATCTTGGTCGTGAGATACATTTCGTAAAGTTGCCAAATTTCTTGTCGGTCGAGACACGTCCGTTTGATCACGAGACGTACGAAGACGAAATAGACGAAGAGGAAACTCTGGACGAAGAGGGTCGAGCAAGATTGAAGCTCAAAGTGGAGAACACGATAAGATGGAAAGATGCTTTCGCGGACGACGGAACAATACAGAAGGAGAGTAACGCGAGATTCGTGCGTTGGTCGGACGGAAGTATGTCGCTTCATCTGGGTTCAGAAATATTTGACGTTTACAAGCAACCTCTTCAGGGCGATCACAATCATCTTTACATACGTCAGGGCACGGGTCTTCAAGGACAAGCTGTTTTTCGTACAAAATTAACCTTCAGACCTCACTCTACAGAGTCCTTCACTCATAGAAAAATGACGATGTCGTTGGCCGACAGATCTCAAAAGACTTCCGGTATCAAAGTTTTGTCACAGGTCGGCATGAATCCTGATCAGAACAGATACGAAATGATGAAGGTACGTACAAACGCAATTTCAAATAATCCCACTACTTGAATCCCCAAAACGATTGGAAATTAATGGACTTAATTTTTGACGATACAGAAAGAAGAAGAGAAATTACGAATGGCTATGCGAGTCCAAAGCAAACCGAAAAAGACGAGCGGTGGCACCAGAGCTTCGGGACGAGCTTCCGGAAATTATGGCGCTGACACTTATCACGACGACGGTTCGGACGACGAGGGTGCGATATCCTTAGCGGCGATAAAGAACAAATATAAAAAGGGCGGTGCCACGGCCAAAGGTATGCAAACGATAACAAACTTTTTTTGGAAATACTTTTACTTGAGAGAATAACTGATTGTAAATTGCGTTGCAGGCGCTTCGAATATATATTCATCGGACGAGGAAGGTTCGGACTTTGAGAACGCGAGGTCAAAAAAGCACACGAAAGGCAAGGTTTTGAAAGAATCGGACGAGGATTCTAACAGCGCATCGGAAAGTGCGTCTGGAAGTGGTGGAGAAGCTGACGAAGCTGCGGACGCAGCGAGCGATTAGGAAATAAGTTTAAATCATAAGAAAATTAAAATGTTTTCCGAGCACGTTAAAATTTTGCATCGATGAGAGTTACGACGTCGCTGCTGAAAAAATGGAAAATAAATGTAAAGAAAAAGTACTTGTTCCGTTGAACGCAAGCGAAAATGCAAAAAATATTCTCTGTATAAATAAAGTTTTTCGAAAAAACGTGGTTTAGAACAAGAAAAATCTTTATTCAGAACCTCTCTGTATTGCGTGAGTGATTGCATTAAAAAATTGATAAGATGGGATATATCGTTTTTCGTTTATTGCTCTTAATCGTAAACGTTACAGTCATCAATTGCCTCTTACACTTAACGAAACTAGGGACAGAAATACTCTGGATTTTCTTTATTCGTTCTCTCCCGTTGTCTATTCCGCCTTATTCGAACTACGGAAGCGACCATTTTTATTTTATTACAAATAGATTATTATTGAAAAATATTTTTCAAACAACCAAGTCCATGTTTTCATTATTTCGCTTCGTATTAGTCGCACGAATACTTCTTGCGTGCAGTGATAATCCTCAATGACGTTGAATCATTCGTAATCGCGTATCAAAACTCGACAGACAGTCCAATAACAATTGCAATTATTAATTATAAACGCATTTTCAAAACGATTATCGCAAGACTGAATCTCGTATTCTTGTACATCGTTGAATCTTCATTTTCGGACGATCATATTGCACTTTTTATTAAACGCCCTCTTTGTCCCGAAAAATAACAGGATTTCTTCGGTCGTGAAAAAATCGTCAACGCTTTACATTTTAAGTTGCAACCGTGTACATTCGCTGTAAGTATCCTTTGAACGAATCATTCTTTTGCGATTCGCTGAAAAAACAATAAATCGCGATTGCGATTTCTAGTTCATGAAAATAAAACATATTCGTACAGTCGAACAATGTGCTTCTTGAGATATTTCCTATCGTGCAAAAGAATGATTTAAAAAAATTCTCGACAGATAAAACAAGTGGTGTGAATAATTATTTCATCAAGTACGTAATCGTTTTGGTCAATCACTCGAAATGCAATTAATGTATAAACTCTTAGTTATATTTAGAGTATGCCTGCGACCTATCGCCAGTTATAACGCTGTAATCTATCGATGACAATAATAATACAATATCGTTTTATATTTATATGTGTATTTATATAATAGCCCTGTACGCATGTATTTCTCTCGTAGAGCTCGAGTACTAATCGTATAAAGTTAGCCTAAGGGTTCGTTGACAGGGAAAACGGAGAGAAATGGAGCGAGAAAAATTCAGGCTTAATAAATAATTATTGAATCATGCGCCAGGAGAAGAGGAAAGAGGGTTGCGAAAATGGGGTAATCTCACTTCCATAAATAATATAAATAAATACAGATCGCAGTGCGTCAATGGCCAACATTTGCAATTGAAACATTTCTCTGGCATCAATGGTTCTTCTTTGTGTGCTGGCAATTTTCAAAAATTGTGCGAATTTTATGATTAATTTTGACTTTTCTTCCGCCGCAGCGATGATAGGCAAAGGAGGAAGATACACAATTGATTCATGAAGACGTCGAAAACGACGGCGCACCGTTGAGAAGGCAGTGCTCGAAAATATTCATAACAGTTTTAATATTAATATAATATAAACCTTATAATAATAATATTATCGATATCAAAAAAAAGTCAATAGCAATTGAATTTTATCAGAATTTTCTCCACCGTCAATCGTCACTTTGACGACTCGTCCGTCTTAGTTTCTTGAGGGACCACGAATGGGAGTAAGATATTGGAAGGAAAAAAAGGAGAAAAAAAAACGTCGCGTTCAATCCTCGTCCGACGGAGGATTTAAAAAAATTAATTATAGTAATAATAATAATAATAATAATAATAATGGAGGAACGGCGGTTAACGCAAATTCTATCACAATTCTGCGGTGGATGTGAGAACTTTGAGAAACGTGAATATAATGGAAACGCGGGGAAGGAAAGAAAATCGCAACCGAACCAAACACACTGAGTGAGGAAGTTGTCATCTTCAACGTTTTTTTTTTTAGAAATTGTTCTTGTTTACGTAGTTAGGCGCGTGTTTCAAGGTTTTTACAGTTTTGCAAATTTTTTAAACGTCGTGAATAATGAAAGAATCAAATATTTTTAATTGTTGCTTCGTTATTACTTTTGCTAATTATGAATCTTGCGGTTTTGCGATGTAAAAAATTCTTGTTTTGTTTCATGTTCCAAACATAGACGAGTTTTTCTCATCCACGAGGCAAGAAATAGAGTTTATTTTGAGTTTTCCAGAGACGATTTTTCCATAACCACTTGTCGAATGGCGCAACTCGACGTTCCTCGAATTTCTCGGAAGACTCGTTCCGGCAGTGTTTTCGGACGTAAGTCCTCGATTATTTACAAATTGTTCGCTCTTCATTCTCTCCTCGTAAGCTTCGGTAAGGCCAAACAGTTAATTGTCTCGAAGACTGGCTCTTACGTTGAGCTTGTCCACGTTTTATATCCTCGTTTTTTCTTCGATATCCACCGCGAGGCTCGTCATAGGTCAGTCTCGAGCACCCTCGGGGCAACGATTTCTCAGCAAGCCTAGAAAAAAACAAACAAAAACAAGGAATTAGCATTTACAATATATCTGAATAAACTATTGAACTATTTTCATGGCCAAAATGTGTGTGGCAATGACATTGAAAAATTCAATTTATACAAAAATGTAAAGGATAGAAAACCAAACGATCAAAAGGTAAGAGTGTCGACGCATTAATAACGTCCTTTTACTTTTCATTTGTTTATGGTTATCATTAATTTTCATTGTTCTTTTTTCTTCTTCTTCTTACTTATTGTTATTATATCTTTTAAAGAATCACGAGGCCGTGTATATATTAATGGTGAGCGTTGTTGCGCACAGTCGATGGTACGACCGCGACAACGGTACATAAATTTCTTTCTCTCTTTTGCTCTCGAGAGGGAGGGAAGCGACGGATAAGAGGAGAGCAAGAAAGGGAGCATGGAAAGAGATTTGGTTGGAGAAATACCAAAGGATATTGCAATGTACTCTTTTGCTCGTTTCGACGGGAGACCATGGGACGACCCTGCGAGATTTTTTATCCTTCTCCATCTTCTTTTTCTTTTCTTGGCTTATTCCTCTTCTTCTTCTTCTTCTCCTTTGCTTTCTTCGTTCGTTCGTTCGTGTTTTCAGAGCGCGGATATTCACCGACCTTCCACTCCCTTTAACTCGTCGTGCTGTTGGACGTTTTTTATCCCAGGTGTGCTTTTGGCCTCGCTCGACTATACTACTCTACGTTACTACCGATCGTATATGCGCAATCCTCTCGCCCCTATGGCTCTCTGTCTTCGCTTATCCCCTCTTTCTCTCGGTCCAGCAATGGTTAGCGATTTTATCGAGGATGAACGCGAGAGTCCAGTCACGACTGCGAACCGTCTCTTTTGCTCTCTCTTGCTCTTGTCCCATGCGGGACAAATTTTTTTATTTTTCACCCGAGACTCGCGAAAGAAAAAATTCGTTCCACTTTTCAATTGATGTATACATACACGTGTGATGAATATACACGGCCTCCCACTACCGATTCCTTATTCAAGCCCCAAGTAGCAAGGAAAAAAATGGTCAAAAATGTTTATTTGTAAAATTTGATCGATTTCTCATTTCTCCGATGATAATTCGATTCGATTTTCAGGGACACCCTTGAGATGCACGGAGGGAATTGAGAGAGTTGGTTGAAACGTTGGAGTACGCCAACTACCGGGGTTCTCGAGGGTCCGACATGCGGACGAATCGGTCGAGTGCCGGCTTTTTCCACGCGGAGAAGATGCTGGCACAGGAAAAAAAGAAGAAGAAGACGAAGGAGAGGAAGAAAGAGTTGAAAAAAATCAAGTACGAAAAAGAAAGATATTCCGTGAGTGATCGAACAGCCGGTCGGCAATAATAGAAGCTCAGCGACGAGGGGCAGCAGAAGCGAAATATACGAACGATGCGGAAGCGCCAACGATCGAGCTTCAAAACAAGGGACTCGCTGTGATATGATGGCGCACGGCTCTCGCGCCAAAAAGTAAATAACTCCTTAATCGTACGATATAATTATATCTCGTTCGAGTACGCGTTCTTCAAACTCATCGTAAATCGAAGCGACTGTTTTCATCCGATGGGGTAAAATGGACCAGCGTCTTATTTTGACATTTAGACATTTGGTAGCTGCATGGTTTGTACATAATCGTGGTTTCGAACATGAGAACACAAAAGCTGATGAAACGAAGTGTGGTCAGAAAAGAGGGAGAAAGAAGAGAGTGAGAAGGCGTGCAATACGCTCGGACAACCGAAAAACTGGTTTTGCGTTTGCACACACACACACACACATGCACGGAGAAACCCTCTCATCGCGTTTCTCTCTTTCTTTACCTTTTTCTTTCTTATTTTTCCATAAACATCCATCCTCTTCGCTTAAACTCTCTTTCGCAGTCTCTTTGTTTCGTCTCGGGCGACACACCGTTTCGTGGCCCGCGGCTCGCGCTCTTGGACCATATACGGGGTGTCCTCATTGTCAAATATACACTCGATTCCGTCAACCTGCTCGCGACCCTTTCGTTGCCGAGACATTTGTTTACCGTTGACGGGCAATTACAATCACTTGGAAAATGGAGAGGAAAAAAAATGAACGCGCGTGAAAATGTTAAAGTCATTATCGCAACGTTGAATGCGATGCTTGTACGAGCTTCTCTAACCAGGTCCCTCGTTACAAACGAGTCTAAATAATAATGCGATTCATTACGTGAGAACTTGACTCTACTGACAAGAATGGCGAGGGAGAAAAAGATGGAGAATCAAAGAGGACGGACGCGGGCGCGGGAGAGAAAGAAAAAGAGAGAGACACGTGTGCATGGGTTCATGAATTGCCGATTAATCAAAAGAGGTCGTGGCCGTGGTTAAACGAATGATAAATTATTTCGCGAGGCCAATATAATGGAGCGGCCAGAAACAATACTTTGGAAGACGAAAAAAAAAAAAGAGTAGATTCGAAAATATCATCGAACGTGTTATTCTCGCGTCACAAATATTTGCCGAAGCAACAAAGAAACGGAACGACAAGTTTTTCGACGTTGTTATTATTTTTTTTTCGTAAGAAAAGAAAAAAGATTTAACGTGGAAGTTTCGCACGACTTGGATGAACGGTCGATCGAATTGACCTTCGTATATGGATGGTCATAAGGATTGCCTTGCCAATGAGAAAACGAGACAAACGCGCGAGGGTCGATGTGTCACGGGTCAATCGAAACGACGCCGGCGCTCGAATAAACCGCGCCACGAACATAAGGAATAAGATAGAAACGAAGCGAGGGAGAGAGAGAGAGAGAGAGAGAGAGAAAAAGAGACGAGCCTTTTTGTTGCTGTGTCGACGTGCAAATGGAATTCGCTCCACTTTACTTTTTTTATACGCTTTATCATTAATGGCTATCTTTCTCGCCTCGATTCCTCGGCGTCTCGCCTTTTCATTCGTCTTTCTTATATTGTTCGCGGTCTACATAAAAACCGTTTGGAAGGCGCGTTACACCCATGCGCTTTTAATATATGTTCAAAGAGTATACGCGTATGTTTTCTTCTTCTCCTTTTATTACACGAGACGCGCATTAGTTTTTCATGCGAAAATACTTTTTTTTTTCTCGAGATTCTACTGTTAGAGGATCTAAATACTGCCTCGAGGTCGCGATGAGTCCGAGAACCCAAGAGAAATAACTTTGAACCTTTTTATTGCATCGAAACTGATCGGCGAACTACTCGAACTTGAATAACACATTAAATTGTGCACCTAGCGCGTTACATCCGGGCACGTGGGAAGCTGTCGTCGTGTTTGCCGTTCATTTCTCGAACGACAAGAGAGGAGAGTCTGTAACGCAACGACGCACGGGCGCTTGAGCCGTTTATTTACCCGTTCAAGTGCCCGTACGTTGCGCAACGCTATTTCGCGCTCCGAGCCACGTGGTTCAATCATTTAAAAAAAATATAATCAGTGTAGAAAGGAATGGATTTAAAAAATAATCACCTTGACGCCAAAGGATGCCTCGTATCCACCCTTGCCCTGCATTTGAGTCTGTATGACGGACAAATGAGCGCTGGCCATGTCCGCGAGATCGCCGCCCCCGATGTGGCCGGTGTGTTGAAAATTCGTTGGTGCCCCGATCATGCTACGATCTATCCTGAGCCTTTGTTGTTGCGGTCTTTGTCTCTTGTTTCGAGCCCCTGGACCTTGTTGGGCCAGACAACACGTGAACCACTGGACCCATACTTCGCCGTTGCTCGTCATTATATATGTCTATGCATATAATTTTCTTTATATCAAGTTTCCAACTTCGATCGTACGACCAACGTCCGCGTATCTTTGAAATCTGCAAACACAGGATCGTCGACTCGATTAATACATTTTTTCATTTATTTATTACGAACATTATGTTTTTATCGATCGTTTTATAAGTGTCCGAAAAACCAGAGAATAAGAATTGAAAAAAAGCAGGTTACAAATTAACCCGAACTCGATAAAAACAAGTAGATTGAGGATGAGAAATAATGCGGAGCAAGAAAAACATCAACGATCTGGGTCGTAATGGCCCGTATCGTAACACTCGCTCATACATTTTTATAACGATACAATTATTATGCAAATTACGTCGAGTGTGTACGTAACGAATGTGAGACGTTATACTATTTAGTCACCAATCAAATATACCGTAACAATTTTTCAAGATTTTTTTTTTCACATTCTAAATATGAAGAAAACTATTGTCTTTTTTTTCGCAACACGAATTCGACGGTTATTTACTGACCATGAGACGACAAATGTTTTGAGCAACTTCGTGCAATTAGTTACTTCGTTTTACAATTTAAGTTAGTCAATCAAGAAAAAGAATAATCGTCATCGACTTTCGAATTGACGCGTCGGGCGCGGGGGATATATTACGTTCGCGACCGATCGCTTTTTTCTTCAACGAAGCCGCTAATGTTTGGAGGCTGGTGTGAGTGTGTGTTTATAACGTAAATCGGTGTCCCGGTGGCCGTCTCGAGGTTCCTGACCCCCTCGTTGGGAGAGACGAGGAGAGCAAAACACGCGGCAGCACACGCTCGGTTGTTCATTCGCTCGGGCGAACCAGCGCGGAAGTGTCTCCTCGGGTTCTCGTCGTCCTGCTGCTCGTAACAACGGACTCTCGTCGCATTTAACTTTACGAAATATAGTACCTATACAGGGTGTCCGACGAACTAGAGTCTTAATAATTCAATAATTCAAAGTTTCAGCCGCTTTTAAATTATCCCGAGTCACCATTCGAGAGCGAGAGAGAAAGCCCCTAATTCCAAACGTCAGCGCTTTTTACTACATTTTTCCTCATTTTACTGCCGAGTTAAGACTCTTTCGAAATGAAACTCGATCTAATCGATCTTTTGATTAGTAAAAATATTCTATATTTATATTCGAGTTGAGAATATTATTATACCCCACAAAAAAAAAAAAGATGTTTCGTCAAAAAGAATGAATTTATTTCATATCAAAGTATATATTTTTGTTTTATTCGTCGGCTTTACAAATAAAAAACAATGTCGTTAAAATTAGACGAAGTGCAAACGCGTACAGCTAATGTGTTTGTTCCTATTTATAATATGGCATGTCACCCCCTCTTTTCTTCTTGATGAGCCGGTTAATCGCGTCTCCGCTATACGGTACAGACCTATTTCCCTCGTAATTAATTTTAATTGAGTATACGATGTGAATCACTGGACCATTACGAAGGCTCTGGACATTGCGGTGTGGCTTATCCAGTGCGAACCTTCATCGACGCGCGACTCAAATCTCCCCTTCCCCCCCCCCCTACCCCCCGCCACCTCTTAACAAACTCTTTCCATTAAGACTAAATTTATTCCCTCCTACTGTGAACATTTGTTCCAAATGACTGTCTTTTAACTGCCACTGTTGCAGAACCCGTGTGAACCCATAATGAGCCTTCCAGTTGTTTGTCGATCGCATGATTTTTTTTTTCTTTGTTTCACAATTAACACGGAGTGCAAATTTATCTGCTGCGATTTACTTCGTTAATTTACTTGATGACAATTATTCATTTGATTTTATTCACAGGATTAATATGTAATTTGACACGTATCATAATTCGAGAATAAAATTTACTATATAATTGGAAAAAAGAGTGATTTTTAACTTTTTTTTGGAAGAAGTTATCGTTTGTTGATGAAAATGGTAATGTTATTGGACGGTTGATTGATGGAAAAAAAAAGTTTGGTGGTTTTCGGCATACGTCACAATACACGCGACACGAAAATACCCCGAGGCATCATAAATGTAGCCCCACGCACGAATGTTCACATATAAATGTGCGTGTGTCAGCGACGTAGAAATTGGCTTTGAATATATAATAAATACGTGGCCCTTGTCGTCATACAAGTGTAGAACGACTCGAAAAAATATATAATTGATGGCCTGCCGATTTTCATCCGCCAGAGACCTTATGATAAATGGTTTTCAAACGAAAAATAATTGCCTCGGAGAAATATCTCGTTCTAGTTTTGTAAAATCCTATCCGAGTAGAGATTGGGATAAAAAATCAACAAACAGTCCAAAAAAAGTGTAGAAAATGGAAAATTATTTAAAAAAATATTAATTCGAACGTTTGTGGATGAAATTTTGAGATAATAATAAAAATCATTGAAATGTGAATTTAGAAGTAAGCTGACGCGATCCTACGAAAGTATTAAAATTCATTTTCGAGATTGTCGATTTCCCGTGACGATTTTCGGGAAAGCGGGCGGAAGTAAGAATTGTAGTTTTATTGCATTTGGAGGCGCAGACCTCGCTCCGGTTTGTGAGTCAGCCTCAAGTCATACGAATAAAGACGGAGGGAAGAGACTAAACGAGAGAAATTTCAAGGTTTCTTAGCTCGAAACGCGTTGATAGAAAGAGGAAGGGAGCGAAAGAGGGAGAATAAAATAAAGAGCATTTAGAAGTGCGAAGGGAGTTGAACGTGACGATCTTACGTGCTTCCGAGCACCAGCCTCGAGAATCCTTCGAGGAAAGGTCGTGTCATCGTACGTATACACAGCCACACGATGTCTATAATTAAAAGTCGTAGATTTTTGGGTGTTGCATTAACGCATGTCACACAAACCGCGCGCGTTCGGCTCTCGGACTATTTTTGTTTGAGAGCTTTGCTCTTTCTTCTACGAAATTTTTTCACACATACATATAAATTTGTTCAAGTAAAAAAATAAGAGTGAGAAAGAAGAAATTTTGTGCAAAAAGGAGAAATTATTAATACAATATTTCAGAATTGTTTCATAAATTTGATTGATTACGCTGAAGATTTTGAAAACTGCTTACAATTCTTTTGAGACTCTCTTCTGACTGTGATTGGTGATGGTAAATAGCTTTTGAACGTAGTTTGTAGAAAGAAAATTGTTCAATTCGTTCTTAGGTCCAATCTATGATGATTTTTGTTTGTATTTTTTGTAATCTTGGGTTGGATTGGGTTTGGTCGGGTCGGCTGGCAAGCCAAGTGCAAATTTAGCCCCAAATTTTTCGTTTCCCCAAAATTCGGGACACAAGGAGGTGGAATCAATTTTGGGACTTGAAAATAAGTGACTGGCCCTGTGCTCACCGATGATATTCGCTAAATTCCTTAAGCAGGCCACTTTGCCCCATACTCCCCTAAAGGAAAATTGATCGCGATAAAAATGGTGAAGAAACACAGTATCGAATGAATCGACGCCGATGTGAATTGCTCTTAACCGGATGCGCCTGCATCGGACTCTTAGGAATGTCAAGAATGTATACACACAAAAGTTTAGACGCACGAATACTTCAAAATTCGACACTCCGTGCATTTGCCTCGTGAGACATTTCAAGAGGATTTTCACTTGTGGAAAAAAAAAGTAAAAAAATTTGTACAAACTCGGGATATTGGACCGGAGGATGATGAGAAAATGTACGAAAAATTCTTGCTAACTCAAACTTTCCGATGGGCCACTCGAGACGTCACATTTAACCCCTGGCACTCTTCTCGGATGGAATCTTCGTGTGGAATCGTAGATTCCGAAGGAAGCAACGATGAATACGTGCTCGAATCTGTGAGAGTCTTGAACTATACGATTCAGTGATTCTCAATGATTCTATAACATAGAATCAGATAAAAAAAACTGTCGTCGCTGCGGCTGCGGTTTCGCAAGAACTAAAATTTCAGACAACCTTAAAAATATGAGTGATTTTCGGAATTTTTCATTTCTTTTTTTTCAAATGTGTGAAAAAATTAAGAAACATTGATCGTATGTTTTGGAAAAAGAAAATTTGCGATTTTTTTTTTTACTTTTCCAACTAGAGCAGTGACTTTATGGATTGGTTGAACTAGTTCGAATGAAAGAGGCGTCTATTTTCTCATTGAGGAAACAACACTGCAGGGCAAAATAGAACGAGCGGGAAAATCTACGACTCGGATTATGTATAGTCGAGGATGGTCGGGACGTCGCCGTCGAGGGTCGTAAAGACGGTGGAAACGGCGCTTCTAGGACATTATGGACGAGGGGAAAAGAAGCTCGTGGATTGTTTATCTTCCAAACGGGACGAAAATACGAAAACGAAACTCAGCAAAATCTTCAATGTCACTGAAAGAGAGTGAGAGAAGAAAGCGTGACGGAGGAGACTAGATTTCGTCTGGTTTCGTATTTTTAATCTTTCTTCCAGTTTCATTCGCTCTTGGGGCGTTCCAAAACTTATTGCGGCAGTGAACAGCGGTTATTGTCGGAAAGTAGAGCGAAACAAAATGTTTTATCTCAGGATTTAAAATTTCAACGAAATCTGTAAAATCGTAACGTCACTTTTGGGACACCCTGTATATTTATAAAAGAATCTTGACTCGATTTCTATGGTTTTCCTTCTGCCTTCTCCTTCTTTTATTTCAAATGTTGTTTCACAACGTGGTATCAAAACATTGAAGGAAAAAAGGCCCAAAGTGAAAAGGAAGAAAAAAGGGAAAAAAATATGATAAAAGCATCGAGGGTCCATGAATCAGTGGGTTTGTAGGCCAATCTCGGAGGAGACAACGTTTTATTGTGCGCTCCATCGATTTATTCATTTATTCATCTCTCTCACTCTCCCATTTTTTCCCCCCTTTCCATCTTCGATTTCTTTCTCCATTGCTTCGTTTACGTGTCTACTTTCACTCCGACACTAAATAATAATTACTATGAAAATAATTTCTCATCTTGTGTCTTTCTACGGTGTACGCGATGATGATCCACCGGTGTCCTGATTCAAGTTCAGCACAAATTCAGGTTTATCAACAAATTGGCGAGAATATGGACCCCTTACTTTCCTTTCGATACTTTAATTCTAACAATATATGCACTTTTTTTATTTTACACGGAGATTTTCTGTCACTAAAAAAGTTTATTTGAAAGAAATGAATATAATCGTTTGAGTAGGTTTATTTGATTTACTAGGAATTACGTTCGACATTCGCATAATTGGCGAGAATTAGAAAAAGTTTATTATTCAGATTAAACACCGACATTTATTTGGAATAATTCGATCTACTGGAGACAAGTATCCTTGAGAGAAGTACGAAGGGTGGTCCAAATTAGGACCAATTTTTCGATGTACCAACTGTAACGTATAATATACGAGAGCGACAGCGCGGAAAAGCGCGTGCTTCTTTCACTTTCTTTCGTTCAGCTGCCACGAACACAGACCGACCTCACTAAATGTATATAAAGAGTAACGTGATGTGGATGAAGATGTATATTTATTCCCAAAGTCGTACTCAGCTTCCCTGCGGTCTCGTGTACAATTTCTTAATAATTTATTCGGCGAATACATTTCTCGCGTGCATTTTCCTCAATGGTATAGCAGAAAAGACGTTTAAAGTCTCCTGATAAATACACTCTCCGTATATACAATTTGTTTCTGGCCTTCGTAGAAAGTATAAGAAAAAGTAAAAAAAAAAGTATAAATATTTCTGAACAGCACCCTCGTGCGGTTTCGAGCGAGTATAATTGACAAAATAATTAAAACAATTATTTTAAATATTTAACATACCGAAATGAGAGTTAAATATTGTCAAAATGATTCATCGGAACAAAAGTTGCAAAATTTTTTGTAATTGTAGCTGTTATTGAATAAATATTCACAAATTTTTTTGTCTACGTTGTCTTTGTATTTCTAAACTGAATATCCAGCCATTTTGTTTTTTTTATTTCGTAAACATGCGCGGCTGATGAATCATGCTTTTTGGAGCCCGTTGAACTCACGTTCCTTCACGAACGTCTCGACGAGGCAGTTTTCGCTGACGTTCGAGTCTCGGAAAAAAGCAACGACGCAGAGAAAATTACAAACGCGACGATTTTTTTTATTAGATATTTTTAAAGCTCAGAGCAAGAATATGAATTTTTCGAAAAGTGACTTCTGATCGCGTATCAGAATTAATCTCACAGTCAGAGAGTTTATTAAACACTTTTTTTCTACGGAATTGCTCGACTCTAACGTAAAGCCCGTAGAAATATAAAAAGATTTTTAGGACACCCTGTATATTCGTTGAGAATTGAGCGGAAATACGTCAGAGAATATATTAAAAGATTTTATCTTCGGAATTGTTGGATTCTACCCTAAAGCTTTAGAAATATGAAAAGATTTTTAGGACACCCTGTATACTCGTTGCGAATTGAGCAGAGATAGAATAACTGAGAAATAGGAAAAATAGTACGAGTGTAGTGCAGCGTCTTGTAATTATCGATGCGGAAATCGTAATCTCCAGCACGAAAGTCTCTCGCATGCGTCAAGTATAATAACAAAACAAATAAATCATCGCGATAAATATCTATATATTTATTTAGCAATATACACTTATGATATCCATAGACGCATGTAACAACACTGCTCAAAAGCGTTTTAAATAAATATCGACTCTCTGCTCGAATATACACCCGAGTAAGTTAATAACCTTCGCACTTCCTCTCGCTCGAACTTGAACTTGTGATTATACATGTGTTTTTACCTCTCCTTGTGTTATCATTATACATACACGTTCGAAAGGCTTCGATTTCCGAGAAGCCGCGAGGCGAACATTCGACGAATGATGAATTAATGCTCAGAGTCAATATTTAATAATTTTAAAAAATGCATTTTAATGACATGAAAATAAGAATTTCAGAAGCACCGTTTCGATGACACGATGAAATTAATGATCAATTTTTCACAATAAACATTTTCTCGTTCTATTTAGTCCGTGGCTTCGATCGTCGTGGCTGATTGTGTTTGGGTGCGGGTATAAAATTATTTATGCACAAATCGTATTACGTCGAGTGTAATCCGATATGTATACCGTCCGGGAACTTGCGATTGTTATCCGAACAATATGTTAACACTCGATCGATTTGAGTAGATGGGTTATGGGATCAATTCGATTTCAATGGTAAACAATAATCTATCGTCCTCTATCAATTTAAATCTTTTTATTGATGTCTTATCTATAATGTGCAATATTACGTAACTTGGTTACATGACAAAAATATCAATGAAATGTGTCATTAAACGAAAAAAGGGTCGAGGAGTCGATCACTCGACTTTGACAAGTGACAAGTAAATAAATGCCGAACACCAGAGCGGACGAAGAGAGCCACTGGCGAGGAATATCCAACGAAAACCTTTGAATTAAATTTGTTTACAAATTTTGGAAAACAAAACAATTGTCCCCTTGAGCGAAGGGCGCGAGAAGGAACGCTCCGAGAGTTGTTTGTCGAGCATCGTGTTTTGCCTTCTTCTGGGCAAAGTCGACTGTTCGGCTGCCATGTTACCGCCGCCTTTCACCGTTCCTTTGTTGCCTGACCTTTACTCGCGCACAAGGCAATTCGATCACACACAAACACACATGTTTATATATATATATATATATATTTACAAAATAAGAATTGCACACGAATCATGATGTCTTTCACTCTTTACCATAACTTCGTTCCACTTGCATCTCAAATTGTGATGAATAACACGCGTAAGTAAATGTTGTTTATTTACGTAGAGCGTCGAAACTGTACGGAAGAGTATCGTCGTCGCGAGTATGAGATCGAGAGAAATTGTCGCCAAGAATGAAGTTTTTTGTGAAAAAAAAAATTCCAAAATTCCAAGCGATGTCTCGGAAGTATTGATTTTGGTCGGATATGCAAAATATAGTAATGTACGTTTATCTATATCTATATGTTGGATCGAGGCCGCGTCGAGGTTTAAGCGAGAGATTTCCCCTCGCCACTTCTGTCAAATCTCCCTTCGCTTCCCCTTTTCGTCGCTTTACTACCCTCCAGCATATTGTTTCTCCTTCTTTCCTTATTTTATATCTCGTTTTCTCACTCGTGACGCTCGTTATACTCTCGCATCTCGTTCTCCGTTTCTAACGATCCTTCTCTCCGTATAATCTCCCTGGCTCTCTTAATCTCTCGGTTCCTCTCTTTCTAGAGAGTTCCCGCCCCCAAAAACCAACCCCCACCGTGACCATCGAAACTTTGGTTAATTGATCCCTCACCCACGCGTCTGGTCCCTTCGTACGCAACGACGTTGAACCAGCGAATTACGGGCAACCCTTTTTACCCTAAAATATCGATCGCCCTGCGTTTCCTTCTGGAGGAAACCGCGAGGCTGTTAATATTTCCGTATTTTACAAAATTAAGCCAAAGTCAAGAATTCGTAAATAATGTACGAAAAGGGCACCGCGCGGCTTTTGATAATAAAATGCGAAATCTAAATAATTTGTGTAAATTTAGTGAGAGTTAAAATTTGACATAACTCGTGAATATTTGTAATAATGCGGAAAACAACGTTGGTTCGGGCGCATGAGATTAAAGAGCGTCGCCAGGGCTCGTTAGCTACGGCAAATATCACGGCTCGTCGTCTCGACCCTTTCGTTAATTCACGAGCTCGAAACATTTGAAAACCAACGACTGCACATGCGATCCGTAAGCGTGTGCGGGCTCTTTTACCGATAAAATAGAAAAATGTGAATATGAAAAATTCTCTGTGAAAGAAAAATCTAGCGAGGGTAAAACTTGTAAAGGAAAAATACGGCGGGAAAAAATATTCTCGTTATTTTTCGCTCTTTAATCGTTGGAACAAAAAAAATGGAATAAAAGCGAGAGCGATAAGCTTTTGCGGATCAATATCTTTTTTTCAAATAAATTTTTCAATTCAGAGATAAAATAAAAACAGAGAAAAGATGAAAAACCACGGCGAATTTATAATCGAAGCGTGAATCGATCGAAACGGATCTTTGCGCGCTCACTACGACGGATTTATTTACGTCTTTTTATTCGCTTTTTCGAATCTGAAAAGAGGGGCTCGAGGGGAGAACGGGGGTTGGCGAATTTGGTTCGCGCCTCGCGAGATCTAGGACTCGCTCGCGGCTCGAGGCCGTTCTCTCTCCTCGTCCGTCGTCGACGACCACGAGAATAGAGCCAACGTGGTTAAATCAGCCTTTTTATATACCAACATTTTCAACGCTCTATAGCGGGCAATGTGCCAAACAAGTGGATGAGTAACTCGAGCGAAAGATCGTCAAGTACGAGGATCTGTACGACCTTTCGTCTCGCTACATTTTTCATAATTTTTGTGTCATCGGTTGTCTTATATTTTTTATTATAGTTGCAATCCGTCATTAACATTTTTGATTATCTTTTTATGTAAATTTGTCGTGAAGATCGTAAAGTAAGACGAATTTTCTGATATTCTCGAAATTCGTGTTTGCGACCGCAAGAAATGTTTTTTTTAGTCAAATTCTAAATGATCGACGACCGTACGTGAGAATCGATAATTTTTCAATCAATATTTTCACTCACTTTGTTTACGCACGGAATGGGGATAAATAAAATTTTAAAATACTGACATTTTGCTTTTGTTTTTAAAATACGTGCACCAATTTCAACAATTTGGGAAGGGAAGAGTAAAAAATTCTCGATGCCTCATCGTTAACTTGTTTTCTATTCGAAACTGCGAATAAATGTATAGGTTATATCCGAGCCCAGCTTTATATTCGTGGATGAATCATCGCCGAAAATTCCTCGCTCCCGAACGACTCGAGGACGCCATGTACAAAGTGAATTGTGTGTATACTATGTATATATATAATGTAGACGTAGAAACACACCGTTAGGTCGGAAAACGAAACGACGAAGACAGAACGAGGTAAAACCGAAGGGATAAACAGAAGTTGTCCGTAGACAATCGAACGGAAATTACCGGCTCAAAACTTTCGTTCGTATTCCACATTTTTATTGACCATTGCCGAAGGAATATTATAATTTTCATTGATTTTCATTCCTATTCAACGTTGAGTTATTTTATTTTTTCCTAATATGTCTCGGATTCCACTTCATTTGACCTTGGAATAAAAAACCTTGGAAAAATGGAATAAATCTTGAAAAATGCGGAAACTAAAAATCTAAGACTTTGTCTGGAATAGAAAAAATAAAATAAAAGAAATGGCGAGTGAAACTTCAACACTGTGAATATTATTTCAATGTCGAACGACACGCAGGAAGACGATTGCAAGACCGGAATATTAGAGAAGCAAATAATACGGGAAACCGGAAGTGGCCGTCGAGTTGACGATTCTCGGCTGTGGAAGCACATGGACAGAAATGGCGGCAAGGGACGAAAGGGGAAAGAGTCTTATCTCGATCCTCGTTCGATCAAGAATGTATTGTATCGCTGCTCCTTGCCACAACACGAAGAACGGATTTTTTTTTCTTTTTCAATATTATTGCTACTCATCTTAGCTCAGGACTGTTTCGTTCGTATATATTATGGTGTAAACGTAGCCGTTGGAAGTAACGTTGGAAGTTTGCCAGCGGTGAAACGTGGTTAACGAACTCTCGGCAATCGAATCAATAGCTTAGGTGTATATAGAAATTTTCTAATATGCATGTGTGTATCTCGTGAATCGTGTAAACTGTCAGGAAACATCTTTCAGATGAAAAAGAATGACGAAAAATTATAAATTCAATTATTTAAATAATTAAACTTAATTGCTCAATTAATTGCTCGAAATAAAATTCTTTCACTCGATCAAACTGTACAAAAGTTTCATTGCGATATTTATAAAATTGGCTCATTGGCTGAATATAATTGAAGAGTTTTTTTTCTTCCATTCTTCGTGTTATCTGGTTACTTTGGTATCGTAGTCGTAGCTCGAGAGTTGATAGTCGTAATTAAAAAGTAGAACTAATCGAAATCGATCAGCTGTAAGGACCAAGCAATATTTTTATGACTTGTCTATAAAAAATTATGGCTTTGATATAAAAAAGTCAAAAATTCAACGCAATGACACATCGCAACAAAACCGTTTCAACAAAATATATTCCGTTCTTCTAGGACGAAAAAAAAAAACAAAGATTTTGATTCGCTATTGCATTAAATTTTTTTTTGAAATATACTTTTTGTTACTGATGAAAAACTCAATAATAGTGGTAACGAGTATCGCGATAAAGACGTGCGAAAAAAGATTTATCGTTTCAATGTTTGAGCCCGTTTGTCAGAAAGATTTCTAGCTTTCCTACGACTCTGAACAACTCGCTGAGTTTACAAACTTTTCGTGGAAATCATTGGTAACGATTCTCGTCGAACATTCGCAGTTACGGGTGGAAAAATTTATACGTGTTTGTGGATTCGGAGAATTTTATTTCGTCGACAGAAAAGTTCGCCGAGGAGAAAAATTCTCGTTTCAACTTCGTAGGAGGGCAAAACATTTTTATCGATTTTGTGTTTCTCTCGCGATATGCGAGAAGCTGGAGGCAAAATAATAATAAAAAAAGAAGAAAAAAAAACATGCGAGCATGTATCTCGTCAGGGCGTTGAACGAGAAACGAACAAGCGCTAAACACCTGCTTCGTCGTGTTTCGCGTATGCATTTCTTTCCACCAGACGTTAAAAAAAGATTGAAAAAAGAAAGATTTGGGGCAAAAAAGTGTGACGAGATGAGTTTTTTTTCCAAATTTTTCGTACACCGAGTCTGCGAATCAACGAGGTGCGAATGATCGGGATAAGTGACGTGAACACCTCGTGGAGCTTTTTATACTCGAAAGGATAATAACGAAAGAACGAAAAGTAAGTAACGCGCGAGGAAGGGATAGACGGCGAGAAAAAAGAGACATCGTTTCTACACGCGTTACATACTCTCGTTATTTAGGAGACGATACTTTCTTTCTCTTTCTATAAGATTTTTTTTTTTCACGACTTGTATCAATAGCCATTGTACAGGGTGTCCCAAAAATCGCATCTATTTTTTTCGTCATCGTTTATTTTTCTCTGCAATACCTCGTTCATGCCCCGGTCATTTAAAAAATGCTTAAAAAATCAATGAACCAATCGAATTTCAAGACCGAACCAACAATCAAAAAAACGTCACTAAATGGAAATTGTCTAAGGACATTAAGCGAGCATCATTTTTGGTACACCCCGTACATGGAAGTTTGGCGGGATTCGTGAACCACTCGATCGCGCGCGAGAGCGTTCACAACTTGGAGACGACAAACGACAAAAAAAAAAGGGAGCCACAGTTCAACGCAAGGCGAGCAGCAGATGGCGATCACAAATACACGTGTACAATATATACGCCACTGGAGTAACTTCACCGACACATATTTTGTGCTATAATACTTTTATAAGTGACCCCCGACGACGCGGATTAGTTCCGAGACGACAATAAACCCACTGGATGTACTACACGCGGGGCCATCGTTCCGAAAAAGAGTTTTTTTTCAGTCTTTGACTTTTTGTTTACGCCGGCATCACATGTATTCGTATTTCACGAACATGATTATCATTTGATATTTGAGTCGTACTTACTCGAAGGGTTGTCCAACGATCTATAAAACCGCTCGATCGCGTCAACGTTCGTTTTAAAAGCAAGTTCCCCACGTGACTCTCGATCTCTCGTGTATGTTTGTACACAAACACACACACTCACTCACTCACACATACACACACAAACACCAACACACTGTCACACAGAGCCGTTCTCGCATACACAATTTCAGGCACACTGGCTCGTTCGAAATTTAGAAATAACCGGTCGCACACGATCACTATAATTCCCCGAGCGCGATTTAATGAAAAGTTTCACGATTTATCTTTGATCCCACAACTGGTTCGTTCGCTTTACACCTGTCTTTCTTCCCGTTGTCGACTCAAGCGGCCGATTTAACTATTTTTTGCTCACTTTGTCGGCAGCAATAATCCACACGAGCAGAAAATTGAAATTTTCGTTTACACCAAAGAACCTCGAAAGTACGGGATAACCGCTCGACTCAACGGTTACGGGCGAACTGAATATCCGAGTAACTGGCAGAATGGCACCGCGCACGTTACACGCGCTAGACGCTTAGTCTCGCCTTTCGGCGAATGGCGCTGTTTGCCGGTCTGCAGCAACGCGCCAGTTCAAACGAACGAATCCTCGAGCTCTCTTTCGAATTTAAAACTATAGATAAATAGTCCTGATGCGATTATAAATTTTTTCATTGTTTTTCACGCGCATTATTGACAATATAAACAACCAAATGTAAAAATCAACTTTACAGAGAAATGAAGAATGTAGAAAAAAAATGTAGAATTTGACATCGATAGTCATTTAAATTCTAGGAAAAGAAAAAATTGCTGACGAACTTTCATGAAGCGTTGTACGTTCGAGTGGAAAATCTACGTGAACTCTCGAGAGAGCTAAGGGGAGAGGAGGTGAGAGGGGCGAAAGGAATACAAGACTTCCTCGTTCGTGAACAATATTTACTTTCGTTGGTCCAAGGGTTGTCGTTTTTCGTTGTTCCAGTTACATTGCCGCGGCGTTGCGACCACACGACTTTGCTCCCGCGAGTCTTTGGTCGAGTCCCTCGAGACTCTATGCACTGTGTGGTATCGCATGTTATTTGCGGTATCGCAGTGTCTCGTCCGCGTGTCCTCATATATATGTAGATAATGAGTCACAGACGACTTCGTCTCGAGAAAGTAACCGTATCTATTCCAGGCTCCCGCCTCAAAACCAAACGGCGGATCGATGACGGCTAAATATTTACAGACTTTCGGCCGAGAGTTAAGCAAGCGGACGCCCAGAGGGCAAAAGTATTAGCCAATCGTTTCCATCGACATTATTATTATTTTTTTTTTTTTTTGGCAACACACACATTATTGCGACGGAACGAGGATCGTAGATCAATCAACAATTGAGTCCCAACCGACACCATCGATTTTACAAATTTCATAATGCCTACTTGTTTTTTAATATTGGCATTGGCTTAGAATTTGTATGGAAAATTGACAATTTTTTTATGTGATACGTTCACGGGCTGGATCGTGGTCTGTATCGCGTTTGTCTAAAAGCGCCCCTGGTGGGCGTCCTTGAAAGTACTCGTCTTACCACCCGAGGAGATTAGTTAGTTACCTGCTGTATCGACAACGTTCTTTGTCATTTCCCCGCGCTCTCCGTAAATGCGGTAGAGTCGTGGATCAGTCGAAGAGATAAGGAGGTATAAAATTATGAGGTATATAAATCAGCTGTTAAAGTAATAATAGCACTGACGAATTCATTGAAACATCCAAAACTATAGAACGATAACGATCAGAGCCCCATAAAAATTTTGATCGTACAAAAAATTGTAAGTTTTCATCTGAGCAAAAAGATTTGAAAAGTGATGTAAAAAATTATTGGATCTAGACTTTTCGAGTTTGTCGATCTATATTATGATCGAAGGTTTTGCTTCTTGAATGTGTGAAATAGAATACTTCAAAAAGTAATTATCGTAAAAAGAGGCGTGAAAAAGAATATCATTTCATTTTTAAATTGATATCCAAAAAAATTGAAATAGCAATCGAAAAAAGTATTTTAGATTGATAACGAAAAAATTCTCAGGTATTCTGAGAACGGCTTTGAGTTCAATGACGCCCGTCCTCGCGCTGGCTTTTCCGTGTACATGGATGTATGCGCCTATGAATTATCGGTATATGCGAGACAGAGATAGAGAGTGAGAGAGAGTGAGAGAGCGAGAGAGAAGACGGTGCATTATGTATCGCGGAACTCACGAGAGGCTTTTAACCGACGCGATGAACCCGAAAGCCGCGGTTGTATAGAAACAGCTCGTTTGTACAGCACACAGAACCGATCAACTATATATAACTACGGCACACATTATTGTCATAGTAAATCGACACGTATATATAATTCCTTCCGTGTCAAAATCACATGCGAACTTAAATCACCGCCTTTTAATTACACATCTCGAGTCTGAATTAAATCATCGAAAATTAATCCCAACACAATTAATTTCTTAAATAGTTGTCTCCTTTCTTTCAACCATTCCATGTGTAAATTTTCCACGAGTGAAACTCCAAGCCAACGTTTAGTACCGAAAAAAGTAGGCAGAAGAGTTAAACTACAACTTTTCCCAAAATAATGATGAAACATGAAATATACAGTATAGAAACCTTTTCCAGTCTCTCTACGAGTCTCCCTCGACAATAAAAGAAATGTCTTTGCGGAGTAGGTTGCATATGAAAAAGTTAGAGGGAGCAAAAAGCTTCTGCACTTTGGTTCGGCCGTCAAAGCTTTTAGGGATCTGATGGAAAAAAACATTCCGAGTTCCCCACTCGGCGGTCACTCTCTTTGTTTTACTTTTTTCGGTTGTTCATTCGACGACGCGACGTAAAGAAGTAGAAAGAAAGATGTAAAACCCTGAACATTACTTAGCCATTATGAAGAGCCATTATACTTGAAGCTAGACTGAAAAATACAAAAAACGCAAATAGCGCAGCGGAGAATGGAGCCGTGTTAAAGGGGGAAGCGGAGCAGACTTATTCGATCTATTAAGCTACTTCCAGTTGGCTGCCCCCGCACTCCCCGAGATGCCGCAACTGTTTACGCTTCAAAACTATAGTTCGCGTTATTCCGCACCAGTTTATATCATTTTGGAGCTAACTTTGAGACGATTTTTGTTTTTTGACGTTAATACGTCCGACATTAACGTTTTGATAAAAAGTCGAATATGGGAAACGAAGTTTTCGTAAGTCCACAAGCTCGTTCGTACAGTAGCGCCGTCACGTGCCGCTCGGTTGAACGAACGAGCGTGAATTCTTAAGATGGAACGAGATAAACAATAAACCTCCGATACGGCGTGAGGCCCTGAATGTGGAACAAACATGCCGGGAGCCCTAGTTTCTCAGGAGTGTATAACGGCGGTGTCACTTCGAATATACGTACAACTTGCTTCAATGTATTTACAGTTCGCGATTATTAACCCGCTATGGTTTTACGAGAGTAACCGAGTTTCAAGCAATGACAATAGATTTATTTCGATGTCTATGTATGTCCTCCCTTTATATGGAACTTATTTACGAGGAAATGTATAAGGGGAGCAAACTCGCCAAGTATCCGTGATATTTTTTTGCTACGGTACTCAACGCACTGCTCCCATTCCATTTTATCGTGAACCCATTGAATACCGCGCACATGCGTAGTACAATTACGTATTTTTCGTATTTCTTCGTATATAATAACCTCCGACCAGGTGTTTTTCCATGAAATTCATTCCAAACCGAAGAAAATCAATTTTTTAGACGAAAAAATATGTAAAAATCTGCTTTTTTTATCAATGTCACTGGCAAACCTAAAGACATTCTTGCCGATGAAAATACGTTTATGCAGTTAACAGAAAATTGAGGCTGGCCACACCAACGAGAGAGAAATCCCTTCCGAGTTGGCAGACCGCCAAAAGTGCATCGCTTTGTTCCTCCTCTTTATATCCATAAACCTCGCCCGTATTTCTTTCTCTATCCCTTTGTTCGTGGGGTGTTTTATACCGGCGTCTGCACGGAGCCAAAAACACTTGACGCCTCGCACGAATCTCGTTCGCAAAAGCAAAAAAAGAAGCGAATGTTGACGTTGTTTTTATTTGTTTTTTATTATTTCCCATGTTCCCACTTTCGTGGATAACGAAATTTCCAAGCATCTATAAAAATATTTATAACACGATTGTATACGCATGTACAATAAAAATTTGAGTCTCACACGAGGCTTTTAAAGGCGATTGGTTCACAGGAATATGTTTATATTTATATATATATATTGCACGTGACAAAAGACAGAAAAAAAACATTCCAATAACCCTGCTCGATCGTCGTTCTTCAATATTTATGTCATTTTTTTTTCTTTTATTACATATTTATGTGCATTACCAGTTTTCAAAATTGGTACCCAACAACCCCCATTTTTCAGGATAAACCATCTAAAAATCGACAATATTTCGCGTTCATTGTGCTGTGACGTAAAAAATGTTAGATATTTGAAATTTGAAGGACAATACGATGTAAATAGTCAACGGGGAACGTCATTTGATATTTTTTTTGAAAAAAAGAAAAATTACTGGCTCGAAACCGATCCCAAAACAAAGAAGGAAAAGTAGTCATAATAATAACATAACAAAGATGATCGTCATAATTGAAAAGTGAACGAAACGAAAGAACACTTTTGATTTAGGCTTGAACCCGTTGTTCGCGGAATGTACAATGAGGAGCAATTGTAAATCGGCGCTTGATAGATCGCCGAAGCGTATCGAGTTTTGTCATTTTAGAGCTTCGAGCGAAGAACCTCGATTTTTTTGGCAGCGCGCTTTTGTAATTCAGGCAATTTCATAGCGAGACCCATGTTTCCCTTGATTTTGACTTTGCCCTGGAAAAAGGCCTGTTGGGGATTCAATTTGCCGGATACGAAATCGAGGATGTCGGTGTCGCTGATGATGAAGGTCACCTCGGGTTTCGTTTTACTGTTAAATTCGACGGTGCCTTTGCCGCTTTTGGCGTCAACGACCCAAAAGCCTTCGGCACCACCGGGACCATTGATGATATTAAAGCCATAAATACCGCGGAATTTCTCGATCAGATTGTCCTCGTCGTCTTGCATCGCGGCCTCGAAAGCTTTGAAGAGCATGTTGGCCTTGAAAATTTCGGGTTTTACCTCAGCCGCAATGTTGTTACGACCGATCGTATTTGGAAATCCCAATTTGTAAAGAGCGACGACAACCGCACCACCCAAACCGATGTTGTGCTGAAGCGCCAATTGTGCACGGGGCACTTGTCGTTTGCCAGCTTCACCCCGAAGTTGCCAACACAATTCGGAACACTGGGCCAAACCCGTCGCTCCCAGCGGATGCCCCTTTGATATCAAACCACCGCTTGGATTCACCACGTATTTTCCACCGTACGTATTGTTACCCGAATCAATCAACTCGGCCGCTTTACCCGGTGGACAAAGACCCAATGCCTCGTACGTTATCAACTCGTTCGCTGAGAAACAATCGTGAAGCTCCACCACGTCAACGTCCATTGGCCTGTATCTCGTACTTGAGAATACTTTCTCTGCTGCACTTTTCGTCATGTCATATCTGATAAGAACAACGACGGATTTGTCAAATTTATCGATCCACTATCATCCTTAAGATCAATTTCATCCTTGAAATCTCGATAATTGAGGAAACGATTGTAAATAATGTTTAAATGTTCCTTACCCGACGAGTTTAATGCTACTGCGCTCGGCGAATGTGGTTGGTCCATCGGTGGTCATTTCCATTGCAAGAATTTCAACAGCCTGAGACTCGAGATTATGGCTGCGCACAAAGTCCTCATTCGCCAAAATGACAGCCGCTCCACCGTCCGAAGTCGGACAACATTGAAGCTTTGTCAAAGGCCCGAAAATCCTTGGTGAATTCATGATCTCGTCGAGTGTGTATTTATTTTGAAATTGAGAGTAAGGATTATTCACGGAATGGAGATGATTTTTGTACGCTATCTTAGCAAAATGCTCCGGCCTCGTGCCGTATTTTTTCATGTGCTCCAATCCTGCGTTTCCGAATAATTGCGCCGTTATCGGACTTTCGTTCATTCCTGTAAAGAATAGAAAAAATAACAACGCTCCAATCATTTCTCTCCGATTAAACGTTTTTTTCATAGTTGAAAGAAAAAGTTCGTGACTCGGTAAACATTTTCACGATCGAATGAATGAATACACGAAAAAAACGATGAAATATTCATTCAAACCTCACCGAACAACGATTTGCATCTTTACTTATTTGCTACTGAATAACAACCATTTTTTTTCATACAAAAATGTTGCAAGCGGCGTTTGAAAGTGAAGTAAAATGGGTTGAGCCACAAATATCCTCGAGGATGGAGAACAAGCGCAAAAAAAAAAGTTCTCGCAACAATAAAGAGCCGTTATGAATGAATAAGGATTTCCAATTTACCAGCAATGTCAGCCATAACCTCTAGATGTTTGCCCAATGGATTGGTGCGATCCAAGAATTTGGTGGTGAGAGAGCCTCTTTCCATTTTTTCAAAACCAACAGCAAGAACACAGTCGGCCGTTCCGGTCTGGATGATTTGTTTGGCCATGATGAGGGCGGTGGAGCCGGTAGCACAATTGTTGTTAACGTTGTATATCGGACAACCGGTCAAGCCAACTTCGTAGAGAGCTCTTTGACCGCAGGTTGAATCGCCGTAGACGTAACCGACGCAAGCCGCTTTTACTTCGTTATAAGCTATTTTGGCATCTTTCATGGCCTTGTGCACCGCTTCTTTGGCCATGTCCGGATAATCAAAGTCGTCGCGTCTTCCTGGCTTTTCAAATTTCGTCATTCCGACACCGACGACGTAGACTTTGATTTTTGGCTCCATTTTTGCTAAACGTCAACAAAAGGAAGAAATTAGTGAATGTTAAAAGATGTGCGTAGAGGAAATCAGGAGTTCGGTGCTGAGGATTCAAATGAGAAACGGGCGTGTACGTGAAGGGGCGAAAAATACGTGTCGATTTAATTTCGTAAAGAAATTAAAGACGAACGAACCGTGAGATTGTATACTTTTTAAAAAAGCAATTTGTTCGACAGAGTCCGAAGTGAAAGTTTATGAGTTTCGCGATAAATTCCGGTGATGGATACAAAACATTCACATGCTATGTATTTATGTATGTTGCACTATAATACATGGAAAAACTTTCTCTCGGTTGACCATTACCTGTTTCTCGTTTCTCGATGAAATGGCTACTGGCGTAATACGTTTCGCGATTATTTTCTAGTCGAGAGAAATATGCCGAGTCGACTATTTTTTTGTTATTATTTCGTCGTAATCGCGAAAGGCCTTGCCTTCTTCAACACTTTGATTTTTTTTTATCACTTTTTTCAAGCTCTACAACCACTTATACGTGTGCGTGCGCATTAAGGAATGTTATAATGGCGCGTGTTTGCACTTTGAACTTCGACCGGTTTGACAAGTGAACAAAAAAATAATAATATTAAATGCCGCTGTCGCCTCCGATGATCTCGATTTATATATATAGCTATGCATATGTATATGCAGTCGAAATTCACGATTATATCTCGGCCCTCTCAGCTGATATACAAATGAAGTCCTCACCGGGACGAATGACACGCAAGAATGCAGGAGCACATATATGTATCTGATAATCGTGTACGCCAGTGTCGATAAGAATAACCTGATGTCAGATAGAGTCGCACGATCTTTCTTACCGACTAACGTAAATGTGGCGCGGTTAAGGTCCCAATTCCAAATACTTGTTGTAGTTCAAAGCGCGCGTACGTATAATATTAAACAATTGCATAGGCTTGCGGGGCAATCACTGAATTATAAGCACACGCACACGTTTCGTGCCAACAGAGATAATCTTCGGAGGATCGGCTATCTCTGTAGCACACTTTGATCGTACAGTCGGTGTGAAAATCGTATTTACCGCGCAAATCATCTCAGTCTGTGCAAAATTGTTGTCATAGGTTTTTTTTCTGGACTGTATAGAGTACATGTGAGCCTTTGAAGCAACGATACAACCAACTTTTTCAGCATCACGGGTTAATGTATTTTCTTGTAATTCAAATTAGCTTTCGCGATCGAACATCATTACGCGGTGTGAGGCGATGCAGCCGGTAAAACGAGCCGTGGGGACGATGTCATTGGACGCGTTGAGTGTGAGGACTTGTGTTGAAAGTGCGGTATAGGAAAAGTGCGTACTGCATGCCATCGCCACAAATCGTCACAAGAAAACTGCGCGAGACGCCCTCTCTGATTCGAAGGTTTCAGTGACTCGCGACTTGCGAGATTAACAAAAACAATAGCTATTTTTGCAATTCCGATAACACAAATTTGTAACGATTCATGATTATTCATCCAATGATAATATATTCGACGATAAGTTTTGCAAACATGACAGAAATGAAAATGGAAAAGAATTTGCCAAAGCTCTCGTTTGTAGAAATTTATGATCGGTGACAAAGAAAACTTTTGCATGTTGAATTATTCTAGCTCTTTTTCCACTCATCCCCCCAGTGAGCGCATATATTAGAACAAAAGAAATTGAAATATTTACCGAAATCACAAACACACATATACGTTTCGACGCTTCTTCTCGAGAAAATTTCTCGCGGGGAATTAATCTGAGCAATTCATGCATTTAAATATAGATATGAATATTACAAACTGCTAAATATATGTCTAGTGATGATATTTCTCTTTGACACTGCCACTCAGTAACAACGAACGGAGGGGAAATTCGTTTGTGCGTCTCATTCAACGCTCCGGCCGGCCGAATTCGTTAAATTATTAACTTTGTTTATTAATTCATTTTTTTTTTTTATTTGACGTGTTTTCGTTTATAGTGTGTTATCTTTCATTCGGAAATATCAATGAATCAGTAGGAGTTTTGATTACGAGTAAAAATGTGTTCGTGCCCCGCGGACCATGACGTTAAAATTCTTTCGGGCCAATTTTTTTACAAGTACCGCCCGCATTTGTCGCTGAAAGAAAATGATCGTTACGAAATAGTCGATATGTCATATTCAGAAACATTCGTATTTATCGGAGCGGTGGGGAGAGGGGACGGAGAGAGAGCCCATGCAGAACTGTCGAGCAAACGACAAACGATCCTCGATTTCGTTAGATTTTCTCTGGCTGTCGAGTGCGACGCACGTGGACGGTAGAAATTGATAAAACGTGAGTGCATCTCCTATTCGCTATATAGACTTTCTCTGCCAGCGAGAAAATAATAAATGCATGGTCGCTGGGCGATTTGAGCGCGTCTTACATTACGCGCATGTACGGCTGTACAGCATCCAAGTTTAGACACAAAGAAAAACGTACAGTTTAAAAAGGAGTTCGTTGGCTTTCCGTGATTCATTTGTCCGCCAACGAGATTCGCGAATGGTGTACACGAGCAAATTTACTCTCATATACGCGTGAGTATGAGCACATGTATATTAATAGATATATATATGTCCGCATACACGTATACAATCGCGAACAAATAAATTGACATTTACCAGAGACGAGAAAGAAGATTTGCTGCTAAAGTTGATCGGCTCGAGGAGAACGTCCGACGAAATGTCGAAAAATTTGCTGGGGAAATAAAAATTGCTATCCTTCGAAAAAATTAATGGAGTGTAACTAAATGACAGCGTTGGCGTTTGTAGCGACTTCCCTCAAACGCAGCCAATGGACGATCGCGGCAGAATGCCGCCTCGCGATGTTCGACAAGGCACGGCGTTGCGCGCTCAACTCGTTTACTTCGTTACAAACTTTCGGCCCGGTGGTGTTGTTATGATGATCGGGGAACAATGACCTTGAAAACATCCTGTCTCCCGTCGACGGAATAATTCGTTTGTTTAGTTCATATTTTTTTCAATCTCGTTCTTCTTAATTGGTCGTTTATTTATCGTTCACTAGCTCAAATGCTGAAAAGCATGTCACAAAAGTCGTTAAACTCGCTTTGTTTGCGCGGGAAGGTCGTCCGTTGGGGAAGCTAGAGCGAACGGGAGCGAGAGAACAGTGTCGGTGCAGCGAGGAAACAGGCCTGTGCTTACTCAAGTGAAAGAGAAAACGCTCGCGGTATAACGCCTTACAAAATTCCAATTATCTCAGTAGAAAAAGTGGTAAATTAATCCCGGCTATGTGCGTGGGCGTGAATAATTAAAATATCCTAACATTGCTCGTTAAAAGTGTTACAATTTTCCTTTCCATTCACAGTTTGGAAAAAGAATTTAAAAAAAATCGACCGTCGATAAATATAGCACGCGTGAACAAATTTTCTTGAGCTTTTTGAATGAAATTGCTCAATTCTCTTAGTGCCCGAAACTCCAATTATTATCCATTTTATAAGTAGCAGTAAGTGACCATTTGGATTTTGACTTAATCACTTATTTTCTGATTCCAAATTCAACTCCTTGCGTTGCCTCTTTGACCTGAAAGAGGGTTGACGTGTTTCCGTGCTCCCTCGGAAACAAAAATAAATTTTCCGTGTTTTTTCTTTCTGCAACAAAGTGCATCATAAGTTGAAAAAAAAAAAAAAAAAAAAAAAAAAAAAACAGATAACTTCAGTTTTAATCAAAGTACTCTGAATGAAATCGAATAAAACCGATAATATATACACAAACGACGATAACAAACCATAATTAAAAAAAAGAAACTCGGGATAATTTAACGACTGCGAATTCCTATTATCGTGTCTCATTACAAGAGAGGAAATGAATCGAAAGATCTCGAGCAAGTCCCGATAAACAAGAGTTGAATATGTAAAAAAAAATGTAATAATTAAAAGTATACAAAAATTTGAATTTTAAATTGACACAATGAATTGAGTTATCTTAGCGCGTTGGAGCGGGGACATAGAACAAAGATGCGTGCTCCAGAGTCTCCGTGACTCACTCGAATCATTCATCTTTGTTAGTTTCTCTAACCGCAAAAACCTGTAGATGCGTCGAAAATAAAATTTGAAATACAAACTAATAAAAAAAGGGAGCTCTCACCGACCTTTCAAATAACGACCCTTGGCCGAAGCGGGAACTTTCCAGTGACAAAGCTTAGTTTCACGCCAGCCGTGGAACTAGCCAAATTGAAAAACAAGAAAGAGAAGAACTCGTTTACTTTGTTACAGACTTTCGGCCCGGTGGTGCTGTTGTTATGATGGACGGGGAACAACGACCTAGCAAAACATCCTGTCTCCCGTCGGCAGGCCTTATCAAAACTTTCAACATCGAGACAGAAAATGACAAACAATTCGTTTTCCAACAGGATGATCTCTTCTCCCAAGGATTTCCTCTTTTCGAGGAAATACGAAGACAGGGCAAACTTTGCGACGTCACTCTCAAGGTACGCCCGTTTTTTTTTTATAACCTACTCATTGTTGTTGATGATTTGTCGTTTTTAATTCATCATCGCAAACTCTCCTTCTTTATTACGCGATTAAAATAACCAACCAAATTACGAATAACATCAAAATTCAGTATTAACCTCGTTTTCTTTCGAATTCCGAAGCATTTGACGTTTTCGAAAAATCAAAACAAATGCGATGTTTTGACAGGTATCAAAACCGAATTGTTTGGCTTGGTTTTTCAATGTTTTTATTTCGAGTTCTTTTTCAAACTATTCATTCAGCCTCAGTGAAAGATTAATATAGAATTGTTAATTTAAATTCCTTTGTGATCACGTTTTTTTATGTTATACTAGAAAAATACGTTCCATCAATCAACAAATTTTTGAAAATACTATCAATTGTTTTATAATCTCTAAAAATAGACTAAGTGATGATAGAAATGGTGATTTTATTGCAAAAACTATAAAAAATATCTGTGAACCATTATGCAGCTCGAAATGAGGAGTACGATTCAAAAAATATGAAAATAATTGTTAAAATATAAATAAAATAATTTTACAGGTGGATGATGAAATTTTTAGCGCTCATAGGATAGTTTTGGCGGCGACCATTCCATACTTTCATGCCATGTTTCTCAACAACATGGTAGAGAGTAAACAAAAGGACATCACATTGCGGGATTTTGATGCAAGGTGTGTATTGAGAGTAAGGAAGTGATTAATCCATCGCTACTTGTTTGGAAAAAAATTTCCATCGACAAAAATTTTCGTATTCAAAATTAGTCTTATTACTTTTCTGGGGTTGAATGAATTTCATTGATTATTTCAAAAATGACAGAATTTTTAATACTAAAATTTTTTAATTTTTTTTTTTCAGGACACTGGAAGCGCTGATTAATTTTGCGTACAGTGGCAAGGTGACATTGAACAATGATAATGTACAGAGTATGATGATAGGAGCGTCGTTCTTACAGCTGCACAAAGTTCGTGACGCGTGCGCTGACTTTTTGAAAAAACGTTTTAATCCTCACAACGCCCTTGGAATCAGTCACTTTGCGGATACGTTGAATTGTACGTCACTCGTGACCGAAGCGACCAATTATATTCATCAATATTTTTATCAAGTTGCTCAGTCGGAGGAGTTTTTAAATTTAAGCTTCGGTGACCTCAAAGAACTCGTATCCCGTGACGAATTGTACGTCGTTTCGGAGCTTCAAGTTTTCGAAGCGATTATCAAATGGATCAATCACGATGTCGAACAACGAGTCTCCTGTTTGGCGGCTCTATTAGCGCACGTAAGATTGCCGCTGCTCAGTCCTGAAATTCTCGCTGATCGAGTTGCCAAAGAGAATTTCGTCAAAAGCTCGCACGCTTGCAGGTTTTTATTTTTTGTACACATAATAAAGAATAATTCAAAAAAAAGACGGCTCCGAAATCTTAGAATGGTAGTAGTCCAAATTTTCTTATTATAATTTCATTAATGAATCGATTGTTTTAGAGATTTGCTCGATGAGGCGAAGGATTATCATCTCATGCCTGACAGACGCTATTTATTAGCATCCTTCAAAGTTCGTCCTCGTTGTTGTTGCAAAATAATGGGCCATATTTTCGCTTTCGGTGGTCTCTCCAAATTGGGTAGTTCACGCAACACCGTCGAAGTTTACGATCCTTTTACCGGTTAGTTGGATGAATTAAAAAATTTCTTGTTTTCGAATGAAACATTGATAAATTTATTTGTCAATTCGTTCATCTTTATTCCTCGATGATAAGGAATTATTTATTATTGTGGAAGTTTTTGAATATCGGTACTTTTTTTTTCAGGAAAATGGCAAACGTCCGAAGCCATGACGATGGACCGAAGTCGAGTTGGTGTAGCGGTACATAGAAATAAATTATACGCTTTTGGTGGTTACAACGGATACGAAAGATTGTCCACCGTCGAAGTTTACAACCCTTGTCTAAAAACGTGGAAATTGCTAGCACCGATGCACTGCAAAAGAAGGTACAAATTTTTCTCCATCAAAACATGAACACGCGTCACTTTCCTGCAGTCGAAACAAACTGCAAACTACTGTTTCTGCATTTTTTTAATAAGTTCAATTCCCTTCGATTTTCTAAACAAACATTTTTTTTGAAAATCTTTCAGTGCTTCCGGAACGACGGCTCTCAATGATTTTATTTACGTATGCGGTGGTTACGACGGTGAAACTTCTTTAAACTCCGCGGAAAGATATTGTCCCGATACGGACAAATGGCAAATGATAAGACCTATGAACAAGCATCGCTCTGCCGGCGGAGTCGTTGCCTTCGAAGGATACATTTATGCTCTTGGTGGACACGATGGACTTTCAATATTCAACTCGGTAATCGCATAATGAAAAAAAAATCGTTTTCATTTAATAATACGAGTGCGAATGGTAAAGATGCGATAAAAAATATTTCTTTCACGATATATTAATGAAAATTGATAAAAATTTTAGGTAGAACGATACGACCCGCAAACCGGAGTGTGGACGCACGTGAAACCAATGCTGACTCGACGGTGCAGATTGGGAGTTGCTACCCTATTCGGAAAGCTATACGCTTGCGGAGGATACGACGGCTCGACATTTTTGCAAACGGTCGAAGTTTATGATCCAAAAACCGATACGTGAGTCTCAGTTTTTTCTATTAATCGATTTTTCTTCACAATAAATTTCCACGAATCATTCAAATGGATTGAATCAATTTTATTCGAACGTTCGTTAGTGATTTAAAATGAGAAATTTAGATTTTTAAATATTTTTTTCAAGGTGGGAATACGTCGCACCGATGAACATGATGCGAAGTCGCGCCGCCCTCGTTGCGAATATGGGAAAACTTTGGGTGATCGGTGGTTACGACGGTGTGTCAAATTTATCGGCTGTCGAAGTTTACGATCCCATCAGCAACGCTTGGACTTTCGGTGCTCCGATGTGTTCTCACGAGGGTGGGGTCGGTGTTGGAGTTATTTCAAATCCTTTCGGTGAACTTCACCTGTCCGTTTAATTCGTCACTATTAGAATTTTTTTTTCCCCATGCAATTCGGAAAAAATTTATTGAAGGACGAAAGTTCAAGATTTTTTTTGCATTTAGAAGAAAACAATAATTCCCCTGAAACGTTTTTTTTGTGGGTTCTATAAAAGATTGCTCATTTTCCTAATGCTCGAAACTGCTCACAAATTATCGAACCTAATACTCATTTTATGTTACATCACAATATTGCGACCTTGAATAGCATTTTATTATTGACATTGACAATCTGAACATAGACGTTATTTATAAGGTAGTTGTTTAAATCTCTTTCGCCATTCGATCAATCATAATGTTTTAGTGCCTCTCGCAATTTCTCACGCGTAAGTCACTATTTCAATTTTAATTTAATACTTTCGGTGTCATTTTGTGGACGATGATTTCCGAGTCAGTTGTAAATACAGTCCTCTTTCTTGCCCTCTGACCAAATGGTTTTTTTTTACATTGAATATTTTTAAAATATTAAACGGCAATCGGCTAAGAGTGTTTAGATATCTTTCGATCGAAAGACTGTCGATAAATAGTCTCAAGAATGACAGTAGACGTGTTTGTACGAAGAAAAGTAAGGGCGGACGATATTGATCTCATTTCATACTTTTATTATTATTTTTAGCCCAGTGAGTGTATTTTTAAGCGAAAAAAAGAGAATAAATGTAATTTATATATTTTATATAAATGGAATATCATTTATTTTCATGATTGTGACTCAATCATGAATCGGAAGTTTACCCTCGTTCAACGTACTAATTATTTTCGTTTGTTGTTCCACCGCCGCGGCGAGACGACTTATGGCGTCGGTTTGTCGAGCCAAATAGATTTTTTGGTCGTTGAGCGCATCTCGGTGGGATTCGATCAGGGACATCAACATATCAGCGGTCAAACGATCGTAATACCTCGAAGATTCTGGGTGTACGATCGAAGGATGTTTCGGTTCTTCCACCGTTTCCGGATACTCGACGTTTGTGTTCTCCTCGATGACGCGACGTTCCATTTCGTCGACGAACAAGTCCCGATCGGGAGAACCCGACCAATCAGCTTCGGAGGGTTTTTCAGCTCTGTACCAATCGTTGACCTTCTCCTCGGGTTCCTCATTTGGACTTTCATCGAATTCCACTTTTTGTGGAGCTTCGTGAACCTCGTCGGAATCCTCGTGTGGCCACAAATCTGGCGACAATAATGGCGTACGATAATTTTCTTCGCTGAATGAAGTCGAATTTAAACGATCCTTCATCGACTCGTATTCGTTCGTTGTTTTCAACAGAGAAGCATCCTCCGCTTCTACAGTCTCCTCGAATGAATTTTTCCTTGATATTTTTTCTTCCTCCGTTCCCGACTCTTCTTCTTTCTCCGCTGTTAAATCTTCTTTTTTTATGTCCTCCACTATTTCCGCTTCTTTCGCCGCTACTAAATCCTCCTTTTTTATGTCCTCCATTATTTCTTCTTCTTTCGGAGCTGCTGCTACAACATTTTCGATATTTTGTGATTTTTCATCTTTCTCATCTTTTGCCGAAACTTCTTCTTTATCCTCCACGGAGTCCTCTTTCCATATCGTTTCTCCATTGAATCCCGAAGATCCGCAACTGCACACCGGCAACTCATCCTCTTTCTCAACTTTTTTTTCGCTATCCCTCTTCACCGACAACTGCGTCGCTCTTCGCTCTCCTTTCCCGCGCTTCTTACTTCCGGACATGTTTTCAACACTATTTTTATTTCCACCGAGAGAAACTTTCGATCCCGTCGCGTTTTTGTATTGAGAATTTTTTTTCCGTTTTTTTTTTTCGTCCGAAATAAAGAATCGTGTCACGAAGTTGGCTCTGTTCAAATAAAAAACATACGAACGTCGCGATTTACCAGACCCATCGGGTGACCTCTGAAGATTTTGCCTTCCTAACAATTGTTTCGCGGTTCAGCGATTGTCGCTTTTTTATCTTTCTTTTTGGGCTCTTGTGTGTTCATCAATTTTGTACAGCGTTTTTTCATCAAAGTTACATGAGAAAAGCGAAAAAAGAACGATCATTTTGGATGTAATTGTTTGAGTTGAACTAATTTTTGAAATGTCTTTCTTTAATTAAAGTTCCGGCTGTTGTTTCTTCGTCGATACACACCTCTCCATTGAAAAATGTCCCGTCTCTCGGTAGATTCATGAGATTCATGAATTTGTGTTTGAATTGAATGAACTCGGATTGTAAACCCAGTAAGTGGCGCCACCGAACGGCAAAAACTCCAACTTGACTCCTGATAAAATCTGTCAGTGAAAAAAAAACGTCTCGTCTGTATGTGTTGACGAAAATGTCATTGTTTTGAACAATTCCACGCAGCTACTGTGTATCGTGTTTAGAATAACGAAAGACGCATATTTGCATCGACAAAGGAAGAGACTTGGGAAAAAGAATCGTGTACATATTAAGAAACCGTAGAATATAATAGCGATATATTTACGATGTTTAACCCCAACCAAGAACCGGACATTCCAGCCGCTCTGGGTCTGTTGAATCATCTCAACAATGACGAACTTAAAGAATTATTGAACGATGATACAAAATTCGAGGAGCTCGTCAAGGATGCCAAGCAGGTAATCATCGTATTTCAATAAAAATCAATTTTTTCAAACTTGACGTTCACGCGTAATTTTCCAATGATTGACGTCTATTAATCAAGTAATGGGAGAATTCATTATGCTGCAATAGACAATTCACTGAACCACCACTTTAGGATTTAGGTCACAATTCCGTGGCACGAAAAAAAAAAAAATTATACTCTTTTTAATGGTCCGAGTGTGCCAGCGACAATGTTGATTTACAGTAAAAAAAAGTTGCATGCAAAAGATTTAAAGACGTATAAAAACGATTTGTATTGAAAAAATTTATTCTAAAAGAAATGTTTTTCTCTTCTATTTATACAAATTGTAAGATTAAGTATTTTGAAATAGTTCAAAGATCTGGAAACAGAGAAGGAAATGCTTATGGCTAGCAACAGATCGCTTGCGGAATTCAATTTAGCGAAACAACCGGAACTGGAAGAAGGCAAAAAAGAACTGAAAGAATTGGGAGAAAAGGGCAGTGAACTTTGCATAAGCGTTCAAAAAAAAATAGAAGAATTGAGTAAGTACAAAATTTATTGAAATATTTGTTGGTGACTGACTGTTGATAAAAATACAAAACTTTTCACAGAGGAAAAATCTGGTTCCATGTCCGTTGATCACGCGCTCGAGCTTTTGCAAGCGGCAGCTGCGGAAATTGAAGAAGAATCGGAGGTAAAGTATTTTAACTCCTATAATCAGAAAAAAAATATATAAAAAATCGAAATTTCATGAAAACGTGTTGATTTTTTTTTGTAAACTGTCAACATCCTTGATTTTTTGCCCTCAGAAAATGGCACAAAATTTTCTTGCCGGTGATTTGGAAGTAGAGGAATTTCTGGACCAATTTATGACCATAAGAAAATTGATGCATCATCGCAAAGTTAAGGTCGACAAGATGAGGGAGTTGAGGAGAAAATGCGCGGGTTATTCATCGGCTATGGGTCCGGGTTATCCAATGTCAAGTAACTATCCGGGTATGGGATCGGGGCTGCCTTATCCAACGGGTCAGCTGTCTATGCCGATGCCCGGTTACAGACCTTATTGAAAAGCGAACGAGGAAAGGGTAAAAACATCGTAAGACGAAATGACGAGCACAAAAAAGCAGCACAGTTTGCCCGAACGTTGTGATCGAAAAGATGGGCAAATAAATATTTATATTAAAAAGAAAAAAATACGTAACTTCGGGGAGTTTACTGTATTAAAAACAAAATACGATCAGCTTGATCGAATATTATCTTTATTAGCAACACAAAGAGAGAAAAATGTAATTAAAGAAAAACACAAAACGTACGTAATCGTTACCACGAATGATTAATAACGTAAGATAAGAAATACGAGTAAATTTATCGCGCGATTCATCATTAAAAATACCATGATAAATAAATTTATATTTCTCTATGTAATAAGATTTCTACACACGCTTCGTTTTAAAATAATCTTTTGTTCCACAAAAAATTGAAATAAAATCAGCACAGCTGAAGAAGAAACGGTATTCCAACGTTTATCGACATTCTCGTTATTTTTTATTGCGTTTTTTTACATTTACTATCGCATCGGTGGGTTGGTAGTGCCCCAATGACACGAGTTTGTCTTGAAAATATATATTTTCATATCTCACTAATATTTACAAGTTTTTATAAATTACTTTGCCTATTTATTGTTAAACTTTGACTAATGCAACAAAAACTTAGTCAAGATTCCATTGTGGCGTTGAAACAATGTTCTCATCTTTGCCTCAAATTTCAAAGCGCTCAAATTTCAAAATAAAATAATGATTTTATTTGGAGAATTCAGTTGATAAAGTGGACAAACAGGTATCAAAGTCCCAAGATGTAACTTTCTACGTTAAACCGTCCGGTTAACTGGACGAGACGGAGTTTGAAGTGACTTCGGACTCTCGGGTAGTGTTTTTGTCTCGAGACTTTTCTCCTTCTTGCTCCCTGACATAAACACGATCGCTGTGAGTGCGAGAAGTGTTGAAGACAACCAGGATGACAATTAATAATAAAGACACAACCAAAAAAGACTGTTCGGGTGATTTTTCATAAGGTACGCTTTGAAAATGTTCCCTGAGCTCTCGTAAGCGTACAGCCTCCTCTTTCTCCAGTACTTTTCTTCGCAAAGTTCTGCCGTAATGAGCCCTGGTCCATTCGTCAAAGTCGTAAGTCGGAGTGGCACCGGATTTGTTTTCGTGTTGGAAAACAGCCGCTTGCGTCTGATAGTATTTCATTTTAGGATCCACCGCGCTGCTTTGTCTACTTTCTCTTTCGTATCTCGGTTTAACGATCAAAGTTCGATCGTAAATTTTGCGGTTGTTGAAATTGCCGAGAACTTCGTAAGCTTCGGTAATATTCCGAAATTTTTGAGAAGCTTCCTCACTCTTGTTTTTGTCAGGGTGATACTGTTTGGACAATTTGAAGTACGCTGATTTTATCTCGCTCTGCGTGGCTCGGGAATTCACCTCCAGAGTGTCGTAATGTGACGTCCGTTTCGGTTTCGTCGACATTCGCATCCTGCTGCTCGCCGAGCCCAGAATGCTCAACACAAATCTCGAACTCGATGACTTATTCATGGTCCTTGAGATCGAAACTGCTGGTTCTTACGCTTGTTTTCACTTTTCATTACGATCCCTCCCGAAGCAGGTCACCTTTAAACAAATTTCCCGTAAGTTATTCTCGTTATTTTATCGTATTTCACTGTCAAGGTCATATTTTTTTAATATACCTCCAAAGGTTTCGTGACGCCAATACATTGTTGCCTATTGGGTTATGAACACACTTTGATGTCGTGCAATGACAGAATGAACCACGTGAAGCAGATTACGACATTACGCACTAATCAAACGAGACAGAGAAAGAAAGAGAATATAAATATAGATTCGATCGATAAAACAATCCTTGATGTTTAAAGTATTTTTCTTGATCCGGACGAGGATTTAAATTAGCTGACAGAAGAGAAATTTTTTGACGGTTACATTACGTAATTGAGAAGACGGGATATCTTGGACACGCAAGTTTTTTATTCATCATTGACAATTTATAAAACTAACCGCGGTCTACACTGCTTTGTAACCGATCAGCTGACAAATTGTCTGCTACCACGTATTCGGACCGAATTGAGCAAATGTAATATCCAAATGAAGTTTTTAAATTACTATTTTTTTCTCTCAGTTGTCTAACAACTTTTTTATTTTGTCACAAAAAATTGAAACTATACCGATCAATTGGGCCTTTTGCATTAAAATAAATTGTCCAAAACTTAGGGGGTCGCAGTGCATGATTGAATCACACCCCCAACGAACCATGCAAGTACATCGCGAATCAATTGGATGTACGCTTTATGTAAATGGTTTCTTTTAGGGTACATTTTCCAACCGTTCCATGTTTTGTTGAATTTTATACCCTTGACGAAATTTTGTTATTCTCCATTCTCAATTGGTATAAGAAGTCATATTAGACGTTGTCTTGGATCGCCCCCGATGAGGATAACCTTAAACGAAAGTTAAACGAACATTCCCTTCTACGTACGAACTTATTATCGTAGGCTATTCTCGGCAGTTCTGTCAAACTTTCGACCGTGCATGCCTCAATTTTAATTTCCAGTGAATCATCGTGTTACGAAGGTTGAACAAAAATTCCAAAAAAACCCATAGAATTTGAGTAAAGAAAAAAAAACGTACGTTTAAATCAATTGTTTTATTTAATTATTATTATTCGCTTAAATTTTTTTCCGATCTTCAAAACTTCGAAACGATTGCATTGAGCCGCGAGAATCACATCCAATGACCGTATAAGGAGCGTTCAGAAAAAGATTGAAACTCCGTGCAAAACATTTTGTCACAAAGCAAAGAAACAATCCTTGCTCTCGATCGTTTCAATCGTAGTGTGAAAGTTTGGTATTTCATCAAATGTCAACTTCGTGATACACATAAAAATTCGAAAAATTCTTTCGCTCGTAGAGCAAAAAGTAAATAAATAAAAAAATAATTTCTTCAACAGTTTTGGTTTGAGAAGTCAAAATGGAAGCTCTCCTGCAACAAAAAGTACTGGAGGTCGCGAACCAGGTCGAAAAACAAATCGATTCGGAGCTTGAACAACTCGAAAGACTTGATGTGGATGACCTTGAAAAATTACGCGAGAAACGACTTCGTGAAATGAAGCAGATTCAACTTCAAAAACAAAATTGGCTGGCTGCGGTAAGTTTAGAAAAAAAAAAATACTACACATACATCCGCATTGTTATTGATAGAATTACGTTGAAATTATTATTTACAGGGTCATGGAGAACATTCAGAATTATCCGACGAGAAGGAATTTTTCGAAATTTCCAAAAAATCAAAAAACATTGTTTGCCTTTTCTACAAAGATGATTCGCCGAGATGTAAAATAGCTGATATGCATTTAAAAGTATTAGCAAAGAAACACGTGGAGGCGAGATTTTGCAAGCTCAACGTCGAGCGATGCCCGTTCCTCACTGGTAGGTTGAAAAGAAAAAATACTATTTCATTAAATAAAAGCAAACAGCGGAAAAGTGATAAAAAAACTGTAAATTCATTCAGAATTATTTGTTTACTTTTTACTTTTGTTTACTTGGTTCGTATTGTTTATTAATCACAAAACCAAAAAAGAGTTTTTGTATTTGTCAAAATGAATTCCATAGAAATCTGTTTGAAGGAATAGATTTGGAATATTATTTATTCTAAGAATATTCGAACTCAAGGGAAAGAAATTTGACCACAATCTCTGTATTGTTTTTGCAGAACGTTTGCGAATTAAGATTATCCCCACGATCGCGTTAATATCGGACAGCAAAACGAAGGATTACATCGTTGGATTCACAGATCTGGGAAATTGCGATGATTTCTCGACGGAAATGTTGGAATGGAGAATCGCTCAATCGGGAGCGATAATGTACAGCGGTGATTTGACGCATCCACCAGAGAAAGGAAAGAAGGCTTGGATGTCGAAAGTTCAGAAGTCAAAAACCATAAAAGGTCGTGAGTCTGATGGTTCGGATTCGGACTAACGTCCAAAACAATATTTCAAATATTCTGCTGACATTGTTTTGGAAACTTAATTTTTTTACGAATTTCATCCAGCATTCCCATTTGAGTCGCCGCAAATCGTTCATTCTCAACGTCGTATTAGTTTTTTTTTTTTTCTTCTTTTTTTCAATAAATTAATGCACCATTTCACATGCAACAACGGAAGTTGGTCATAAAAAGACACGCGCAAAACTGGTAACACAATTAATACGACACGATTGTTGTGCTGTACATGCATTTTGTATTATTTTGTAATCGCTTTTCACAAGAAAATAAATATATAATATTCATTCCCTTGGAATCCCGTTGATTAAGTTTTGCTGCCCCAACACATTTGTCACTGGAATAAAAAATATGCACAATTATTTATTAATACAACAATGGATGAGGAAAGAAAAACGATTAAAAGAGATGGAAGGAAAATACATGAAAAATGGAGAATAGAAATCCCTAACAGATTCGATGAGAAAAGTATTTTAATGAAAAACGTTCGACCAGAATAATGACTCTTTGTAAACACTTTTTTTTTACAATAATAAGCATACTGGATTGTTCGTGAGGATGTTTGTTTTGGACAACGTTCTGTCTCTCTCGTCCCACAATGTTCGTCCATCACACGCGCAAATCTTCTTTGTATTTTGGAAAACCCCGGACGATCGAGCGATTATCCCACAGGCTATTCTGTAGAAAAATAATGCCTTTCCATTTAGCCTTGATATTAATTTACTAAGAAAAGTTACGTCATCAAAGATTGGATCTTTGATCAATTTTTTTACATTTGACAAATAGAAATTAAATAATTCCCATTCGTTCACTTTAGAGCAAGAAACTTAGTTTCATAACAACTCAATTTTTATACCGTCCATTAAATTTTTTTTTTTCCAAAAAGTAGAATAAGCTCGATAACGTTGTTTCAAGATACAAATCGATTGAATTACCGATCGCCGCTGTTGCCATTGATCTTGGAGGCAGTAGTATCGCCTCTTCCAAGGTCGTCAGGTTTTTCGGTCACGACTAAAGATCGACCTATAATATCAGGCACATTGAGAAAATCGTCTTTTATTCTAAAAGTTGCTCGGCCGCTATCGTCCGCAACGATATTCCCAAGGTCACCCACATGCTGAAATATGTATTACGATGTATATTTTTATCGTCGTAAAACTGTTGATCTAGAATTTTCATGTACAACAATTTAATAAATATGCTATAATCGTTTATATTTACACGCCGGGAAAGATCGTCATCCGGACCCCCGTGAGCAGCATTGTGAGGATTATAATGCTCTCCAACGCTGCATTCAAATATTCAAACACGTTCGCAATATTAATGAGTCAGTATATTAATACGACACATAGTTACGGAAAAATCAAAACGAAATCGAACCTTTGACAACCTTGGGAAATGTCTCCGCATTCGTGGACGTGAAGACCGTGAGCTCCGGGAGTTAAACCATCAACGGTCCCATCGACTATGCAACCATTCGATGACCAAGCAAACCTCACAACCCCCCTAACTTTTTCACCTACGCTATAGCCAGAATTTCCTCCTAACATCGATACCGCGCTTATACTATCTGTAACAACAAATGCCCATTTTTTTTCTATGGTTTAACTAAAATGACCCAAATTTTCGACAGGAAGCTTCAAAAAAATGGAAACAAATTTTAATTTAAAAAATTAGGCTTATTTTCGACTCCGGTCACGTTTACGGTAACCAAGTGCATGTAAAGTGCTAAAAATAACATTGCCCAGCTGGAGTACACAAAATAAAATAATTCTTGAGGACTCAATTGACATTGAGGCTTCCCAACTTACTTCGAAGCTAGATTTCAATTATATTTAGATTAGCAATGAAAATGGCATTAAACACCAAAATAAGATTCATAAAAATATAAAAGAACTGAATGCTAAATCTGTAGATATTTGAAAACTTCAAAAAGATCAATAACGAGTTGAAATTAAGATTGATCGATGAATGGACAATATCTCAATTGAGGATGATAAAAAATCGTTGTTGTTGCTAACAACGCACCTCCGTATCCTTTGAGTACCGCTCGTCTTCCTGAGTTTTCAATTTTTTCTTGAATCACAGAATAAGGAAGATTAGAATCAACAACGACGGTCCCTCTGTCCAGTGATATGTCAATATTGTTTATTCCTTCCAATCCGGACAAAGAACTTTTGACTGCGTTTACACATTTTTCGCATGTCATTTCCACAGCAAATTCTATCTGTCAATTCAATGATTTAATTATAAATCACACTACCTGAATCGACTACTTGAATGCGTTGAAAACTACATCTTTTACCTTTGCTGTACTCATGTTTACAAGAGTTATAAAGTTATCGGTTATCTGCTTACAATGACACAGCAAATATTTTCATTCACGATCTCCACGCTAAATCTGACGTTTCTGAAATTCAATATCGTTTCATTGATTTTCAACTCCAATTATCTTAATTTTTCAAATAAATTCTTTGACTCGTATCACAATAACAAAAGTAAGAAAATGTGCGTTGCTTGTTTTCCACTCTACAATATTCGCCCGGCTCAATTCAACACAGTCAACTTTTTCATCGTCGTTACTTTTCTGTCATTCTGTCACAAATGTTGATTAGTTTTGCATTCGACCGCATGTGGCGCAACTGTTTTTTAAATGCAGTTCATTTTCTTGCTATCTTCACTAGGCTGTCTCTCCCAGAAAGGAAATGTGCTACTCGAACCGTGATTTTCAAGTTACGCCGCGAATATAATTTGGAACGTGATTATTTTCAATCGTGTAATTTTAACATTATTTCGCGAAATGTTTAGATGTAATAGCAGATGATTTAGGGTTTCATTTAGTCGCCGAATGCATCGACAAATGTAAGATTTACAATGTGTATTATTCTCGCTGCGTTAACTGTATCCCAAGGTGACACTGGGTTGAAAAATTCGCGCCATTTTTGCAAATGATCGCAGCGCTTCTTGATGCGCTTTGAAACGTCCACGCCAATGTTAGACTCGAGACACGCTCGACGCGACCGACATCTCTATTGGATGAAAATTTTATTGTATCCTTTGTGACAAATTATCAATCCGGAAAATATCCAATGGTGCCTTTTTGAGCTGAACGTTTGTATTTTTATGAAAAAGCATAAAATTTATTTTACAACGTGTGTTTTCTTCGGATAACAATTTTTCTTCTCGTTCATTGAAAAATTAATTCTTTGAATCGATGCTACTGCGCTGCTGCTTTTGAAGTCGATTGGTTTCAGGAATCGACACCACGGCGCTTTGAACTTCCTTCGAAACTCAAGTCCGAAATTCGGTATTAGCCAAAAATTTGGGTTAATTTGTAAAAGAAAAGAGATATGTAGCAAAAGTTGTAATGTCATTGACTGAAGGGGATAATATTCACCGTATCGCTCATAATTAGAAATATGAAATATTAGCGAGCCTGGAGAGTAAATAAAAAGTACCGTTAGGATAGACTTCTCATCGTTACAAAGGATAGAAAAGTGGGGGAACACTGGCTAAAGCACCGGCGCATAGTGATACCAGACAATTTAGAAGCGAGAGAGAGGACGCTTGGAGCGTGAGTGTGAGTGAGACGCGAGCCGGAAGTTTTCCTTTCACTCGACGTTTTTCCTACAATTTGTTCGGTAATATAACTTTTAAACGCGATCGTTTTTAACGTGTAGGAAACTCGATGGACAATCAGCTGTTTGAAAAACGTTTGATTTTTACTTGTAAAGTGAATAAAAATAAGAGTCTATGTAGAGTGACGTAGCGTCGCGCCAAGTAAATCAACGCGAAATTATGTTTTTGTTTTTATAAATCGAAACAAAAGTTTAAATGTATGAAAGAACGACGATAGATACATAAATGCATTTTCGGGTGTAGGCTCTCGTAGGAGAGGGAAAGGGATACCTTCGAGCGATACTGAAAAAGGAAAAAAAAAAATTTATTGCTCGTTCGAACAGATCGTGAATGGATAAAACGTCCTCGTCTACTTCGAAAATTTAATCCATATATAAACTTGCAAGTGATTATTGTTTGGAACGTCTCAATATATTTTGGAACGAGTAGAATAAATAAATAAAAACCGATGTTAGGGAGTTGATATTCGCTCGAAACGACATGGCTAAGCTACCGTTGCGTAAGCACGACGGTCCGTCATGAGAGTCCCAGGTAGAGAAGAATTTCAACGGAGTCTAGACCGGTGAGAATCCGGAGAGGGAAAAGCCGACGACCATTCGGCCCCTTTCTTCCTTATTTTTTCTCTCGCTCTCTTTTGCTCTCTCTGTCTCTCTCGCGAATAAAAATCAGAAGAACGGGGGCGCAACGTGAAAGAAAAGAGAATGAAAAAAAGAGGAGAGAGAGAGAGAGCAGGATTATTGACGTGAACGTAGACACTAACAGTTTAGACGCCGCGGCGTGACTAAAGCAGTTGTAAAAGTTGTCGATTATTGCCGTTAGGATCGCTGCTACGGGCTATGTGTGGCGTCGGTGCGCCGTAAACGACGAAGAATTGACCTTGGCGATGTCTACGATCACGTCACAGGCGCGCTCAAACGCTTCGGGGTAGAGGAGGCATCGTCGAAAAGGTAGCCCGTCGCGTTCTCTCTCTGTCGAATGCCTCCGTTAGTCGCCCATTGTGTTATCCTTGTCGGGCCTTCGCTCTGTAATGGCTACCGTAGTCGAGTTTGTTGACGCCGCGCGGTGGAAACTTTTGCCCCGTTAAGTACGAGCAACGGGCGACGCCGCCGCCCACGTCGGACTTTTATTTTTTCTTTCATTTATCTTTCCTACCAAATCGGACAATCGCGAGGAAATTCGGAAAAGTGCGGTGTGTGAGCGACAAGAAAGAAAAAACAAAAAAAAAAGAGAGCGACCGAGCAAGTGAGCAAGAGTGTGAGATAAAGCGAGAGAGAGATAAAGAGAAATAGAGAGCGAAAAAGGGAAACAAGTGAGAAGGCGGCGCGCGTGAGTATTGGGACGCGCTTGATCGCCGGTTTATATGCCAGCGAGACGCCGTTGTGAGGAACCCGAGGGACCGCTTGGGCGAAATGACCCTCTCGGGCCAACGCTCTTTGACAACCGTTTTATACTGACGTGATCGTTGCCGCTCTCGAATTTCCCCCTCAAGTGCAGTGGAAAACAACGTGCTCGTGGCTCATTTTTTTTCGTTCTTTTTCTTTTCTTCGCTCGGTTTCAGTACCAGTGCTGAAAACGCGAGAGCGTGCGCGCCCGCGCGCGATCGAACGGGAACGTATACACATTTTAAGGAGGGGGCGGAGAAGGAGGAAGAGGAGGCGGCGGTGGCGGTGTGTTACAATATAACGAAAGCCTGTCTATCGCGAGTACCGTTTATCGTCGATTTTCGAATCGAATAGTCAGTTATTTTTTTTTTTTATCCCCCCTGCTATATTTTCCCCTGTGTATTCGATCCTCCCCACCCGAGAAGGCAAGATTATACGCGGATGCTGTTTGGTCGCTCGTGCAAGGAACGAGGACGACCACCGAGAGAAGGAGAGGGGAACAGAGAGCGAGACAGAGAAAAGGAATCGAAAGAGTGAGACGCAGAGACGCGAGTCGCGCGAAAATACGCGCGCGCCAGGTTTCGAGGACTCGGTTTGTGTGAATAAAAAACGCGTCGGTACCGCCGTGTATATACATATAACACTAGGACTATAATTATTGCCTCAGCACGTTTCGCGCTTATGGTGTAAATCGTATCAAGAGCACCGCCGTCATGGCAACTGTGAGATCCTCGAGGAGCAGCACGAAGCCGCATATTGCCCGTTCGAAAACGTTGTAAAACACTTTTTACACATGTGAGTACATTCATTCATTTGGCTGTTTTCATTTGTTGAACATTTTCAAGGCTCCTATTTTCATTCACAGCCTAATGAGTATCGTTTTGTTTTTATTCTTTCTAAATACTCTTTCTTTTTGCCTTTTTTTGTTCATATTTTGTCGCGTGTTTTATATTACGGTACATGATGGAGAGGGGAATACCGGGCGGCAAGGGAAAAAAAGAGCGGGCGGTTGCGCGCGCGCGCGGCCGCTTGGCCTGTTGGGCGGTTGAGACGCGGAGTAGGGGAAGCGAGGGCGCATCGCTCTCTCTCCGTCTTCCTTTTTCAGTCGCGCTCGCTCGCACGCACGCATACCCGTCTCTTTTCATCTCTGTTTCTATATATCGCAGTTTTCTCTCAGCGTGGCTTTGATCAGGGGGGTCGGGAATCCAACCCACACACATACATACACGACCTCGTGTGTGTGTGCGTTTGTCGATTCTTTGCTGTGACCGTATTCGATCAGGTGAAACCAACAAGTTCAGATAGAAACACACACTCACACACGCACACTCGTACACACGAAATACGCTCAACGCCTGATCCTTGGCGCGGATCTATTCTCGTAATCGCAATATGTTGCGATCTTGAAACTTCTCGTTCACGTGGCTTCTCGAGACCCTTTTTTTCACCCCACTTTTTTAACATCAAATTCTTGTCGCACGTTCGGAACGCGAGGGAAAAAAAAAACAACAAAAAAATGCTACTTTCGAAAAAAATTTCACGCCTGTACCAATGGCGCTAATTTTTTGCGATTCTATCCAAGTTATCGCAGGTTATGAGACGAACATCTCGTGTTTCGCCTCATCTTTATTTCTTTAGTTTTTCAAAATTCATTTATTTTGTTTTGATTCCCTTTTTTTCTTCCCTCTTCGGTTGTCTCCTCTCTTTATTCGGAACCTTCTTTCACACGCATCGCTTTTTCTACTCCATTTCCATAATTTTGAACCGAATTCCCTTGCAAGTGAAACCGCCTATTGAAATTCTTGTAAAAAATTGCTCGAAAAAACGCTCACGGACGATTTGAAACTCTGGGCACAAAAACAGAAATGTTTGCTCTAGAAGAAAGTGAAAAATGAAAAAAGGTTTGGGAAAGCAACCAATTTTGAATAAGAGTAACGCATGACCGTTGAATTGTACAGGGTCAGAGGCGGCTCATCAATGGCCCTTGAATCAAACTGTAACAACGTCGTGTGGTTGAACGCGACCCGTCCTGATCAAATACAGCAGGTATGCGACGCATACGAAAACCAAAAAGAAAAACCCCTCCCGCGGCACTCCCTTTATTATTTTTCTTGTCTTTCGTTCTTTCCTCATTTGGATTCAGTTTATTTATTTTTTATTTTCCTTTATTTTAATTATTTTTTTTCAATCGAACGGAAGAGAAAAACATTCAAAGATTGTGGTTTTTTTTTTAATTGACACGTTCTTCTTCATTGACAGCACGTTAAAAACGAGGAACATCGTCATCTCCAACAACAGCAGCAACGCTATCACAGGAGCGCTCTGAAAATTCCCAATCAGAGTCTCAACCTTCAACAGCCTGTCAAGTGTTCTATGTTCACACAGACCGAGCCTACTAATAGCTTTGCTCACAACGATCATAGTAATTCCAGTTATACGGATCAACGACAGGTGATTTATCATTTTTAATACTTATTAATATATTTTCAATTTAGTCATTAAGCCACGAAAATTACAAATTTTTTTAGAAATAATGAAAAAAAATAATAATGAAATTTTGAGGAGGTTCTCACAAAAATACGCATTGCTATAAGAGCTAAAATTTTCAGTTTTTATCATTCGTAGAACCGGCAAAAACACAAAACTTATCCAAAATGAGAATAGGTTAGGTTTTTCTATAGATGCATAGAACTTTCGAAACTCTAGTCGCCGATCGCTGCTTTTATTCACGAATAGTTTCAATTTTTTTAATAGTTTTTTTCAATAGCAGACACTCGAGTGGTTTCATATTCTACGGAGGCAAGTTCTGTCTTCGCCGAAAGTCATTTGTGCAGAGTTAGAAAAGAATTTGTACTTATAATATTGAAAATTCAATAAGCAATGAGAATTAATGGAATATAAAATGTTTCAAGATGTTTATCCATGGAAAAAAATAGTTGCGGAGAAAGAGAATTGATAGTTTGCTCTGTCGATAATTGGCGGTGTTGCAAACCGAGATTTCTGTGTTTTTTTTAGGCATAATTGTAATGCGTAACATGATCCTTCGACAGACGCAGCAACAAGCAACGATGTTCGATCCACAGCAAATACAGCAGCAGCAGCAGCAGCAGCAACAACAACAGCAACAGGCTGCGCAGAGTCAACAATCGCAGCAACAGCAGTCGCAGATGTACGTAACTGCGGACAAGAAAGAGGACAAGTCTCAGCAGCAAACAACGGCGGCTGAGTTTCCATACTTCTACAATGTCAACATGCTGCAGAAAGTTCAAACAAATGCGGTGAGCACAATCGGTGCGATCACTACCGACGACAAGGGTTGCTACCGTTTCGATGTGCAACCTGTCGGTTATAACGCATTACTGAACCAGATGAGCATAGCGGCTGCTACGAGCGCGACCTTCAAGTGCGACATTTGCGGCCTCGTATTCGGTCACATGAGTCTCCTCAATCATCACAAAAGGCTTCACAATACGACACCGAGCAATCTTCAACAACCCCAGCAGGTTGTTGCACAGACACCTACCACCGTTACCGTCGCTACCACACCCGAACGACCTTACACCTGCGACATTTGCGGGGCATGCTTCGCCCTACCTGGCGAACTCAAAAGCCACAAAACAAATATGCATCAAAAGCCTAAAGTTCAACTCTGCGAGGATTGCGGCAGCGAAGATCCCTGCGAGCATCATCCGACCAAAGTTAAAAAGAGTAAGCTCATCCATATTTTACTCCCAATTACATCCCCTTTTTTTATCCTACCTTTTTTTGTTCCTATCAAATTATGCTATTTCCAAAAAAATCGACATCGATTCTTGTGGATCTCGCTCTCGATTGGTGCTCAATTCGTATTTGTGCTTTATTTCCGCAGCAATCAAACCTGGCCATCATCCTGTAAAACGAAGGGGTGTTACGAGCGTTACCAAGTGCCACAAGTGTAACGGGACTGGAATAATTTTTATCGGTAAGTTTTCAAATAACTAAATTAATAATTAACTAAATAAAACAAAAACGTTCTCCTTCATTTTTCGCGAAAGATGGGTGAAAAAAAAAGAAAAGACAAATTATAAAGAGAGAAAGCATCATACAATGTTTCATTTATATTCCTAACGATACCCAACAGCTCAAAAAATTGGTCTAAATTTTTGTTTTTTTTTTTTCTTCAATTTCTATTATCTTTCTATATTGTTTCTTTCGTGTAACACACTTTCTTCAATACTTTTTTGTTTTCTTTTTTTTTCGCGCCAATGCATCCACCTTTCCATCATATTATCATTTCATTGCTGTCATGATCGTACATCCGGTGATGTATGGTAGGTAAAGACGACGAAAAACTAGATTCTGGAATCAGTTCCCTTGCGAAGTGTACCGGCTGCAAGGCGACAGGCCGTATCATCATAGGAAGTAAGTCGGACTAAACCACAGCCAAAATAAAAACACGTGGGATAAATAAGTCCTTTAACGTTTCTTTTTTTTTTTTTTTTTCCAAATTATTATCGAAAGGATTTAATCCCACTCGTTTTAGATGGTGACAGTTCTGAGTCCTTATTTTCCTCCCCCTTCATTGCCTTGCTCTCTCTTTCTCTCTTTTGTGTTTCCTTTATTGTCTTTGAATGGATAAATTTTTTTTCATTATCGACGAGACAGAGGCGAATTTTTGTAATATAAAAAAAAAAAAATACGAAACTTGTTTCTGCTCTTCAGAATTGATAAACTTGAGAATTTTTCAAACAACAAATATATATTATTATGCTCATGTTGTAATCTTGCATGGTTTTTTTTTTTTTTTTTTTTTTTTTCAATGGTAGAATAGACGAAAAACATCGGGGTCTCGACACCTCTTTGGAAATCACTAAATGTGTCGCGGCCCACGATCTTTTTCGAAACACCCAGTTGTCTCCTTTATGGTTATTTTTTTATTATTTTTTTTGGGTAGAACTGTCGGCATCTAAATTTAAGGACGATTGCACGGAATGAAATCTCCCCTAAGGGACAGTTTTATAAATTCGAACAGGTCATCTTCATTAACCGCGCAAGCAAAATGCAATTTTCGATGTCACGGTTCTCGAATACCGCTTTTCTTTCGTGATACGTGCCACAAGAGGACAGTAATAGTAATAACGAGAAAAATAATTCAATAAAGAAGTAGAAATTAGATCGAGCTAAAACAAAAGTCAAATGAAATAATTAAAAAAGATGGTAGTAAAGATGCAAAAATCGATAATAATACAAGTATTGAACTTTTTTATGATCAATTATCCATTGTTTATTGTCTGTGACTCATTCGGGATTACGTAATTTTCTCGTAGAGATAGCGGATGTCCAGTTTTTCGAGTCACTCTAGTATTTCGAATTTGTGAAGATAATAAAATTTGTCGAAAAATAATGAAATAAGAAAAATGTGAGTGTCCTCTTGTGCGTTCTGTCCGTTTCACGAAAAAAGGTCTATTCGATCCGTACCCCGTAACTTGCAAACGTCTCATGAAACAGCATTGAGCACATCTGTTTGTAGAACTGGCCCTTTGAGGAAAACTAACGCTTCCGTGGTATTTTTAATTTCAGGCGGGAAGCAAAATCAGAACCAGCCGGAGAAGCCGTTTCATTGTAACGTTTGCGACGGCACTTTTTCACGATACTCGTCGCTCTGGTCCCACAAGAGACTTCACTCTGGGGATAAACCATTCAAGTGCGAAGTCTGTGGTTTGGCCTTTGCGAAGGGTAAGGGATCAGTTTATAACAGCAGCTTTTCGCGATTTTTCATTTATTTTATTTTCACCAATCTTCATACTCGTGGGTCGTCGGTTACAACTTAAATCAACAAAGTTCCAAATTTCTTCTTTAACACACTCCTCTTTCGTAAACGTTTCTCGCGATCGCTTCTCTATATATTTTGCACGTTCATTTTATAACTATAATAAATTTGAAAAAATAACTCTCTAGCTTTTAACGGATTTGTTATGGTCCAATCATTTTTTTAAACAAACGCATAAAAACCGAGACCGGCGAGTATAGAAATTTCTTTCCTTTTTTTTTCTCTCTTCTCAGACAAAAACTAAAACCTTATACAAAATTAGCACTCTATTTATTTTTGACTTCTTGGAACACAATCGTATCTTATCACCACTTTTGCTATTCTTTGAAATAAAATCGCAGTGATTACGAATACGGAGACGCATATATTTATCGTTTTTCTTTTGTTTTCTATCTTGAACGCGATACATTACAGCGGCCTATTTGAAGAATCACGGACGTGTACATACCGGTGAAAAACCGTTCAAGTGCAGCGTTTGCGGCATGCAATTTTCTCAAAGTCCCCATTTGAAGAACCACGAAAGAATTCACTCGGGCGAACGTCCTTATCAATGCGAGGTTTGCGAAAAAACATTCGCGAGACACTCAACCCTCTGGAATCATCGAAGAATTCACACCGGGGAAAAACCCTATCGGTGTAACACGTGCGGTTCTGCTTTCAATCAAGCGACGCATTTGAAAAATCACGCCAAAGTTCACACCGGTGAAAAACCTCACAGGTAACAAAATCTATCGCTTACTTGAAAAATATTATTTTCGTTTATTTTTTTTGTTCATTTATTTGGAAAAATGTAATTAATCGAATGTCGTGTATTTAAAATTGCATACTGATGAACGATGATTGATCGGTGTTGCAGATGTGACATTTGCGAGATAGGATTTTCGGACCGTTTCGCGCTGAAGCGTCATCGAGCCATCCACGAAAAGTATGGTCAAACGGCGAGGAACCAGAACGCGAATAGCGCGTCGAACGCGCAACAGGCGAACACGAGTAATCAGCAACAGCAGCAGCAACAGCAACAACAGCAGCACGATCAGCAGCAGCAACAGGCGCAACAACCGCAACAGGGACAACAAGTGGTAGTGGTGAATGCTACGACGCCTGTGACGGTTAGTCAAGGACAAGGACAGGCGGTGATGCTTGACGAGGTTTACAAATGTCAAGTCGCCTTCCCCGAGCCAAAATGATTTCCTCGAAGCGGATCTCCTGGCACGAAAAGTCCTCAAACGAATAAGGTTGTTGCTCCATTTTATTTTCATAACAACTAAGACCGCGTTGCGATACGCAAAGGAACATTGAAAGAAGAAGAAGAAGATAAAGTAAAAACAAGGCACATGGGGTGAATCGGCGTGTGTGTGAGTGTACGTTTCGAGATTGTGTGCATAAAATATTGAAAGAACGCGGGAAGGGTTCTTCGCGTTAAACTTGTGCATGAGAATTTATTTCGAGGAAACAGATGATAAATAGGAGAGAACGAAATTCACTTCTTCCGCCAAGATTTCCTCCGGTGACGAAAGAAACCGTTTCGACAATTCGAATCTTCGAACGAACATTTCTACGAGTGAGCGGCTTCAATCGCGTCGTTTAATTGCCGGCATTCCTGGCGGAAGTGAGTTTCATAACGGGACAAACGTGTATGATTCCAATATCGAAGGACGAGGATCGAAACGGATGAAATACGCTCGGAAAATATCCTCTCGGAAAAAGAGGTTAAGAAGGCAAAACGAGGTGGGGAAAGAAGGAGATGAGGAGAAGGAGGGCGAAAAAAGTAACGAAAAACCCTTTATTGAAGCTGCAATAACGATAGCGAGTATCGAACGGCAGATCAATCTGTTTTATAATTTTAAGACGGAATATTATATTATGAATATCAGTTACTGTAGTTAATAGTTTGTAATTAGCCAAAGTAGCTGGCTAGGATATCTATACATATATGTATGTACAACTTCAATTTTTATATCCTCCCTTGTTAGCAAACGCGACCGATCCACCCTCGCTGTAATTCATCATCTTCCCCCCCTCCCCCTTCTCTCTCTCTCTCTCTCTCTCTCTCTCTCTCTTTCTCTACTCCACATCGAAGAATCGTATTTTTTCGTCTTTTTCGATCCTCATTCTTTTCAACGATAAATCCCCGTCGAAACAACGGTTATTCGCTACACTGCGTCATTTCACAGTATTCGGTTATTAAAAAGGAACATTTTTCACAGCGGAGTAGTTTATGAAAATCTATTCTCACTTGTATTTTGTAATTCGTTTTTTGGGGCGCGTTATGTTCCTTCATCATTAGTTTGAACGGGGGGCCTCTGGTTACTCTGCTTTGACTCGACAAGTGCCGTTGAGAACTCGAAACGCTCGTGAATGGAGCATCATTTATGTCCTTTTATTGAAAATAATCTCGGCAAGGATAAAAACACGATGTTAGAACTTTTTTTAATGAAACTTTTATCGATTTCTCTCTGTACATGAGTGTTGAGATCTTCGTTGAGGAAAAACAATTACTTTCTGTTTTATTACATGTTTATTTGAGTTCTCGACGTTTCAATTTGGTTATTTTTTACCCTCGTGATTTTCTTTTTTCAAATACTTATTTACGAATTTGATACAAGAATAATTCTCATCGTAAAATAAACGTCGACGAAACCTCGACACTCGAATCATCGATGAGAAGTGAGTTGATATGAGGGGGAGAGAAGGGACGACACAACGGAGAAAGATTTATTAGAGAATTATCAAGAATTTCCCTACCACCCACACAAAATATCATTTGTAAAATACGAAACATCAACAAATACTTTATTATTATTATATTTACACACTAAATACGGTCATAATACCTGCTACAGTATTTCGGATTAGATTAGATTATTCTGTCGGTTGTTAATAGCGATTATAACAATTGTCCTCTTTGTTTCTCTTCGGGAATTACTTATTCTGTGTTATTCCACCCAACGGACGAAGATCTTGAAAACAGATCGATCTTTTTCAGTTTTCATTGCTCGATGCAATGAATTTCTTTTTCGCTCGAAAATTAATGTTATTTTATTTTCCTCAATCAGGCTCGATTATAAAAAGATAAAGAATAAAAAAAAACAGCAAAACGGAGTTCCAGAGGCTAATTCGGGTCGGAGGATAGGCCGGGAAGGGGGGAGGAGGGGTTGAACGTCTTATTCCGCTATTTTCGAATTATTGTATATTGCGAGTGGGATCAGGCAAGTCTTGTTCATTTGGAGTAAAAAAAAATCATTGTCGATTACATCAATGAACACTCGTCATTCCGCGTCTCTCTCTTCCCATGTTTTTTTTTTCTTCATTCCACACTAACTCGGCAGTTTATTAAAATTCCTTACATTTTTTCTACGATCACGGAAATGAGCGAAATTCGGAAATTCGACCAATTTGTAACGCGAGTTTGAGCTTACAACATTATTCAGTAGGTCGGGCACAATAATTGCGTTTGTGCCGCGCTCTGTAAATACGAATAACTGTAAAATCGTTCTTTTTTGCGACGCTCGCGTTAACCGCTTCCAACCCCCGTTTTCGTTTCTTCGAAAAATCAATCCATCGAATTAAAGCGATCCTAGTTTGTTATCGAACACCAAACTTTAACTTTGCTCCAAAAGTTCTGAAAAAAATATCTTTTTACCTGAAATTCAACAAATGTCATTATTTTGAATTGATGTTACGAGCTGGCGGCCTTAGAGCGCTGTCAATTTCAAGTAGAAATCGAAATCATCCGTGCATTTAAGATTAAGGAATTTTTCAATAAAGGGATAAATCGTGAGAGAAAAATACGAGTTGGGAGGGGAGGAAGAAAATGAGGGAAACGAAAAATCCGGATTATACAAATAGTACCGATGAGAAATGCAAAATAATACTAAATAATTAAAGACGAAAAATACCAACTACTAGGGGATTAAATAAAATCTAAGAAAAACTCACTGTTGCAATAATTTTATTGCGGGAGGAATTAGAGCCTGAAAACTCGTGAATGATTCGTGGCTATTTTTTCGTGTTGACGAATTCACTGTTTGTAATTCGATTCAAACGATACTACGACGAGAGAGAGAGAGAGAGAATGGTACTTGCAACGTTTTGAATCGACGAATAAATTTCTCAGACACACATCCCTTTGACAAATGTCATAACAGTTTTTCTATCATTGTACATATCATAAATTGGCGTATCGCAAAATGACCCTAAAGAAACGTGCGAAAAAACCTCCTGCAATAAAATATTGCGACATTAATAAGAAAAACAGAAAAAATAAACATACTGAGGAGAAAAAGTAAATAGAAAAAAATAATTGAACGTTGTAAACTCAGAGCTTCCACTTGAATCAAAAGTTTTGGAAGCGTCTTCCTATACAATTGCGCGATATCCTGACCTACTGAAGTGTTGGGAAAGGAAGGGGGAACTGAAAATAAAGTTGAAAAAAAAAAAATGTGCGCCTCGAATGAAAGAAAAGAGGAGCCAAAAACGTGCAGCGAAAGGACCCAAAAGCGCAAAGGTTTTTAACGACTATACGATGAAATAAAAATAGAGCACAATGACGATATACACATACTCCGTTTCAAAGAATCAAAATAATCATTTTAATTTCCAATCGATTTCTTCTTTAAATTTTATTTTATCAATTAGACACGATTTCGTACAAATGAGGTAATGAAAATGGAAAAAGTAAAATGAACGACGTTCTAGTTACTTCTGAAAACGAGATATCCAAAAGACTCCAAAATATTCGGACGAAAATCATTCAAAAGAAATGAGAAAAGGAAATTATTTAGTCCATTGACGTTCGTAATCCGCATAGATTACTTGTACAGCGTACAAACGAGAAGATGTACCTATAAAAGCATTAGTCCTAAGTTAGATTTATTTGCGGAAGAAAAGAAACGACGACGACAACAACAACAACAACAACAACTGAAAAAAAAAAATGGTGTTTGAATATTTTTATTGATAAGAATAGAGCGTCTACACGATCAGTGGTTCTTGTGAGAACGGACCTATTTTTTTCACACTGAAGCTGAATTTTATTGATACATAGAACTCGGTAGTTTTTCATAAAAAATTAAAAATTAAAAAATAAAATAAATATTAATAATATAAATGATAAGGACAAAAGGATCGACGTGAGAGAGAGAGAGAGAGAGAGAGAGAGAGAGGACGGGAGGGAGAAAAAAGGTGAACGGAACCTCGGTAATTTGTAAATTTTGTTTAAACGAAGGAACGTTGAGAGCGCGTGAGCATTATATTTGCAATGTGGTATTAATCGTTCAAACAAGACAACAAAATAAATGATGAATATATGAGTAAATGAATAAATGAGTAAATGGATAAACGAATAAATGAATAAGGTTTTATCAAATGCCCTCACACAGGACGAAAAAGGCCTGTGTGCATATGCGTGTGTGTAAACATAATGTCGTATAGGAATTTTGTATGAGAAATGATAACAAAAACGAAAAAAATGCAAAAAAAAATTACAAAAAATTCACGAGAAAAAATATGTTATGCTAAGTTTACCTATTGTCAATATATCTAGGAATATAAATCGAATGTACGTGTATTATACTAATTATCGCTTAGATAAGGTACAACATTGATTTAAATCCAACTAGCACACGATTATATATCAGAATTTAGGTTATAATAAAGGTGTCCATTGGGCATTTCATTTTTAAATTGTCTAAATCGTATGTTATTCTTTTTCTACGCTCCATTTATCGATTTCTCGATTTTTCGCTGCAACTTTTGTGCAACTTTGTGCATTTTTGTGGAAAAATTGAAAGCAACGGTCGAAATTATTGAATGGTTTTTCGTTTCAGAATTTACCGGTTGCGGTGATGGATTTGTTCAAAAAAAAAAACAACTGCTCACCACAAAATATCTTCGTCAAACGAGAGATCTCACTGCCTGAGTCACCAAATTTATATTCATAGCGATTGGTGACTACCTGATTTATAATCACCCTTATGGTCGATTAAACGTATAATAGTTCGCGTGAATATAAGGAACTATGAATCACGGATGAGCAGAATATATATTTATAAACATGTGCAATACACATGTATGACAGATTTAGTTTCGGGGACAGAAAATTGTCTGCGACGTGCCAATGAACCTGTCTCCATCAATTACTAGCAAATTTGCGGAAACGAAACAGAGTGCTCGATCTTAATTGCGATATCGATCGAGACCCCATCCCTCCTATGGATTCATCGAGTTTCCTTTATTTTTTTTATTCGTCCATCGCGCTCCGAGTCAATTGGGACCATTTTATCTTGAAAATAATGCAACAATGTGAGCATTTATAAAAATATAAATGGACGTAATTTTCAAATTGAAACTTTGTCAAATTTTGCGAACCGAGAGCGTCACTAAAAACTCGAGTATATTAATATAACTTGAGGCTCGTTTCGTTTCTTTGTATTTTCATTTTTCGCATTGATTTATCTTATTTTCTACTTTGAATTTTTTTACCGGGAAATATTTTCTATATTTCGCGACGAAGTCTTGAGCCTCTGAGAACGCGCGGTCACACGGCAGCAATTTTGTGTTTTTTTTTACTTTTTTCCCGACGCGAGGCGTCATTTGAAATGAGAGCTATTTCGAGAAAGTTTCCTCAAAGCTCGTCTCTCTCTCCAGTTGAAATTCTCCGAGGCGTCTCTCGGACAACTCATCATTACAATTTTATCAAAATAGTTACATGACCGAATTTTTCGTTTTCGGATATCTCTTTGCCTACGCGTTTATTCCTCACGTCCGACGATAAAACAACAAGTTATGATTAAGAGAGCTTTGCCCATTTCGCCAACCGAGAAACTAAACGCATGGGGTGTCGATGTCCGACCACGTGCCACTTTTACTACTTGATTTTATTTTACTGCAGAATTCAACGAGGCTCCGAGAGATTTATGCATCGTTACAGCGAATCTTATCTCCGAAAATAATCTACAAATTATTTCAAGCGTAACATATTCGCGAATTGTTTGTTGAAACATTTCGATATTGCGCGATCAACAATTTCCGCTATAGAAACATTTTTAATCGCAAAATATCCACAGCTTCAAAGTATTTTCGTTTCTAATTTAAAAAAATATTTGCATCAATTCCAAGGTTCCAAGGTTCAAGTATAATTCCACTGCGTACGAGAGTTTTATTCAATTACAGAGAGACGCGACCGCCACAGTGTCTCATGGTCGTACTCCAAATGAAAATAAATAAAGTGTGAAATTTAATTGAACGATTGCAAAAGTTTTAGCGTAATTGGTCCATCGATGCGCAACTGGAAACGAGAATATCCTCCCTTTTGATCTCCCTAGCTAACGTGTATTTGACTTGAAGTTTTCAAATTGCTCTAGTTCGCGATACACTTTTATGTCCAGCGGAAAATCAAGAGCCACTCGTCCTTGAATCATTACCGACTTCCGGTAACGTCTCTGTTTCAATATTCGACTTGGAACACGCGTGGGATTTCGGCAAAAAACACATTTTGTAAATTTCCAAAGTGAAAAGTGTTGTGAAATTGAGCAAATAATATTAATTCATCCAATTGTTGTTGAAGGCTTAAACTACAAAGAAGTGTCGACGAAAATGGGTGTATGGATATGCATTCGCAATCGGACGTCAAGAATTCATCGTTTGTTCTGTGCACAGGTAAAAAAAAAATGACCGCTGGGATATAGTTTACCGTGTCAAGTGTTTGTGACTATTTCATCCTCCGAGTCTCTCACTTCACAATTCCGTGGGAGCTCGGGGCTATTTGGCGGGAACGAGAACGAAATTACAGGAGAGAGGGTCGGGGGGGGGGGGAAGATGAAAAGACGGTATCCGGGAAAGCCACGTGACCGAAAACACGATACGAGAGGCAGAGGACGAAGCTGGGCTACGTGAAAATGGTGTGGGTCGTAGTTTCATTGGTTTTTCATGTGTGTGTCAAAACACGAAAGCTTTCTCCGATACACCACGGTGATGGGACGCGTGAGCTTTTGAAAAGATGCAGAAAGCGCCTTCCACCCTATGGTGGACATCCCAGGAACTGTTCGATATTGGCGATGTCGCGGCGTTCAGTCGACGCCGCGACACTGCCGCGACAGGCCGGCGGGATTTGCACCCTCGAATGATGCGTGAATTAGTTAAAAAAAAACCGAACACACGAAAAACCCACGGAAGTGTGAAATAATCGAAACAATTTCTGTCTGATTAAAGTCAACGATCAGTGTTTGAAACTAAAAACAATGGTCTAATCGGTGAATCCGCGAATTTTATGTGAAAATATCATCGTTTGGTGGAAATTTTCGTTCATTATGCTCTTGCCGGTGGTACAACGAATTGCAGTTTGCCTTTACGGCGATACATGTGTGTTTACGATCTAACACGTGTGTTTAAAAATTCAAATTTATATTGCATATTTAATCGAAGAATTGTGTGTCATAAAAATACCAAAATAAACATCCCGCGTTTGATAAGATCGACCTCTACGGCGGAAGATTTATGTGAGCTTCGTGTGACCCTTGGTTGTTTTCTCGTATCTCTTCTTTTCACGATACTCTGCCTCGACAAAGTGCTCTGCTCCCGTATTTTCTCCCCCTTTATATACATATATACAGATATGTGCAGTTATTCGAGCTGCTCCGAGCACGAAACAAAGACACTATTTTTTTGCACAATTTCTTGAATAAAGGATACAAAAGACAATAGTTCGACCCTTAAAAATTCTCATTTCTATGTATGCACCGGTACATTATGCTTATTCGTGCTCAGATACAAGAATTCGAAAAAACGATATAAAAAGCAACGATTTAATGTCAGTCACGTGTGCAGAGAGGAAGATTCTTGGAATAATTTCGTTCTATATTTCTGTTTTGTACGTCCATACATTTGTTTGTGTCTGTTTTTACTTATAATGTAAAAAATAATGGGAAAAAAAAATTTTTTCTCACAGCATTGTCAACTTTTAAACGCATTCGCAGAATAATGGGAAAAGCTCTTCTATATTATAGCCTATTTACGTAGTCTCGTGTCCGCGCGCTGTGTCGCGTCATCCCTAACAAGAGTGAACAAAAAAGAACGAAGAAAAACTCTCAACAAAAGCTTTCATTCCTTCAACACTGCAGAAACGATATTCGCATAAACCAAAAAGTGCGGTACACGAAACGCTCGGTTGTTTCATTTTCGTTGAAAAAAAAAACAAGCACAAAGACCTTTTTGAACTTGAAAGTTTCGTGTTGGTGGTGGGCTGGAGAGGGCAAAGAAAGGTTAAATAACCGAAGGATTGAAACAACGGAGAAAAAATTGAGAGGGGTTGAATGGAGGGGACAACAAATGCATATATTTATCCATGCAAATAAATATTCGCACAAGATTTAACGAAACATGCTCGAATTCTCAAACATGAATTTTCGTTTTCTTCAAAATTGCTAGGAAAATAAAATAAAACGACCGACAATATTCCGCGAAACACGAAAGTGGCTCTTGCGAGAAAAAAATATTCAACTTATCTGATCTTTCTGACTAACGGGGAAGTTGGCAGCATCGCTTTAGATTTCACCACGAAGCGATGAAAATGTCTCATTGTAACCGATAGAAGATTCCGATAACGCGAGAGAAGAAGAAGAAGAAGTAGAAGTCTTGCCAAGAAATTCCTCGTATCTTGGAAAGATATATTGTCATTATGTGGACCGATGCTGTATCGCCAACTAAATTCCAACTTTCCAAAGCCACGTGAAAATAAATAAAAAAAACTCTTGAATACAAACACAAATACAGCCAAAGTTGCATACCATGATTTCCGCCAAGCGATTCTGTGATAAAACGAGACTGGGCATTACGACGATATCGTAAATGCATAATGTTTAAAAAATAACAAAAAAGAGACTACCAATTTTAAAGGAAGAATAAAAACCGCCTAAAGGCTTCGTCGTTATTCGGGCGAAAACTTTTTAAGATTTCAAAGTTCGCGCTCTGTTTGGTTTATTTTTATTTTCTTGATTATTTGTTTTGACTCTATTCCGATATTTAATAATCGCGGAAAAATGTCGAATTCACCGAGAGGACGAAAAATGCCTCGACCAAAAATCACAATTCCCGTGCCCGGGAATTACGGTCAATATCCCCAAACCCCAATGGCATACGTGTCCGCATCTTATGGCCAAACACCTATGCCGTTAACCCCAGTATCGGGTCAACCGAACGTCATTTATGCCAACAAAGCGAGCGAATTTATGTTCGCTCACTTCAAAGGAATCAAAGATTTCACCAAGTCGGGACTCAGCGTGGGCGAGAAAAGTGCTTATTGGCTTTACGAGAAGGTAATTACATTTTTTTCATTTCTTTCCTCTCATACGTTCGACACGTAAGAGCTTGCAGTCCATTTTATTTACTTTATATAACATTCTCCATCGAATAACCAATCATATTAAGTTTAACGCGGGAAAATAATTCACGATTACACAATGGAAGGGTCGATGAAAGACATCTCGATGAAAACAATTTTTTTTTCACATTCAAAATGGACCAAGAGTGTCGTTCTTTTCAGCTTTTTGTGAAAAATACAAATTTCGATAAAAAATTGAGATTTCGAAACATCGAGACGACTCGAGGGCTTTTAATTTTTTGTATCAAAATATACAAAAGTTTTTGTGTTATTTTGGCCAATCACTTAAATCAATGTCAACTCCATTTCTGATTGGAATTCGAGCTTTAATCAGTGCTGATTTCCTTCGAATTCGTGTTTTCTTAGAAATCGAACAGTCTCCAACTTTTAGAAGCTTTTGTTCAAACTTTCAAAGTTCACCGACTCTTGTCAATGTTTTTTCTTTTTCTGATTTTCGCAAAAGCTTTTCCGAGTGCGTGAAATTTCTTTTATCCTCGTTCAATAGCTTTCGGAAAATCGATAGATTCCAAAAATACGCCAAGAGTAGAAAAAAAGATTAAAATATGTTTGTTGATATGACTTCATGAAAATATGACGACTCAAGACTTCAGCTTTGTCAGTGGATTGATATGGGACACTGAAAAAAAAAAAAAACGATAGAATTTTATCTTTTTTTTGTGTTTTTTGTTTTTGTCTTATTCAACCATTTACGTAGACACACGTATTTGCGTAGGTCAGTTCGTGGAGCAGAAGATGGTTCACGCACATTTTTCTATTCGCAATCGTCCTTTTATACAGCGTCGCCGGTGCATTTCTCTTTATCTACTTCGAGGGAAGAAACGAAGAGGCGGTTCGTCTTGATATTCGGAGGGACAGGTGATATCAAATAAAAATATTCCAACATTATTTTACACTTCAATTGAATATATATTTTTTTTCCCTTTAGAATCTTGATTTTTTTTTTTATATTTCGAAATTTCTGCTTACAAAACTATGATTTGACCCATTGAGTCAATTTCACTAACACCGCTCACCGAGTGTCGTGAGGATACGGAAAAAAATCGAGTCAGGGTTTAAATCATTTTTTTTCGACGTCCGTTCATGGCTGAATAATTCAAGTCGGGCAAGGCCAGTGCACTTTTCTTTTTTTTCTCCTTTGAAATGGAAAAGTGCACGCGAGCGACGTCTCGCCGCCATGAATTTCTCTCTCGTCTATTTACTGTATGTCGATCTATTGAGCCACGATATAATAATAATAATAATAACAATAAAATAAACATGCATTCATATTTCTATTATTAATAAACCAAAGATTCATCATTATTATTTTTATTTATTATTGTTTTATCATTTCATTTCATGAGATGAACGCACCAGCGAATAATTACATTGGCAACGAATTCCATCAGGATGACACGATCATATCCATTTGCATCTGAATTATAATCTTCTCCAAAAAAAAAAAAATTCATTCGCCCTTCGTTACCAGCCATGAAATAACATGGATCGATTGTAATTGCTTTAACGACGGTTTCCATTGAAAATATGTAAATTGACCTTCGTACAATCATAAACGAGCGATTTAACTGATTACCAAAACGCGAAGGTAACTTTCTTTCAACTCTCATGCACTTTCATGTTTGCAAAATCATGTAGAAGACCCTTTAACATTAACAACAACAAAAACGCAAACGCATTGCAAACGTATCAACGATTTTACTCTTTTCACTTGTGGAGAAACTGTATTTTCAAATTATTTCAATTTTTTGGCAAATAATGTTATTAAAAAACAAATTATATTATTTTGAAAATGTCAGTTACGAAATTTGCAAGATTTTTGCAACAAACGATTGGAAATTTATTTGGAGAAAGTTTTCATTGAATGTTTTTAATGATCAGTGATAAATCGTATAATAATAAATAATTGATGTTTAGCAGAAACGAGACGATACGCGTGATACGCGAATACTGCGATGACAAAACACTGTTCGATCAGCCAGAGAATTGGAGAGGAAGAGCTGCGAATCAATTGATGGATTACGAGAAAAGACTCTGGACCCATTTCAAACACGGTGTTATGGATCAAGGTGACAAAATATGGACTTTCTGGAACGCTGTGTTTTATTGCGGAACGATATACACGACTATTGGTGAGTATCCAAATAGTCTATAACTCCCTTATCCAATTTATCCACGCAATCCCCGCCCCCCGCTCGTCTTAATCTTTCGACCGCCGCGTCATTCGCTTCACCCTATTTACGAGCTGCATTTTGCACTCATTTTCCCCGCGCGTCAATTATTCAAATTTCTCATTGATAATGTATCTACACATTCACATTTTATTTCAAGGCATTCGTCACTTTACATAGTTTTGCCATATTAAATAAACAATTGTCACAAAATTCGAGACACACGAAAAAACGACACTGTAATCGAGTAATTCAATATTCAACTCGACACACAATTATAAAACGTTCGTTTGTTCTAACAACTCAATTATTTGACGGTACAAAAAAAACTTTTTATTCGTTTCATTTTTAATTTATCGAATCGCAGTGAAACCTTCGAGCTCGTGTTTCTCTCAATTGTGTACTCGCCATATTAGCCTCCTGTGGACAATGGTCATGAAAAAGTCCCTGCGTTGATATTTTCGTTGTATGAACATTAAAAATAATAATGTTAATTTTAATTAATTCCCAAATACGACACTAAATGTTTCAGAACAATTTTGAGAAGCACACGATTTCTGACAGTGGAATCAGAATCTTCGAATGCATTGCATTCGTTATTATTATTATACGTCAGTCGCTCTAGTGTGGACGTATTGCATACATTTTATTTGCTAACTAGTCCAGGATGACTGTCAAATGTTACTGGTGTCTCGGAAGCCTCAGGATTTGACTAATTTATAGTTGGAAGGGTCTGAAACTGACCGTTATAGAGACAGACCGCACTAGATGGAGAAAGAGATACGAAGCAAGAAAGAATAACGAGAGAGAAATTGTTACCGGTTGTGAACAAAGTTCAAATTTATCGACTCGGAACTCCGGCTGCGACCAATCTCCACCACTTTGCCACTCGACCTATTTCGATCTTTTGACTTTATTGTTGTGACTACAATATTTCCTCACAGTTACTCAAAATCTTGTCAATCTTCCTGCTCTAATAAATCATCGCCAAAGTCACTAATTAGAAACCTTTTGCATAATTACCAGAACTTTCGTAATTCTTTTTCAAGAAATTCTTTCTATTTTTTCTTGTCTTCCAATTTTGATGAAGCAAAGAGAACCAAAGAATTTGACAAATTGTCTTCTTTGGAACTTTGTTCTCGCTTCAATTTAATAACTCAGGGAAAATCTACAATTTTGAACTATTTACATAATTATTACCATTGTCCATTAACCACCCGTGGCTACAGATTGCCTCATTGCCAGCACACAAATAATTATTATGCGGCCCAATTTAATTTAGGGTTGCAGTAGCCTCTGAAAGCTTGATTAAAAAATTAATTAATTCAATGACTCGGTATCCCACAGGTGAATGCACATAAAAGCTTCTGCCACATTATCTTCTCTGTCAAATACACAGGGTGCCCTAAAACTGGGTTTGCGATGAAATTTAGTTCTCTATACGTTGGGTTTGGAGTTTTTGGAAATCGATCAATCTCAAGTTTCGGAAAACTGTGAGTAAAGCCTCTGTGCCATGTTTTCACCATGAATTTGAGGTTCACAACTCTTGACCACTTTTTCTTTCGGAAATCGATAATTCATCGGGTTTTCATTGTATCGTAAAACGGTCAAAGACCTTGTTCACGATTAAATCTCCAGTCTAATATAAATAATTTATTGCGGAGCTCCCCGTCTAAATGACAAAAAAAAGATGAAAATGCACGTTGCATTCGATCTTTGTTGATTCCTCCGTGTTGCCAGTATCCACCGAATCCATATGAGAATTTTTATGTCAAGATGTACGTAAGACGCTCATTCACCCTCTCCAGCGCAGCACGTACATTCATGGGATTAAAGGGAGCGATGACACTCGCCAGCAGCTCTCTGCCTTGAATTTAGTTCACAAACTTTGTCGTTTCTCGGCCACCCTCGCCGCCGTCTCTTCCCTACATCCAAACCTCGTAAATTGACACGAATCTCATGAATTATTCCCTAGTTAAGTATCCAGTTTCAAAGAATTCCTTTTTCTTTTCTTCCTTGTTTCTCCTGTTTTCGGAGAATGCAAAAGTTCGACACGTGCTTGTACGATATAATTCATCATCCTGTCATTTCAATGTTGAGCTGCTAATAATGATCCGCACGATGAAAATATTCACTCGCAAAATTGAGTATTGAAAATCGTTCCAATTAATTCTAGAAACAAAAATCTAAAAGCCTGAAATTACGATGTCAATTTTAATCCTTATTTTGGTGGCTTGAATTATTTTCAGAAAAATCCCTTTTCGGCGCTCCTTGAACCCACGTTGTAGCTCCTGAGAATTGATGACGATGAGATTTTGGAGATTTCGAGTGGATCGAAAAGAAATTGTAGAAATCTTTGGTCCAAAACCATTTTCCTCAAATGTCTATGACAACAAACTAACGCCTCTAGGGAAAAAAAAGTAATTATTATCATCGAACTTCGGGAGTGTCCCAAAGCCTTGGGAAACTTGCCCTGTTTGTATTTTTCTTTCGATTCTTCGAGCAGTTCTTAAGAATCTTTCTCCGTCACACTTTTTGTCGATCAGTCTTACTTTTTCCGATATTCAACGAGTGGCGAGTGTTTCACGTGATTTTGCAATTAATTACAGAGTCACGCGTATTGACATTGACGTTTCTGGGTTTGAATCTCAGAATCTTGACGTTCCAATCAAACATATGATGCTATCAATTTATCTTTAGAATCCTTTAATAAAGCAGCTTAGTATATCAAAGCGTTATATAATTTGCCTTCGGTGCGGAAACGTCCTCGAGAAATCAAACACACTTCGTATGAAGCAAACTTCAATTTTATCAAATTACACTACATTGTCACTTTTTTCCCTCGAACCCAATCTCGGTTTTTCGATATTCCATTATTTACCCCGTATCGATTTTTTTTTCTTCACTATCCCCGGTATCATTTTATCGAATTAATTTTTTTTCCCCCAACAATTCATCACGCGCTGTATTTTATTATTCTTTTTGAGTAGGACAGCATTTTATTCTTATTTGATTGCGATTGCTGACAACACACATTCTCATTTTATTCGGAGACGCTCAATATTTTTCGAAAACTCAACCACATCGTAGAAAAATGTGGAGCAGAATTTTTATCGAATCAATTCATTTTTTACAATACTTCGTCGCGTTATTATTTATTTTATTCCAAAATTTGTTCGTTATTCGACGGCATTGTTTGGACCAACATAAAAAAACTTGCTCCGTTTAGACTGACATTTTGGTTGTTTGCAGTACAATTATCTTCCACTCAATTGAACTGCGAGATTTTGGTGTCATTATTGAAAAGCTTTTGACCACATAAATTGTGGTAGAAAATATAAAAGAATGCGGACACTCGAGTCTCGACATCGCCCCACGCATACTATTTCGAGTACATGTCGCAGTTGCGTAATACTCAAAGAACCAGATGAAAAGAAGATGAAGAAGAATAAGAAGTAGTCGAATTTCACAAATTTAAACTGACGATGTTCTCAAAATTCTTGCATCGTCACTCCCAAGAGAGATGGATATTTAAAAAAAAATTGTCATGGTCCATCGCATTATTTTTACACAAGCCTATTTATAATACACATTGGAGTTGTGAATATTCATTCTCTCGAATAATAATCATCTTTTTTCAAATAAAAATGAAAATGATCGAAAAAATATTAATTGAACCCTTGCAACCCGGACCCCGGTGACAAAAATTGTTATAAAAAATGAACTATCGAATATTTCGAGTTGAAAATTGTTTTGAAACTATTGAAAGCATTTTTTAAAAGACTCTTTACTTTATATAGCCAAAAATTCGATTCAAGTACACTAAAAAAATGCTAATTGTCGAAAAATTACTATTTTCCTTTACAGGCCTGGGGTGGAAAAAATGATATTTGAGTTTTTGTACCTTATTTTGTAATTCAATTATTATTTTTTTCTGACACGTTCTTCAACGATGAGAAGTTATTCGTGCGCATTAAACAAGAACATAACGAGTGTGATAGGACAGCGAGGAATTCAGTGAATGAAGAATGAAAAAATATAGCGATGAAGCGAGCCAAAGTATTTGACGCAGGCCTCTGTCATACCGATCTGCGTCAAAGAAGATTTTCCAGGCTGGCGAAAGATATTCGTTGTGAAAAAAACGTTGAAATATACGGATGAATTATTTCTGACTTACACGAATCCGCGTCACTTCTCAATTTTCTCCTTCGCCCTCGTCCCAGGGATTCTTTCAATCGAAAATGCTGAGCTTCCGGTTCAGCAAACATTGAATGTGCATTCGCACACATTCCATAAATCGAAGCGAGAAATGCTTTATAAAACATCCTTTGAACAGGACTATCGTAACTGTGGAAACCAAGTCAGGTTTTAAGTGTCGATGAATCGAGCTATTTATCAATTCGTCATCAGTAGACTTGACAAATTTTTTTAAAATCAATAAGGAGTAAAATTGCTTTGAAAATCAAATGGATCGATCCCCGATCGATTTACAACTTTTTAGGGAACTTTTAGAAAAAAAGTAAAAAAAAATAGAGAGTTTTAAAAAAAATCTGAGTCTTCCTCGATCGTGTCAACCATGAATTTTTTTCGCGGTTGACGAACAACAAAGAAAAACATTGCAGTTGAAGAGAGACAGAAATGAACGTCAATAAAAAAACTGAAGAATAATATTGACCATGAAAATGTACGAAATTCTGCTCGCCATAAATTAAAAATATTTTTTCGTACGTTCGAATAATAAATAAGCATCGCATTCTCGTTCTGCATCAAAATGTCTGCAACAACCTTCAAAATTTGCTGCAATAAATGTGCACGCACGTGTTACTTATCAGAATGTATCGAAATGATTGTTCGTTTAAGATACAAAAGAGTAGCAAAAGGAATGTGGGATGACAATGCGAAAGGTTTGCATGTGAAATTTTTGGATGTACGAAAACTTATCGATCTTTGGGAGGCGGAGAATGTGTATGTGAACATGTTTGTACACTCACATACTTGATAAATGGTACGTGAGTGCAGCGTTTGTTTTGGTGGAGGAGTAGAGTGAAACGGTTGAGAGTAGCGCGAGTGAGGTCCGGTGGGGGTCGAGTACATGGTGGGTGAGGTCGTAAACGCGATGCGGACGTAGCTTCGATACGGGGGTGGATGCTCGCTGCAGTAGAGTAGAGTAAGACTCGTGATACCGGAACCTCGTTGCCGCGTTGTTCTACGAGCCTTTAGGCTCTCGAGAACCTTCCACGATTTTCGTTCTATGACGAAATTTCAATTGGATCGTCGAGAGTGAAAAAAAAATCCATTTACCAAAGATACATAGAAATTATATTATTTTTTATTCACTTCAATTAATGTAATTGAATAATATTTTCATTTCCAAAATATTTATATACTTTTTTTGCTATCGAGCGGATGAGAATGAAATAAAAACATAAAATCATTATAAATTCTTGGGCGTTTTATGAAAACAAACATCGAGATTAGGGTGGGCCAAAAATAATTTTTAATTTTTTTTTTCTTAGCTACCATGAAAATATCGTTTAAGATAACGAAAAAAAAATTGTGTTAAAGTTTCAGCTTTTAATATTAATATTAAGAGGTGCCTCATTAGAGTTTTTCTTTTTTTCTTTAGTCCCATACAAAAAAATTCATATCTCACCATTCGTTGTTCGTACAGCAAAATTTTTACAGAGTTTTTTGTAGCAAATTGAACGTTCTACAAAAAAGGTTTCTTACATTTTCTTCGCACGCCTCGCCATTTTAAAGATATTCAAGATTGAAATTTAAAGATTTTAAGGTACATTTCTTTTTTGCTTCTGAATTTTGTAAGTCGTTGACAAATGAACGTTACGCAATGCGCAATACATATTTCTGCAGGAAATTAAATGCTCTACAAAAAAGGTCTCCTATGCTTAGTCGATTAGAATGAGCGTTTGAAAGATATTTATGATTAAAGTTCAATACTTATCGCTCATACTAATTTTTCAACATTTTCTTCGGAAAATTTTAATATAATTCATTAGTTTCGAAAAAATTAATGCAAATTTAAGTTTTTATCAGCACAAAAATACTTTCATCTATTATTTAAATTATTTTTTATATACATGTACGTTAGGGTGGGCCAAAAATAATTTTTAATTTTTTTTTTCTTAACTACCATGAAAATCTCATCCGACATGAAAAAAAACAAGTTCTGGTAAGACCTGAGCTCTTAATATTAATATTGAGAGGTGCCTTATCGATATTTTCGATTTCCCATTTAAATAACACAATTTTTCATCTTATATTACAAATTAGTGGCTAAGAAACATAACAAATCATATTTTTTCGATTTATCTCCTCTTCATTTAATCCATTCATAAAAGAAATTCATGCAATCTTGTCTATTCAATTTAATATTAATATTAAGAGCTCAGGTCTTACCAGAACTTGTTTTTTTTTCATGTTGGATGAGATTTTCATGGTAGTTAAGAAAAAAAAATTAAAAATTATTTTTGGCCCACCCTAACGTACATGTATATAAAAAATAATTTAAATAATAGATGAAAGTATTTTTGTGCTGATAAAAACTTAAATTTGCATCAATTTTTTCGAAACTAATGAATTATATTAAAATTTTCCGAAGAAAATGTTGAAAAATTAGTATGAGCGATAAGTATTGAACTTTAATCATAAATATCTTTCAAACGCTCATTCTAATCGACTAAGCATAGGAGACCTTTTTTGTAGAGCATTTAATTTCCTGCAGAAATATGTATTGCGCATTGCGTAACGTTCATTTGTCAACGACTTACAAAATTCAGAAGCAAAAAAGAAATGTACCTTGAAATCTTTAAATTTCAATCTTGAATATCTTTAAAATGGCGAGGCGTGCGAAGAAAATGTAAGAAACCTTTTTTGTAGATCGTTCAATTTGCTACAAAAAACTCTATAAAAATTTTGCTGTACGAACAACGAATGGTGAGATATGAATTTTTTTGTATGGGACTAAAGAAAAAAAGAAAAACTCTAATGAGGCACCTCTTAATATTAATATTAAGAGCTGAAACTTTAACACAATTTTTTTTTCGTTATCTTAAACGATATTTTCATGGTAGCTAAGAAAAAAAAAATTAAAAATTATTTTTGGCCCACCCTAATCGAGATGCAATAAAATATAGTGGAGGAAAGATCGAGATTGAGACAAATGAAAAAAGACACACTTGATATGGGAAAGAAATAGGAAAACACAAATAAACATTGAAATGTCAAATGTTTTTTTTTATCCGTTCTCATCTTATTCGTTTGACACTTTTCTGTCCCTCGAATAACAAGTATTTTATATACAAATAATTTATTTTGTATCCATGTCATTCTTATGGTTCGGTGAATATAAATATCAAAGAGATATATTAGAATTTTTCCTCGTGCGAATATTTCTCTAACGCGTTACCTTTCATATCGGCGACAAGTTGCGACCTTGCTGAACTTTGCTCTCTCTCTGCCGTTTTGATTTGAGTTCGCTGCGGCAAATCCACTACTTTCTCACCCACTACGACACGGAATAAATGCGACAGTGAGAATCATACGGAAAATGACACGTCAGTAATAAATGAAGAAAGAAAAACGAAATATATAACATTGAGCTTCGGATAAATATGATATTTGACAAGAAGGAGAAATGAACAAATTTTCAATTAGTAAACTACGTACAACAATAACGAGAGTGAATTTTTTTGTAGGGTTTGCTCAGCAGTTTTCTGAATAGAGAATTGAGTCGTATCCGGAAAACGATAAAATCTCCACTGAAAAAGAGAAAATAGTCGTCGAGAAGACAGTGATTGGGGAACTTAAATTTTCCGAGTCTTCGTTGCTCGTGAAATTCGTCCTTGTTAGAGATCTTCTGCTGGAAACTTAATTAACAGATTTCTAACGTCATACCGGGTCTAAATAAATGCAAAATACTTAACGCGATTTCGACCGAAGGTTTCTTCTCGACGTTACGCCTTTTTTTGAAATATATTTACGACGAATTTTATTGCACATGGAAATTGACAAGTAATCTCGGAGATAACAGTACATTTTTATTCACACAATTAACAGTGAAATTTCGTTAAATAATAATCGATTCATAAGAATGTCAGGTTGTTGTTTGATTTTACAATAATTTGGAAAATATATATAATTATTGTTTTATTGTTTTTATCGTGCTGCGTCACTCGCGCTGCGACAGTCGTTACATGTATAAATCTGTGTGTTAAGAAAGTAGAAGAGGTGGTGGGAGTGAGCTCGGATTTTATTTTGGTCGTTGGTACGGTGAGGATCTTCGGCGCCACTCTCGTATTTCCTCTCTCCCTCTCTCGTTCGGTGTCGCGCGGGTTGGATAATTTGCCGGGTTCGTAAGCGCGAGAGAGTTTTAGTCGTGCAACATGGAGGACAGTTACACGGTGCACAGACGCCGCAAAGCTGCAGCGAGGAGGCGGGAAAAGACACCGGAACCGCCGCGACGTCGTCAGGAGGATGTCACGGAAACGGACGAGGAAGAAGATGCGAGAGCGAGAATGGAGCGTATGGTGAGAGAAACGGAAATGCTTGAGGAATTGGACGAAAAGAAACGGGCGGAGAATGAAAAAAGCCGTGACAACATTGAGAAACCAATGATTATGGAAGAGAAGAGACAACAGCGAGTCTTGAACAGGGCAATGTCACCGGAAGTGCGTCGTAGAGAGGAAGAAAATCGGGAGAGTGGTGAAAAATTGGATGAAAATAGTCCGGTCGAAGTGTCAAAACGTGAGAAGAGTGAAAAATCGGAAAAGATTGGTCGTCCCGTGGAATCAAAGAAGACTTCCGGTTTTGACGCTCCACCGGAAGACTCGACGAAAGTTCGCGTTGAAGAAGCCCAGAAAAAAGGTTCAAACGATGATGCTTCAATTTTGAAAAATCGTCGTGATCCACCGAGAGATTTGTCGCCGGTAAAGGTGAAAAATAGTGGTACGAATCAGAAAAAAATAGCGGACGTTGAAAAATCGGAGGAAATTCGGTCGACCGAGGGAAATCGCGACGCGACGCGGAGCCGAAATTTTGGCAATTCTAGAAAAACATGTTCTAGGGCGGCCGACGAGGTTGAACGAGAAGCAGTAGGGAAAATTCTTGACGAGAATAGACGCGAGGCCACCACCGCGGGCGTACCACGTGAGAATTACGCGGAGGATTCTCCGATCTCGGGCCAGAGCGGTAAAAGTTTGAAACATGAGCGTCAAGAGGCTCCGGCGTCGACGAAGGCTCGCGAAAATGAAGAAAAATCGGTTAGACATGCGGAGGAGGAAGAAAAAGTGCGAAGGGAATTGACTTCGCCGTCGAGGGGACGTAATTCGGAGGGTCGAACTGCGACGAAAGTATCGTCGAAAAGATCGAGCAAAGATCGCCTCGAAAGAACCACCGGTTATACTACCGATTCCAGCGAAACCGAGGAAACTGTCAAACGTCTTTTGAGACGTAAAAAATCTCCGGAAGGAGCGAAATTGAGGAGTACAAGTGGAAAAATGAAAATAGCCTCGCGATCTCGTCCCACAACCGATACCGAAGGTGACGAGCAACTGCAGCAGCAGCAGCAGGAAGGAAGAAAACGAATCGATAAAAAAGCTACTTCTCGTCGTAGACGAAGCAGTGGAAGCGAGGACGAAGATTTGCACGTTAAAGACCGACCTCGCAGTCCATCAACTCGAGATAGAAGAGAATCAGCGCCGAGAGCACCACCGAGGCAAGTAGAAAAGACAAAGAGCGAGAAAAAAACAGCTCGATATTCCAGCGATCTTAGCGACGATTGTGCCAAAACAATGAGCCACAGTGAAACTTTCCCTTCCGATAAAACCGCTTGCGAAAAATCTCCCTCGAGATCAAAATCAAGCTCTGAAATAAAGAAACAAATAATACCGCTGAGCGATGACAGTCTCATCGAAGATTTTCAACGAGCTCAGCTCGATTATTTACAAAAAGAACGATCGATATTCGATCCCGACCCTCTCGACGATTACGTCGATCCCAGAATGGAAGCCGCTCTCAGGCAAAGAAAATTCAGTATTATTCGGTCTGAGGAGGATGCTAAATTGATAGAAGGAAAAGCTCAAGTGGATGAGAAAAAATCGTGGTTCTCTTGGATTCCGTTCTTCGGTAAACGGGTGAAAAAAGTTAAAGTCGATGACGAAAACGAGACGAAAGAGTCGAGCGATAAATCAGAAGAAATATCGTCTAAACCCTCGACAGTGAAATCTACTTCGTCACTACCGAAAAAATCATCTGAAAATATTCGGGACACGAAAACTCTTGAAACGCATACAATTCTACCGAAAAAAGTATCATTTATCGAATTCTTCCGCACACTTTCCGATTTTGCCTCCGAATTTCGTGCTTTCGTCGAACAAAATCCTCGTGAAACTCGGAAAATTCGCGTTTTGAGAAATCGCTGTATCGTCGAATTACTCTTTGCCATTATTTATTGCGGCCTTGGGGCATTTGTTTTTCGCTTCACCGAAGGCGCTTTTGAAACTTTCTATAAATGTGGTGTGAAACGTGTCAAACGCGATTTTCTCGATAGTTTGTGGAGCTTTAGTCACAACATGCGAGAAGAAGATTGGAAAAGTATGGCAAGAAGAAAACTTATGGAATTTGAAGAACAATTGCACACCGCTCATGAAGCCGGTGTTCATTCTTACAGCGGACAAAAAAGCTGGAGCTTTTTAAACGCGGTTCTCTATTGTCTTACAGTCATTACTACCATTGGTGAGAAAATTCTTCAAAAGATCGTAATTAAGGAAGTTCGATCGCTTAACAATAAAAAAAACGATACAAATTGTCAACGTATATAACAATAAAAAGGGAACATTTACCGTGACATTTTCTGGAGATATCAATAGAAAAATACAAACTGCTGACGAAATCGTCGTCAAAAATGCCTGCGTTGGTGTAATCATTCATTTTTTTTTCATTATCGTGATCTTCTTCACCAAACTTCGCAACTTGGTGATATCGGAGAAATTTAATGAATTGAATACAATTTTTTCACAGTTTGGTAAAAATGTATTTTTGTTTTTGATTTTGTGTACCAACGTTTTTGTTTTATTTTATCCCACAGGATATGGTCATATATCACCGAGTACAACCACCGGACGAGCCATAACAATCATTTATGCGATATTTGGAATACCAATGTTTCTAATTATACTCGCTGATTTTGGTAAACTTTTCACGAGAGGCATTAAGTTTCTGTGGGCGTTCGTGAGGAGGGTTTATTATACCGGAAGTTGTCGGAGAGTCAGAAGAACCGTCCCAGTACAGGTATCGACTTTATTTTTTTTTTGTTCCAACTTATTTTCTCATCAGCCATCGCCTCTTTTTACTCAACTTTTTTTTGTGGAATTTCTTTAAATAAGTATTCGAAACTGATTTTATTTTGTTTAATCCTATTAAATCTTTCGTAATCACACCGTTTCAACAAAAAGCTATTACAAAAGCCAAATCGAGGCCAACAGAATCTGTGAGACTTTTGAAAAATTGTCATTCAAAAACTGTCTCCTCAAATGGAAGGGAAAAAAATCCAGAACATTCTAGAATATGGAGCAAAAATTATCATGTAATTCTTAAAATGTCCTGTTTCTTAAATATCCTCGGGAGTCATTGAAAAAAGTGATGACATTTAAAAAAATGTTGCAATTTACCTTGTATTATTTTTTTGTTGGCAAAATTGCAACTCTTTAGATGCGTTCCTTTGTAATAACAATAGCCCTTCAGTAGGACTATTAACAAAAGTAATTATTCGAACGTTACGAGAAACTCGGTCCTCGAGCGTCTCCTCCTCCCGCACGGGAGGGTTTCAAGAGCGCTGTTGACCAAACAATTGTCAATATCTGACTGCAAAGTCGTCGGCAGCTCAATTTAATCCACTCAGTGTGACTACGAAATATTTAGTATTGTCATAATCATTGTTATCATTTGTGCAATAATTAAATTTTCAAAATATTCAGGAAGTGATGAAAGGAGTTCAATTAGTCTACGATTTGGCAACGTTTCGTCGTCCTTCTCAGATGAATCCAGAGGAGATCGAAGAGATGGAGAAACAACAAAATCAAACACAAACTGTTTTGAATTTGGATGGAAATGCTCCGCCATCCGCTCAACCGCACACACCGGGAACACCTGGAACACCGGCGCTATCCACTTTTGCAATCGACGACGAATTCAATTTGCCTATTTCCGTCGCCATTATTATTCTACTTGCTTACATATTCGTCGGTGCTACCGTTTACAACTTTTGGGAACAGTGGGGCTTCTTCGAGAGCTTCTACTTCGTTTTCATCTCAATGAGCACCATTGGTTTTGGTGATTATGTACCGAAGGTATACAATTCTTTTTTTTTTTTTTTCAAATCCCTTCCTAAATAATTAATCTTCCGGTCAATGGTACTCGCGCAGTAGAAACAAGTGATTTTTGTGAAAAAAGAGTTTCAAAAATTCTCGCAAAACCACTCGCTCAGAATTTGTTGACTTTTTTGGAGGTTTATTTACGATTAAAAGTCCAATGGCATGAAAATTATTTCTATACTGATTTAGAAAATTTGCTAATAAGGAAAACGGCTCCAAAAATGTACTAATCTGAGATTTTTCGCTACGCGTGTATCGACGTGGATATATTTCGAAATTATGCTTCAAATGTATTGATTTCAATTAATTAAATTAATGATTGATGCGCTTTAGACTGGCGTTTGGCTAATTAGCGAGTTAATGTGAAATTCATTTAACGCCTCCCAGACTTTTTTCGTTGATAATTTCCCAAATGAGATTTAATTAATTTTCATGCCGCTTGTTTTGTCTGTTTTGTTTTTCACGGTGGAGCACAGATGGTAAGATTTGTTGAAGGTTGCTACCGCTGTTTAGATATCTTATCAAATTATTTGGGATAACTCTGAAAATCAATATCAATTCCACTAATATTGTGTATTCTATTTTTTCCCCACTTCAAATTTTTAGCATCCGATTTACATGATGCTGTCCATAGTTTACCTGGTTTTTGGACTAGCGTTGACTTCCATGTGCATCAACGTTGTTCAAGTGAGTCTTCTTATTTTGGACATTTTTTTATTCAATCTCATGATATAAAAATTCACAAAAACTACCAACTCCTTTGGAATAATAAACACTTATATATTTTAACCCGAAATTTTTTTTTTTTCAGGTAATGTTGTCGGATTCGTTCCGACAAGCGAGTCAAAAAATAGGTGCAACGATCGGTTTTGAAGTGACCGAGGAGGACGGTTCGGTCCATTTAGCGGCGGCACCGCCGGTCGAAGTTGTGGACGTCCACACAACAATTAAAGAATCCGAAAGCGAGGAACAAGTTGCACCCAGAGCCAAACAAGAAGATCTCGAGCTTTAAAGGTTACAGATTCGTCGTACGAATTCCAAATGCCGATTAAAATCCGCCGACGACGTTTTGTGACAGCTTGAAAGTGCTTTTTTTCACTCGCATTCGTATCGACACTGATCGTAAAGAAAATCTACGAGCTTCGCATACACTTTGAATTAATGTAAATATCGTGATAATGAAGAAACGGAAAAAAAGTATTTCATGTGTCGATTAAATTTTTGGCAAAATCGCTTAAGCACTTGCCAAAAAATGAAAAGAAAAATCATAATTCGCGAGAATTTTTCACCGTATTATAAGCGATAACTATATTTTTCGTAGCTCAGTGTCTATTGACAATAAGGCTAATCGATTTGAAGGTTGTACTATTATTAACTAACGTATTTTCATTGGGCTCTAATCTTATTTTGGTTTTGAACGAAAAAATAATAATCAATGTCGAGACATTGTGAAAAAAGAAGTTTTGAATCCGTGGTGTGTAAATATAGATGGAAATTTTAAAATTGCCATATATGTACAGGGAAAAAATGAACAGCATAGTTTTTTAATGTTTTTTGAAGGCAATCAATTTTGTTGCCAAGAATTACGATTTCTGAATTCAAAATTAAAGGAAAACCTAATTTGCGAGAATGAGACTAACGATTTATTGTTTTGCCATCGTTTACCAAAAATTCTTTCTTTTTTTCCGTTGGAAACGAGAAAACTTAATAACATGAGAGACGTCTTCGTTCAACGTGCGTTTCATGTAAGACAAAAGTTTGTCCACAATGCGGCAGAAAAAACGAGGACAAATATTGAATAAGTGTTAAAATGATGGTGCGAGGCCAACTTTTTGTGAAAGTTCTTCATCTAGTCAATTTTTGTAACTCATAATAGAAATGAGGGAGAATGAAAAACGGTCATGTTCATCATCATAAATTATTCACATCGATTAATCGCTGTAAATCGATTCGAAGTTCGGAGTCTCTCGTCAATACAAAAATTGAATAAACAATTTGCTTATTTTTTCGAGGTTCTTCATTTATTTATTGACAATTACATGACAAAAGTGTCGTCAAAATAAAAAGAACACAACGTTGCACGCAGCGCAATTAACACTATTGAGCGCATTAATAAATAAATTATGCGACACACGGAGATAAAAAAATCGTGCCTTTTAAACAAGAAAAAATGAACTCTATATTGTTTACATTATAGTAACCTTTAATTGCCGAAAGTATTTTTATGCTGTGTGTGATCCGTACAGAGAATATTTAATACAGTGATAAACCAAAATGCGAAAAAAAAACGAAAAAAAAAATTAAAAGAAGCCTCTAAAACTATGGAGTTATCGACGAGCAGAGCAGCGAAAATATTTTAAATTGTTATGCCTACGCGGATAATTATTGTTAATCATAGAAATTATAGTCGATTGTCAAAGCTGCAAAAAAATATGAGTCACGAAGCAAGCGCTCTGCGATCTTCAATTACATTTTACGTCATCAAGAGGCTTTTTTGAGGCCGTATTGTTGTCTAGAATTCTGTTTGTGGATTGGTTGTTGATTTTTATTCTAGAAGAAATTTAATACTGTAAGGGTTTTCGTTTGAAATTTCGTACACAAATTCATTGATTCTTTGAGAATAATAATGGATCTCGATAACCAGCTGGCCATCAGATTTCAACTTTGATTCATATTCTGACAAGACTGTTTTTAAAGCAATAATGTCGAAAAAAAGTCAGAACAATGGTTTCATTTGCACAAGGTTTAGCATACTGGGGTTTCGAAAACGGCATTCTAGATGACAATATGTTCTTAATAAATTATTCTGAATCCAATGAAACGAAAACAAAAAAATTATTGTCGCGTAATATCCGTTACGCGAATTGTCAAAAGACCTGATGTTATCTGTTTAAATTGAATTCACAAATAACAAATAAGGAAAAATAATCGTCAGAAAATTTGTTCGTCTCAAAATATTCCCGATTTACTATGCCTGTATAAAAATGACAAATAAACGATATTCATTACGTGATCGAGTCATGATAAGCTAATTGATACAAATCATGAACGAATATACTAAAATCATTATTTTTCTTTCACCGATATTTTTCTCTCTCTGCCTCTCTTTCTCTCTCTTGGACACTGGAAGGAATAAATCGGAAACTTTCATTTTGTACTCGAACAATTTTGTTTTTATTAGTCGAAAAAATGGTGAATGTGTAGAATTAACCATTTTTCTTTTCTCTATTTGATAAATTGAATCTTAGCAAGAGTCACGGTTCAAATCGCGCAAACGCCGGTCTACGAAATGTATGCACATGCAAATAAATGCATACTTTGTTGGCGGGAAAATTCGAATCAATCGTCCGCGATGGAAAACTTTTCGGTCTAAATAACATAATGTGCAAACATGCGCAAATTTAATCTAACCAATATAATCACGGTTTTTGGAATGAAAATTTCGAATTTTTAGAATGAAATTCATTTTGATTGAAAAAAATAATTGGAATGATCAAATATTTCTTATGACGCGAAGTTGAGAACCCTTGAGCTAATGACGTCACGAACGTCACGTAGTGCATTGTTGCCAAAGGCTGCTTGGTTGAGCGACGTTGCCGTATCAGTAGATTCAGGATTCAGTAGGTAGGTGGTAAAATGGCATCGCGAACGTTGTGTGTTGGACAGACAGATATTTGACGGTTTTGCTTTCGGGTGTTTGATTTAATAACGAATGACAGAAAAATGTCTCACGTGCAGTATGTCGACGAATTGGTTAAGGAATATCTACTCTTCAGAGGATTCAGTAACACCCTCAAAGCATTTGACAACGATCTCAAGGCCGAAAAGGAAAAGGGCTTCAGGGTAAGTAGCAAGACAGAGTGAGACCGAGATAGCAACAACAATAGTCTATTCGAATGTTTCTTTTTCATTCAGCTGCTCCCCGTACGCTTCATACAGCCATTTTTTTTTTTATCAATTGTTTTGTATCGTAGACTTATCGAATGTCAATTCGTTTTGTTGCATGTTAGAAAAATTACATACTGGCGAGGTTTTTTTTTTTGACGTGCTAAAGTCGACTACACGATCGTTTATACTAAAAGTAATATTTTTCTGGTTCGGACCTGATTGAGGTGTATAATTTTTCCTTCGGCAGAAACTTCAATAAAATCGAAAAATCACCAATCTGATGATCCCTTTATTTACACTGCAGTTTGTTTTTGTAAAAATAAACAAAACTGTAGATCAGCCAAAACATTTATCAATTCACATGACAAACTGTACCGGATAGTATTTATATTTTGTAAGTTCCTGAACAGCTTAAAGTAAATATGAATCCTACTTTTATTTTCACAAAGGTGGACAAAATTGTTGATCAGCTGATGCAATATATTTACACAAGCGATCTGACATCCTTGAGAGAACTTTGGGGTCATCTGGACACGAGAATGTTTTCAAGATTGGAGAACCATTTTGCTCCCGGTATAAGGAAACTAGAAAACGCGGTGCTGAAACTTTATCTTGTTAACGCTGCTGTAAATAACAAACAGGATAAAATACAAGAATTTTTTACAAAAATGGCGCCAGAACTGCAAGGACACTCGGAGTGGAAGGAATGGTTTGGTACGTTCTTTTGCTCTCTTTGTAAAATATGATAATTTTTGCAGTAGTTTTAGGTTGCTGGTGTTTCACAGACCAGGGACTTTGTTTACAAAATTATTTGCGGTTTTTGTAACATGTCTAAAAATTTTTTCAATTGATTCTCAAATCGGGTATGAATATCGGGGTCAGTGGATGATAAATTCGAATGAATAATGGGGCATAATAAAAAGACGTCTTTTAAAAGTTAAACGGATCTTTTTCGCTCGCCAATATTTTTAATGGACGATGTACGAAGGAAAGAAAATTGGAAATCCATACATTGTATTCAAAAATATATGTGTATTCTATACAAACGAAAGGATTCTGATGACCCATTTTTTTCTTTATCTCGATTGTTTAGCACTGCCATTTGTAAAAAATCCGGAGGACAATCCGACATATTCTGTGCATTTTACTCGTCAATGGCAGGACACGATGCTCGTTTCATTGCACAATTTTCTCTCGACAATCTTCCAAGTAGGTGAAGGTAGTAAATAGCTTGTCCAATGCGTAATAATGAAAAAAAAAATATGTATATTGGAATATCGTCGGTCGTAATCGATCGTTGACCAATGGATATATTTTCGTTGTTTAAATCGTCAGTGTATGCCACAACCAACGCTTTTAACCCTGGACGAGGACACGAACAAATTGAAGCGATTGCAGGAAGAGAACGACTCGTTGAAACAGCGTCTCGGTGAAATAACGAAGGTCGAAAGTCTGTCGGACGTTAATCCAGGCTCGACTCCACAGCATCCGCCCATCATGGACGATTTTTATATCATTGCCCAGTACGTGTAAAAAACAATTTTTCTTTCACATAGAAATTTGTTGATTTTTTATCATTCATTTGTCGCTTCTTCTCCAGAGAATCACCCTTAATGGAGAACCCCAAGAGTTTACGAAGTCTCATAAAGAACATCGGAGGTAGTTCGAGTCCTATATTAAGCAGAAAAACAATGGTCAACGTTAAAAAAACGGAGACAGAAAACACGGGTACCAAAAGAACCAACACCAAGGGAAGAATAAATTCTATCAGCAAATCGGAAGTTGTAGCGAAAAGAAGCATCAGCTGTGATTCAAGGCTTACCGGGGCGAGAAAAAGAGACTCGTCGATCGATATCTCGTCCGAGAGAAAAACCAAAGATAAAATTGAATCCAGTTATATTTTACTTAGTCAGGTAAAATCCAGACTTTATTTTCTTCTTTAGATAAATTTGACGTTTATCATTCGAAATTTACGACAAAATTGTATTCGAGTTCATAAATTTGGGGATTTGGAAATTATTAAGTATAAATTCTGCGATAATCAAATTTTTCTATTTCGCAGGAAGAATACACCGAACATAAAACATCGATAATCCAGTGCAAAAGCAACGCGAGTGGTTCCTACGTCGCGAGTGGAGATGCGGACGGTATAATCAAAGTCTGGACTCCAATACCATCACCAAAGTAAGTCTAACGGTTGTCCATATTTTCGAGAAAATCTTTTCCTCTTGATCTTGTATTCATTTTATAATTATGTTGTTTTCATAATCTTTCGTTTCAAGTTTTTTCAAACTCTTGTCATGCTGCACAAATAATTTTTGCTAGACGTTCTTCCGCTACACAAATGAGTAGTGACAAATAATAATAAGATTGGTTTTGGCAGGACTGTAGCAACATTTACATCAACGACCGCAAATTCGAACAAAGCTGTGACGGCCCTGGACTGGATATCGAAAAACGAGAGATATTTTTTGCACGGTGATAACAACGGTTTGATTCAGTTACACGATACTCGTGATTGTAAAACCATATGGGAAATTCAGCACGAAGGATCACGGATTGTGGCATTGCTCTGCAACCCAACGGAATCAACGTTCGTTTGTTCGGTTTCGGATAGCAACGAGGGTCGTTTATTGTTGTACGACATAAAAACTCGTAAGCTGGAGAGGAGTTTGCCGATGGAACAGAATCTCACAGCTTTATGTTCGACATTCAATCACAACGGACAATTGTTGATAACTGGCTTATCAAACGGCAACATATTGATACACGATTTGCGTAGAAACGAAATAATCGATAATCTGAGTTGTCATTCGAGTCCCGTTATTGACATTGAGCTTATCAACGATTTTACTAATATTTGTGCTCAAAGCGAGGACGGCAAGTTATGCCAAAGAAGTCTCAATCACACGGGCAAAATAATTTGGGAAACAAAAATAAAAATTGAAAAAAACGCTGTTCACGGAAAACTCTTCACCTTCGATCAAAGTGGTAATCACATGTTATTGTGCACGCAGAATGGTGGAAATATTTACAAGGTGAGAAAATCGCGCTTACTCCTCACTCGTGGAATTATTTTGAAATTTAAACGAAATATTTTGTTATTGAAAACAACTAGATGCCACCGGGAGCGCAGGGAAAAATACTTGAACTTGGGGGCCACAAAGGAACGCTATGCTGTGACTGGTCTACCGCTAATCAATCGGGTACATGCATTACCGGTGGAGCCGAAGGAAAAGCTCGGGTTTCAACTCTTCTCTCACCATGATACAAAAACAATTGTCTCAATATTTGTACCAATTCGTGACGTCGGAGTAAAACAAAAAAACAACAAAAATACGCATCCATTGCCAAAGTATTTTAGCGCAAAAGTTTGTAGATAAAAAATGCCACATATTGTAATAAAATTCATAATCATTCCGCTAAAAAAGATTAGTGTCATTAGTTAGCACACTCACTTTTTTTTCTTTACCTTTTCATTAGTTTTCAGCAGGTTAGAAGTTTCAGATGTGGACGATGCATCGACCAACGATGAAATGGTCCTGTAATATCGAGTTGCGGGGACCAATAACGCCTCAGAGCCTCATTTATTTCGGAAGGTGTTATTGCTTTCGTTACGGTTGCCTGAAAAGATTTTTTTTTTTCATCAAATGTACACGAAATATTTTGTAGTGATTCTAAAAAATGACAAAAAAGTTGTAGCGGTTCAAGAAAAACTGCTCACCTTGCTGTGCTGATAAGGCTTGTAAGTGTATGGATTGTGATAACTGAGTTTCAATCTATCTATCGAATCTCCGTGAATTTTGTTTTGATCCTGCCTCACGAGCAGCGCCAGGTCGATTATTTCAGCCACTGTTTCGTACGCCAAATATCCGAGAACAACGTAGCCTTTTTTGTTAATTTCCATATCACCTGAAGAATAAAGAAAATTCAGTAAAGAATACAGATTCATTTAAAGATTCTTAGAATGTCTATTTCCAAAATATTAATTCAATTTAATTCCCTTCTGTGACTGCAATTGAGTTTTCCGTGTTGTGTAATATAATGAAATAAGATTTTTATAAAAGTGTCAATTTGTAAAAAACGCTATTCTTCAGCATCACAGAACAGTATGTGGCTATTAACTTATTCGACAAAAAGTGAAAAGACCAAATCCATTAAAGTAGAAATATGAATATTTTGAAATAAAAATTATATAAAAACCTTGACAGCTTATCCAACTGGTGAATTTGTGTTGATTTCTATTGGCGAAGGAAATACATCTGGCTCTGCTGTATTCCATGTAACGAGATTCGTCAATTTTTCTTGAAATCATTTCGGCTCTAAGTTTCCTGTTGTGTTTTACGGAATCAACCGCCGTCTGATTTTCCAACAATTCGCCAGTGTTGTCAATGAGATTAATAATTTTGTGATAAGCTCGTTTTTTCTTTAAAGGATTCACCGTCAAATCTTCAAGAGGTTCGTCACAAATTTCGGTTTCGAGGATTTTGTGCATCGATGTCTTGAAGTCTTTCATTTCCAAATATTTGAGCAAACGACGCAATTTCATTTTGTTGCTCCTCAACAAAAAAACGAAATCTTGATCGGTGACGGTATTCGATTTTCGACGATCGGCAACCTCGCAAGCTTTGTGAACCAACGATCTCATTTGACGATGAACAACATCTTCGATCATTTTGGCCGATTCCATGAGTGGTTCGGGACAATCGCCGAATCCGTACATCATTCGTCGAATTTCTTTGAAATAAATAGATCGAATGAACGTTTCTTTATGACAAAAATCACTCGATAACAACGAACTTGACCTCACGAAAATTGTGAAAGTGTCAAACAACTCACCAGCGATGTAGTTGGTCGGTTCTTTTTTTATATCCTGCTGGTCCGATGATTTTGTAAATGACGCACTCATCATCCTTTACCGATCCAAAATACTGTGTTCTTTAATTTATACGAAATTTCCTTACTTTACAAGAGAATGTATTACGTGAGATAAAAAACTGAAAACAAAATACAACGAAAGAAGCTCCTTTGTTGATTCCGGAAGCCAATGAGCTGTCACGTTGTCGGGCAGTCACGTAAACAAAAAATGATCATGTTATGAATCATCAACGTGAGAAACCAACTCTCTGACATTTCTCTGTACCGCAAGATGGTTGATTTATTTAGCGTCGATGGTAGATGGCGCCAAAAATAACTTCTCGCAAAATCTTCTCATAAATGATTTTAAATTCATTCGAGCTTGTCTCAAACTTTCTGATTTCATTGGAGCTTTTCAACTTTAATATTTATGCTTATTGAAACTTTTTGACAGTACTCCGGCGATTTTGGCTTGTAAATGAATTGCATTGAAGTCGATGAAAAAAAGCAAATTTTAAGTGCCGCGTGTTACCGACTGTTAGTAAGTCATGAAAAACGGTCCAAAATGAATTTAGCCGGTGGATGGGGATATTGACCGATAAAAAAACCGAAATCATTCTCAGTCGGCAGCAGCTGATCTCGGCAACGAGAATGTATTTCTGTATATTCTCGTGTGGGAGATAACGTCGTTGATTCGCGTTATTTACTAGTGTCTAATGTATACAGCGCGTAATACTCTCCCCAATAGTGTAGTCTAGTGTGCGTGGGTGTTTTTTCTTTATGGGAAAAATCGTTCGATCAGCCTCCCAAGTGTTTTTCTTTCCTGAAAATCACTCCACTTGTCAGCCAAAGATTCAACTTGGTTAATTTTCATACACAGTTTACAATGGCCAGCGAAATCGAGTCTTCATTTTTGCTCTTCCTTTCCGTGTCGCCTTCTTCCAGTTTTCATTACGATTGTCCACACAATGCTCCGAAAAACAAATCAAGAAAAATTTGCATCAGAACAATGTGAATTATTGTAACAATCGTTTCTTGGCCGTAAGTTTGACACAACTATTTTCCGCTCAAGCTTCATCGCGACTCTGCGCTTTCCGATGATTGTTTTGGCTTCACGTACTCTTCTCACAAATCTTTTTTCACTTATAACGTTCGATCGAAAATTTTTTAACTTTTTTGACACAAAATTCGATGTGTTTGCAACTGAATGAAATAATACATGTTTCAATGACATAAAAAATATTGAATTGCAGAAATAAGGCCACATTTTCATTAATCATGAGAGGAGTAACATTTCTATTCATCTCTGCGCTCACATCTGTTTTGGGAATTGACGAGAGTCGGGTATGTCCTGTTCCTTGCTCTTGCAAACACGTCGGACCTCAAGCCGAGCGTTTGAGGATAACTTGCAAAGATGTTCACGACATTAAGGATGTGAATATCAATGAAATCGGCATTGATTTGTATCATCTGTGAGTAATTTCCCCATTCTGACAAAATAACAATTATAATAATTGTGTTGAATACGAAAATTGTATCTTTGCAGGGATTTGAGTAAAAATAATCTCTACGTCGTGGAGTCTGGAGTATTCAGAAACCTCACTAATCTGAAACGTTTGGATTTATCAGTGAATAAAATAACTGCCCTCGGAGAGGGATGCTTCGATGGATTGGAGAGTTTGGAAAGACTGTAAAAATACATTTGTTTCAATTTATTATTTTATTTTAAATCTTATAAGACGGCTGAACTTTTCTAAGATATTTTGCAAATGTAACATTTTTCGATCTTTTTCAGAGACTTGAGTAAGAATCAAATATCAGTGATTGACGCTCATGTTTTTAGACCGTTGAAAAGTCTGAAAAAACTGTAAGTCAATAACAATGACATTTTTTTTTGAGGCTTAATAATTTTTCGTTTCTTTTATTACGACACTTTTCGTGCTTGTTCATAGCGATTTGTCAGGCAACAAAATAAGCGCACCGGAGACCACCTTATTTCATGATTTGCTGGCCTTAGAACGCTTGTAAGTGTTTTATTATTTTTGTTATTATTTCTATATTCGCTCGATTGCCTTATTCGTGTTTTTATTCCGTTTTTTCTCAACTGTGTTCAAATCACTATCGTGCAAATTTGCTTTTTCTGACACACTTTTATCACGTTCACATGCACATCGTTCATTGGTCTAACGCACTTTCGTGAATCGAGCTCTTTCATAAATTCACTCTGTCCAGAATTTTGTTAACCTTTGAGAACTTAATTCAGGAAATTGAACGGGAATGCACTCAAGACAATGGCAGAAGGCACTTTTTATGGTCTTGGAGCGCTCAGACAATTGTAAGTTTCGAAGAAACACAAATTTCTTTATTTGAAAAATAGTCTTTCATCACAAGCCTTCAAACAGAAAATTGAATAATTTATTTCAGAGATTTGTCCAACAATCCATGGGAATGCGATTGTTATCTTTTCTGGTTCGGCACTTGGAAGAATAATTCCGTCGTAAAATTGATGTGAGTTTTCATATTTCTAAATTAAAATACGTAGAAAATGGATATTTTGTGAGAATGTATATAAAATGATGCGGTTTTCTCAGACCACCGCCAACTTGTGATTCGCCGCTTGAACTTCGAGGTCAGCCGATCGTCGATATCCGACTGTCCGGACATTTGCAGTGTCAATGGGCTTCGCCGGTCATAGAAATTCGTCCGGGTGAGAGTCAAGTGGTTTTTGCCGGGGACTCGATAACGCTAAAATGCAGAGCACCGAGCATCACGGAGGATCGAAATGCCAAGCTCAACTGGCTTTGGAATCCGAACATAACTGCTGAAGCTGTAGACACGAATGTTTACGTCGATCCCCAGAGCACCTTGTCGAACATCAAAGTAGAAAACAGATATTTGTCCGATAGTGGAATCGTGGCAAGGTAACTAATCATTTGCGATTTTCAACTTTCGACATATTCGGCGCATCAGTGATCATCGTGAAAATGTTAATGGGAATGAATATTTTGACAGTTCACTCAGCATCGTGCCTGTAAAAGACGAACATCACGGTCAATGGAATTGTTTCCTGGTTTCCGTTTACGGCAACAGATCTAAAGCTATCAATATGATAGTAATTTCCGAAAAAACGCAATATTGTCCATTAGCAGGTAATTTGAAACGAAATAGTTATTGAATGAAAAAGATTTTTATATTTACTTTCCACTTTCCATTTGTTTGCAGTTACGAGAAACAACAAGGGAATGTACGCTTGGCCAAAAACAGTGGTTGGTTGGAAGGTGGAATTGCCATGCGAGGGAATAGGACTTTCGACTTTGATGCAAATTCCATTACGAGCTTCGTATCGTTGCAACAGGACGGGTCATTGGGAAGAATTGAATACGGAGGCTTGTCCGTACATATCACCAATGACAAAGGCCCTCGAGCAATATTCGAAAGTCAACTTATCGTTGACAAAAGGAAATTTGGTTGAGACAGCTCGGCGATTTAAGAATCATACTGGAGAGGCGTCAAAAATCACGGATCCGGTTGAAATACATTTCGTGACGAAGACGATTGAGAATTATTTGACATTTTTGATCGATGAGAAAGAATTGGGTACGATGCTCGTTGACATTATCAGCGCTTTGATGAATTTGCCCAAAGATATGCTCAAATCGGCACAAAAAAATTACAACGCTTGCGCAAGACTCGTTAAAGCCGTTGAAGTTATCACCGAATTTACGCCTTCGATACAAGCGCACAAGAACAATATGGCGCTTGAAGAATTTCGTGTTAAACGCGACAGTTTCGTAGGTTTGACTTGCACTTGGTACAGCGGTTATAGTTCGATTACAACGGAGCACACGAGATTATTCCATTGTGCGACCAACAACAAATCCGCTCTTTTGAGCACCAAAGACAAAACTATCGAAGCCTCGATTCAATTGCCCGCTTCTTTGCTCGCTCATCCCAATGCTTCGACGATCGCTCATCAACTCATGATTTCCATGTACAGCGACAATAGTTTGTTCCCCAAAGTTCACGGCAATCAAAGAGTCGACGTCACTTCCTGCGTTGTCGGTACCAAATTGAGTAAGTTTATCAACCAATTCTTCATTCATTTCATTTATTCAAACTTATTGTACATTTTCTTCTCCACACAGTTGGACAATCGTTGGTAAATCTTTCGGAACCGGTTTACGTCATGCTCAAAGCTCCTCGGTATTATTACGTCGGTAGCAGACCCAGACCCGTGGTGTGGGATGAAAAATTGAACGAAACTGGTGGTTGGACCAACGAGGGCTGTCATGTTTCCGATTTCATCAATGATCTTGTAGTTTTTCGATGCTACAAACTCGGTTATTACGGGCTTTTAGAAGATACTTCTTACCTCGATCACGATTCAATCAAGTAAGATTTTGCTCATTAATCGTGAAATATCAATGCTGTCTCCTGATGGGTTTATTGGACTCCGTGGCATTGAGAATAATTGTCATATAACGAAACATCAAACGTCGAATTTTTCTGTTTTAGTCTCTCCGGTGCAAAGTTCCGATACTCGAATCCGGCAATTTACATTGGAAGTTTTTTGGCAATAATGTGTCTCACCGTGACAGCAGTAACTTATATAGTTTGTTACGCTTCGATAGTGATGCCAAAAAAGGCGAAGCACTCCGTAGTGAATACTTGGGTGGCTGTGGCTCTTTTGTGTTTTCTTTACACAGCCGGAATTCAACAAACCGATAATATAGAAATTTGTCAAGGAGTTGGACTCGTTTTGCACTATTTGTCGCTCTGTTGTCTTCTGTGGATGGCCGTATCCGCAAGGTATTTCTCAATATCAATATCGAAATTCATGCAAAGTTATAAGTAAGCAGTAAAGAGTCATGGATTAATAAAATTTGTAAAATTCGTTGCAGCAATATGTACAAGCGAGTTTCAAAATCTGACGTAACAGCAGTGCCGGACGACGAGATACCGGACGAACCGATACAAAAGCCATTGCTCGGTCTTTATCTCGTGGGTTGGGGAATAGCTCTGATAGTTTGCGGAATATCGGGAGCGATAAATCTGCGAGAATACGCGGGATATTCGTACTGTTTTTTGACCTCGGGTGCAGCGCTGGCGGCGCTTTTCGTACCAGCAATAATATTAATAGCGTACTTGATAATATTTTATTTGTTGGTACGTTGTGCAATAAGGAGCGTGGATATGAACGGTCAATTGTCGGAGGGGACACAAGCGACGGAAAATATGGATTTGGAATTATTGGAGCCAAATTCGAGTAGAGGAGCGGATCGAAACAGTGTTCACAGTACGCAAACGATGTCATCGGAGGTGGAGGATTTGGAACATTCGCAAATAACACAATTGAAAGGACACATCGTGATCTTGATACTTTATTTATTGGCGTGGACGTCGGGAGCAGCGGCAACTTGGAAACCGTTTGATCCTCACGTGCCGCACGAGGAAACTATATTTTCAATTATTTACGCTATTTCGTCGAGTTCCCTGGGACTCTTCGTTCTTTTGTTCTACGGCATAGCGCGCAGTGACGTAAGATCTCAATGGATGATGATGCGTTGTTGGCTGAGAAGACGAAAGAATCGTTGCTGCCGAACGCGAAGCGTTTCCGACGCCAATCCATCCTTACCCGCGCAACCGCTCGTCCAACAAAATCGTCCGCCTCCTGCCGTCTCCAATTCACAAGCTACTCAAGTTATTTCAGACTCTAATTCGATCGGCTCCTCGAGGCGTACAAACAGCTCGCGCAATGCTGCCGCTTGTAACACCCTCAAAGTCAGCGAACTTGGCGGAGGCACGACAACGAATTCCATCGGCGGCGAGGGTTCGATCGGTCCACCCAAAGTCGCCAATGTCGCCAATGTCAATCTCGTTGTAATGCATCGCCAACAGTATCGATCGAACAATTCAGTCACGACGTACACCGAGCCAGCTCCGTCGTGCGTTGAAATGTTTTACAATCCTCATCAGAGTGGAGTGGCGAGAAAATTCTTTAAGAAACAACGCCGTCATACAAAGAGCAATAATCTTGGACCGAGGAAACAGGGCGACGGTGGAGCTACGAGCGACGGCGGAAGTTGTATTTCGATACCTCGTCGTCAAGTCCCCAATAAAATCGATTCTTCGATACAGCGCAACATATTTGGCAGCGGTGCTAAAGTCAACAATACGAATATTCACGTTGAACTCAATCCGATTAATGATGGGAAAAATATAAATATACTCTCGGACAGCGGTGGAAGCGTTTCCGAAGATCGCAACGTACCACCGATGCGTTACGTCATCGGCCATGATAATCTCGTTAAAGGCGCTAAAAAAATGAATAACGATCGTAATTCACGACAGGATTATACGGAATCTCGCGCTATGCTGTCCTCCCCGTCCCGTCGTAATTCACGCAGAAAACAGGAACAACAACCCCTCACCAGTGCCAGTCCCAACGAATCTGATCAAGATTCTCGCACGTACGAGGAAAAAATACTTCGCAACGTTTCACAACAATGCAGTCTCGAGTACAGCTCCGGTCTCGAGTCAACCACTCAAATGACCAGCGAACGAAGCGATCACGATTTGCCTGAAATTGGGGAAACACCCGAAACACCGGAGAACAGGAGAATGTCCGACGATTTACGCGTTTCTAGCCTTCTCGAAGACGTCGCTCCACAAGCCAACGAGCACGAAACGAGTCCGCGAATGTTGAACCTCACATCCGACGAATCCAATGATTTCTTCAATGAACCGCTCGACCGCTACGACGATCGTTCCAATACGTTGAAAAATTCATATTCCAATTCCATGAACAACCTTGGAGACTCGTCGATAAACGGAACAAATTTTTATCTCACGACTCGCGGATCTTACGACGGTTCTTGCAAATCTCTCGACACTTCGAGACGAGCCTCGAGACGATCGCTCAATGATTCCACGAGTTTCGTTACACCCGAAAATGTACCGGACGATGATTCGCCACTTTCGCATCCAATTAATTGCCCCGATTCGCACGATAACGAGTTTCAATTACTCGGCGAATTACAGTCCCCCGTGGAATCGAGAGATTACGAAATTACCGATGTAAGCAACGAATCTGTTGACGAAAATCCTCGAGACTCTTTCCTCGCCAATGACTTCAATTCTACCAACGATTTGACCTCGATCGATCAATCCCTCGGTCCAACCAGAAATCTCGATTTAAATTCAAGCATCGATTACGAAGATTCACCAGAATTTTTATTTTCTCAACGCTTCGACGAACCTCAAAATGAGGAGGAAGAAATCACGGACACGGACGCTGATGCCATTTATAACGACGCTGGTGAACCTTCCCATCGGTCGACAACAGTCAAAAAAGAAACGAGCGTATGAAAGTTCATTATTCCCATAGGGGATTTTTAGATATCATTTTTAAAAAGTCTAACTTTACGAATGAAATGTTCGTTGATTCGTGGATGAATTATGTGCGAAAATATACGGTCCGTTGGCGAATATGTCGTGTCGAATCAATTAAAAAAATTTCATCTGTTGTCTGTATAAATGATTCAGTCAAATATTTATTTTTCGTCTATGCGTGCAAATATTATTTCGATACGAATATAATTTTCTTTTAAAAATTGCACAAAACATCCCGAAATACTGTATTTTCGCACATGAATATTTTCCAAACGGAGAGAGTCAAGAATCGAAAGTTATGTTTCCAGAAAAAGCATCGAATTTCTTTTGATCGAGACTCTCACCAAAAGTATCTTCCACTTCTTTCAAAGTGCCAAGTGATTTGATTAATCGAAATATCGTAAATACATTTTGCGATAAGGACTAGAACTGTAATTCTCAAACTCATACGACGAGAAATCGTGCATTTTTTTTTTCAAGTCTCATTCGTTCATTTTTATATTATCGTACGAACCCTCGGAAAACTCGAGGAGACAAATATGTAACGTGTAAATAGCGTAATTCCAAAATCTTCCGTAGCTCGTTGAAGTATAGAAGTCTTTTAGAATATATAAAACTTACGACTGGACTCATTTCGGAGTCAATGTTCAACAACGTACTCGCTCTCTAGGTTCCTGAGATTCTCGTGATCGATGTGTTATTATAATCCACTAATTCATCCAAAACTCTCGCTGTCCGCAAACTTCGTTAAACGATGTAGCACAGATATTAAGAAAAAAATAAGAAAAAATGAAAAAACAATTTAGTTTAAATAAGAGAAAAAGTATTAAAAAAACCTAGTGAAAAGCAGAGTAATCGATAATAAAATGGTGAATTAAATCTAAAATTGCCCACGTCGGATCGGGTTATAAAAAATGTTTCGTCGAAATGTTGTATGCGTCTTTTTTTGGAATATAATTGAGACATTTTTTCTTTTATCGATAAATATAAATTTCAACGTGGATTTTCGTCCGGCGTTGAAAATCGCGTTACGTAGAAATTATGGAACTTTTTAGATGTCCATCGTTGCTGCTCGTATTTCGCTTAGATTGTTGAAAAAATGTTTTCTTTTGCTCTAGCGCTCCCGGCGTTCAACAATGTTTTCTATCCTTTTGTGCAAGAATTGATGCGCTTTTGTCATGTAAATGTACCGATACGAACAAGCCTCACCACAAAACGCCCAATAGTTATAATTCTCCTTTAAAGACTGAACGTGTTTATGAAATCTGCCAGTATATACTCCGATATTTCGACTGAATTTTCATACGTTCCTCGAAGCAAGGATAATTTATTGTAAAAAAAAAAAAAAAACGAAACAAACTGTATTGCGACATCGTGTCGCTTTTTTAATGACAAATTATTTCGAAAAATCTACATCCATCGTTGAATACAAACAAAGAAATAATGATAATGTAAATACTTTGTACTTTTCAGATATATTACAATAATTGTGTTTCAATTGTAACAAAATATACAAGAGCTCGTATATATATTAAAAAATATACATATATTGTGATGAAATTTTTAAATTTTCGTTGAGTCAAACTCCATCACATTTTGTGAATTCTTTCAGTATTTTAATCCGATGTTCGACTGGAAAATCATGAAAATACCACGTCTCGATAAATATACATAACCACATAAGTTGCGTAACCAGTAAATAAATTTTATGTCAAAACCGAATTCACGACTTCTAAAATGTTCTTTCTTTTTATTATTATTTTCAACTCATTATTACAATTGTTCGAAATTTATTTGTTGGAATCATGTTTTTACCTCGATTTCACTAAACCAATTGCGACCTTGTAGAACATATCAATTGGGTTTTTAAAAATAATTATATGTGAAGTGGCTACTCGCCAGTTTCATGTTTTTCTGAGTTCAACTGGTTGACAGTAACATCGAAAAAGATGAATGACTCCAAGAAAAAAGATGGAGGATCGTCAATTTTTTCAGCTTGGAATATTCCCTATTTCTTTCAAAAGGGAGAAATAAACTAAAAAAATGTTGAATAAATTTTACCCTTGATTTCGTGACTATCAACATCGGAGGCTCAATTTTATAAAAATAATTAATGTGTTGAAGGACAGTCTGACGAATTATCTTTTCTATTTTAGAATAATTGAATTTCCGGGGATGCACGAGGTAAAAACAGTTTGTATAATTCAAATGAGATACTTGCAAAGAATTTTGATCATAAATTTCTGGTTTATTTGTTTTGAGGTGTTGCCATACGGAAAAGTAAAAGACGAAAATTGAAGTCTTGATTCGAATGGTGCGAAGAGAATGTGGGGTCGCATTAGCGATAACCCACGATCATTGTATCAAAAGAGGTCTGTGAAAAGAAACGATGCCATTGAACGTAACGACAGTTGACTAGTGGAATTGGGTGCGACCCGGTATAAATCCTCGTGAATTTACATTGGCAGTTGGCACACGCGATTCTTCTTGATTAAAAAATTGCCGAGACGAAGGTGAATCCTATTTAGCGTGTGTGAGCGCCCGCGCGCGCGCGCCTATATAAAATATATATAAGGCAAGATCGGATGTAGACAAAACGTCATTGAAAGTGAGAATACAGGAGGATGCTGTACAACGCGATACTCGTCGCTTTCTGCTGCTTTTTACCAGTTTACGTAATAGCTGAGGAAAGACCAAGAATTATTATTATCGGATCTGGTGCAGCCGGAATAGCAGCAGCTTCGCGTCTTTTGCACAATGGATTCAACAATCTCACGATACTCGAGGCGGAGAATAGAATCGGTGGAAGAATTTACACCACGGAATTCGGTGATTTAGATTTTTCACGATTTTTATATTATAATTATCATTAATTTCATCCATTTCTTCAAATCTCGATTAAATTGATTTTGTTGAATGTTTAATTAAAATCATTTGATTTTTTGAATTGTTCATCCATCATTTATTGTTCCATGTTGTGCACTTTTTTTTAAGGTGGTTACTGGGTCGATGTTGGGGGTCAATGGGTTCATGGAGAAGAGAATAATGTAGCATACGAATTGGCATGGCCTTTGGGGCTACTTGAAAAATCTCGATCGGTATGGACGTATAAACTGTTTAGTTCTTCCGGCTCAATGATGCCGGAAGCAACGGGCAAACATTTTATGGAATTTTTCTACGATCTCGTCGAAACCGAACCGGCCAACGAATACTCGAACAAATCCATCGGAGAGTACTACAAAATTAAGTAAATCTTAACATTACATCGTTTAATTATTTGTCGACCCTTTTATGTTTTTTATGTTTTTTGTGAACCACTTGGCGTGAAATTTTTTCGAAATTATATTTATAACTCGAAAGTTGTTTTCTTCCCCAATGAATATTGACTTTTCTAATATTTGAATCGTCTTAACCGGCAGGATGGATGAGTACTTCAAAGCTCATCAGGATATCGCTGTGGATCAACGAGAACCCTTGGAAAAAATGGCCGATCTTTTTGAAATGGCTCACGATGCTGGAGACAATTGGCTCAATGTTTCGGTCAAAGGACTTGCCGAATATACTCGATGTCCTGGGGATCAAGTGATTAATTGGAAAGATAAAGGATATAGTACAATTCTTGACATTTTGATGGTTCGTTAACTTTCTCATTTTACTCAATTAAATTAGATCCAAGTTAATTTAACAAATTTTACAAAAAACTTTTTTTTAAGTAGAAAAATATTATTAAGTATATAATATTTTTGCAGAAAAAGATTCCTAAACCAGAAGAGGATCTTGGAGTACTGAACAAAACGATATTGAATAGCGAAGTTTCGCAAATCAATTACAACGATTCTCTTGGAACCGTACGCGTTCTTACTTCGACCGGAAATGAGTATATCGGTGATCACGTGATCGTCACAACATCTTTGGGTGTTTTAAAATCTGATCACCAAAAACTCTTCAACCCACCATTACCACAATCGCATACCAACGCAATCAATGTTCGTAGAAATCTTGAAATTATATTTTTCGCTAAATATCAACCAAAAAATATGAATACGACTCAATTTTTTAGGGCCTCGAATTTGGAACGGTGGCTAAAATCTATTTGTATTATCCCGAGCCTTGGTGGGACACGGAAAATGGTACTCACATGTTTGCTTTCCATTGGACCAGCGAAGATAGAGACGAGTTTAAAGGAAATGTGAGTTTTGAATCCTTCATACGTAAACGATATAAATATTGTTTATAATTGAATCGATTTTCAATAATATAACAACGTTACAAGATTTATCAAAGATTTTCTCGTGAATTTTCTTTTTTAATTCTTTAATATTTCATTCAGTCAGAAAAAGCTTGGTTATTGGGACTATTTGGAATAATGAAGGTTGAAAACAAGCCAAAATTACTATGTTGCTGGCTAAGTGGACCATATGCGAGAGAAATGGAAAATATACCGGAAGATCGCGTTTTTAGCCAGACGAAAGATTTGTTACGTCGGTTTATAGGCAAGACTTATAACATCACGGAGCCAACCGCAATGTTGAGGTGAAATTTGCAACGTTCTTATTTTCCAGTCGTTCTTTTATTTGCAATAATTCATCTATTTCTACCTGCAATATTTCTATTTTTCTTTATAATATTTTGTTTCTTTTTCCAGGAGTCAATGGTACAGTAATAAACACTTCAGGGGTACGTACAGTTACAGAAGTTTGGCAACTGAAAAATCAGGTGCAATGGCAGTTCAGCTTTCAGAGCCAATAATGAAAGAAAATAATAATCCAGTAAGTTTTTTTTTCATATTGATTGAGATTTTAATTTGTTTTCAAGACGTTTTACATTTCACGATGATGCAGCATATTAATTTCAATTATTTGTTGTTAATTAATTGCATTTTTTTTCAGATTGTCTTATTCGCCGGTGAAGCAACACATCCACAGTATTTTTCAACGGTGCACGGGGCGATTGGCAGCGGATGGCGAGAAGCTGACCGGCTCATCAAATATTACAATGAACGCAAGTCCAAAACGTGAAAAACTGTAAATTCGTGTGTTGTACATTCAGCAAAACGACCCAAATTGTTATTATTATTGTTTTTATCCTTACATGACATCACAACAGATAAATATTTCCCTTTTTATTGTATTATGACCTACTTTCCTGACCACATTTCAAGCTTCCTGCATGTGTTTCGGGAAAAAATTAGATAAGACGGTTTGAAATAACATTCCACAATTACCGCTCCAGTTACGTACAATTTTTGAAAAAAAATGCGGTTTTCAATGGCTTTGAGAATTTATGGCGTTTCATTGACCCGTTGTGGACTGTACGAAAAAATGTGAGACGCATTAATGACTGAAGTTACCTTTTGATCCTCCAAATTGATTAGAACAATAAAGAAATTGTTTAAGCGACTGGATTCTTTTTTTTTAATGCGATATTTAATATGTTTTAGTTTTAATAAGTTTCTCTAACAATTGATGCATTCATTGTTTGAGTAGAGTTTGAAATGTATTAATAGGTTGCATCGTTATTAATTATGTTCTAATTCGATATTTGTTTGATCGAACTGAGCAATTGTTGAGCCAAAGAGACCACTTTGACCCGCGAGATATCGAGGACTTTTTCTTAATGAAAAATCATTAATCTCGAATTAATAAATAGGCTAACTTGACATTGAACACGACTAAGAGCAAACGTGGCATATCTTGGCTAGCACGCAGCTGTTTCCTGATTACGAAATAGCTCAGTTAGTCGAGATCCATGCTCACGTATAGACCTTATAATTCGCTGCATTTAAATGTCAAAGATCGCGATGTTGCCATCCGCCCTATTCGCGACTTTTTGGTGCTTTCTTCTTCTTCTTCTTCAAGTCCGAGCGACTATCGCTCAATCCCCAAGGATTATTATCATTGGATCTGGCGCTTCCGGAATCGCCGCAGCTTCTCGTCTTCTACAAAATGGATTCAACAATGTTACCATCCTTGAAGCGGAAAATAGAATTGGGGGAAGAGTTCACACCACCAGATTTGGTGAGCTCTTCGATCGACTACAACAAACATTTTTCAACGATAACATCTTTTTCTGACAACTAAATTTTGGACTTTAAATTTTATCTTTTCATTCGAACTATTGTTTGACGTTAAAAATTTCTTAGATAAACATGTTTATTGAAAAAATGCATCTACTGTTTTTTGTCACGTGCGATAGTCTCACTTTTACCGGAAGATTTTTTTTAATTTTTCGTTTGTCCCTTGAACAAATAATTAACGATTGTTTCGATTACTCAGGCGATTATTGGGTGGATCTCGGTGGGCAATGGGTCCACGGCGAGGAAGACAACGTAGTGTACGAGCTCGCTTGGCGACTTGGTGTTCTGGAGCATTGGACTCTTGATTCAAATATTACGCTGCTCAGTTCATCGGGCTCCGCGATTTCGCAACCCATTGCGGATGATCTGTTCGAATTGTTTTTTAACTTGACAAATGCAACAGTGCCGGAAGAATATTCGGGCAGATCGGAGGGAGAATATTACAAACTTAAGTAATTTTTTGTCATTTACATTGTGGTTGACAGTATTTTTACTCTTTACTGATCTCCGTCTGTCTTGAAATGCGGTTTTTTTTATTATTTTTGATTACAGATTCGACGAGCGTCTTGAATCCCATCCTGAAATCACGAATGAGCAGAAAAAATCCATAATGCAGATGTTTGATTTGTTTCAAATGACCTCGGACGCTGGAGACAGTTGGTTCAACGTTTCCGCTCATCGCGAAGATGTCATGTGCCCCGGGGACCAAGCTCTCAATTGGAAGGACAAAGGATTCAGCACGATTCTCGATATTTTAATGGTTTGTTGGCAAATTCGAATAATAGACAAAAAATTGAGGGTAAAAAAAACGAAATAAGCTTTTTCAACGAGAAAAATGACTATTTAAACAATTAAATTGTTTTTCAGAAAAAATTTCCCGATCCAACCAAGGAACTTCCGGTTCTAAACAAAACTATACTTAACGCTGAAGTTTCGGAAATTGATTACAATGTTCCTAACGGAGTAATCAAAGTTTCAACCACCAACGGATTCGAATATCGTGCTGAACACGTTATCGTAACGGTGTCCCTCGGCGTTTTGAAAGCCAGTCACGAGAAAATGTTCAATCCACCGTTACCGGAAATGAAAGTCGATGCAATTCAGGTTTACATGAATTTTTTGATCCTTTCAATTCCAAAATGAACAAGTCTACATTTATTCATTAAAAAAGTTAATTACAGGCTTTTCAACTGGGACACGTCGGGAAAATATTTCTGCTTTATCCTGAACCATGGTGGGGAATCGATAAATTTGCCTTTTTCAATATCTACTGGACCGAGGAAGATAGAAAGGAATTAAAAAATGATGTTTGTATCGAAAATCGGTTTTGTCTCGAAACATTAGAAAAAAATGCTTATTAGAAAAAATAATTGTTGAATGATAAATTCGTTGATAATTCTCGCGATGTTACAGCCGGAAAAATCGTGGCTTTTAAGCATCGTCACTATAGTTGGAGTCGAACATAAACCGCGTCTACTGAGTTGTTGGTTGGCTGGTCCCCATGCCCGTGAAATGGAATCTTTACCCGAACAACAAGTTCTAACCCAAATAAAAGAGATTTTTCATCGGTTTTTCGGTTCGAGTTATAATCTTACCGAACCCACCGCGATGTTGCGGTAAATCACGTTTTATTTTACTTCCCAGAGCGGAATAACAATTTCGAGAAGATTTTTTATGGTAGAATGATAAAAATGCTTTCAGGAGCAAATGGTTCGTCAATAAACATTTCCGAGGAACTTGGAGTTACCGGAGTCTCGAGACCGAACGTCTCGGTGCCAGGGCTGCTGACCTCCAGGAACCGATAATGCACGAAGGAAATCCTGTAAGTCGATATTTCCGTACCCTTTACACTTCCCGGACAATTGTAATGAAATATTTCATTATTTTCAAGATTGTCCAGTTCGCCGGGGAAGCAACGTCGACGAAACATTCGTCAACGGTGAACGGAGCGATCGGTTCGGGTTGGCGCGAAGCAAACCGATTGATTAAACTCTACGGACGTCAGAAATCCACAAAGATACGAAGATCTCCTGAATTTTCTTCTCTAGCTAAAATCGTCGTACCTTAACTTTATAACTATGATTATAAATAAATAAATAGAATAAGTAGTGAAATAACGCGTCAGGGTTGGCGGTGCGGTCGCAAAAGAAAAGTTTTTCTCAGACTTCTATTAAAACGCTAGTTAATCGAAAATTTATTCTTCTGTACGATGACAAAGTAAAAAAAAAAAACTCATAAGATCATCGATCGTTGTCGATATGTCTTCGAAAGTATCGTAAAAAAATGGTTGTATTAATTTCTGTAGATTAAGTAAAATAATGAGAATTAGCAGAGTGCAGAATTTCCGATGTAACAAATAAAAGTTTTACTCGTGACTCGTAATGTACCGTCAATTTTTACGACAATGTTCACAGAACATTTCGAAGCGTACCATTTTTTAAATATAACATTATTTGATAGTTGATTTTCGAAATGATTTTTCAAGAGGATAAACTACACTTGAATTTTTCGTAATAAAGTACTTTTGAAATCACTCGAACGTGAGTGGAGCCACAGCAAACTATTATCTCTAAAGTATGGTCTCGGCGATTTTTGATATCGCATTTCGTTGATAGAGTTTTTTTTTTTTTTCAAAGTAGTATTTTGTAAACATGTATTCATTTTTTTTAAATTCGAATGCGTTGGATTTTATACGAGCACGTCAAATGGCTGTCGAACAAATGATTATCGTAACAGTGAATGTGTAAACATTTGATCAAAACTTAATCTCGATGGCCTTGGCCCTCTACAAACTCCGAAGCTAAATCGGATGACTTTGTACTTGCGCACAATAATCAATGACATAACGTGTGTAAATACTGGGGAAATAATTTTTCTAATTCATCGGAACATTTCAATTCTCTTGGTTCTTCATTTGACTCCGAGGCTCAAGGTCAATGAGGTCACTTTCCATAATTATAGATCATATAATTATGAGATCACATAATTATGAGATAAAAATTGAGATATAAAAGCCTCGGACGAATTGCACATGTTCCATTGGAAGAAAATGTTTCGCTACGCGATAATCCTAGCTTTGTGTTGCTTCACGCAACTCCAAGCGGATCTTGCTTCTCCAAGAATCATTATCATCGGATGTGGACCATCGGGAATCGCTGCAGCCGCTCGTCTTTTGGAAAATGGTTTCGAAAACGTAACGATTCTCGAGGCTGAGAATCGTATTGGTGGAAGAGTCTACACCACGCAATTTGGTGAGCTTCCGGAATACCAACAATTTTTTTCAATTCAGGAATGAAGACTTTGTCCTCATTGAACTCATTTCATTTCTGTCATTTCATTGATTGATTCATTGAACTTCATCGATTGATGATTTTTTGCCTTTATTCGTTCTCCAATTTTTGTTATGCAACCGATTGAAATTTCTCATGAGATTTGAGTCTGGAATAAGAATAATTTTGAATCGTTTTGCCATTTTCCATCTACGATTAGAATTTCACAGTTTTTTGTGTGTTTTATGCAATGATTTTATTGCTAATGTATTTTTATTTATTTCCAGGTGGTTATCCAGTAGACCTTGGAGGACAATGGGTTCACGGAGAAAAAAACAATGCCGTGTTCGAAATGGCCTGGCCGTTAGGAGTTGTGGAAAAATCGAGTCCTGAAAGAGAAACAAAGATGTTTGATTCAACCGGATCCAAAATGGACGATAAAGTCGCGAAGGACTTGGCCGAATTTTTCTTTGACAACCTCACTGCGATGACGCCCCCGGATGAATACAAAAGTCGTAGCATGGGCGATTGGTACACACACGAGTGAGTGAAACAAATGTTCTTTTTGTCAAAGGAGAAGAAATGAGAATTTGTTGTAAAAGATAATTGTAATTATTGCAAACTGCGTTCGTAATTATTTCCCCATTTTTTCTTTAGATTGGACGAGTATTTTAATGACCATCCGGAAATAAAGAGCGAGCAACGGGAACCGTTGAAAAAAACATTTTGCTTATTAGAATTGGCTTTGGACGCTGCGGACAGTTGGTTCGACGTCGCTGTCGTTGACGAATACGAGAGTGAAGGAGATCAAATGATCAACTGGAAGGACAAAACCTACGGCTTCGTACTCGACATTCTGATGGTTCGTTGATCGATGAATCATTTTATTCAAATCATTCATCAAATAATGTCCACTTTCATACCAGCTCCTGGTTCGTCGTTCAAAACCGTTTTTTGTTTTGTTTTAATTGAACAGAAAAAGTATCCGAATCCTGCCGAGGAACTTCCGGTTCGGGAGAAGACGGTGCTTAATGCCGAAGTGACAAAAATCAATTACAACAATCCCGATGGAGCAGTTCGCGTTGTGACTAAAAACGGCGACGAGTACGTTGCCGATCACGTTATCGTAACTCCGTCTCTAGGTGTTTTGAAGGCTGATCACGATAAACTTTTCAACCCTCCATTGTCTGCTACGAAAATCAATGCTATTGAGGTTCGTGTCTTGATTGATTTTATTTTTTGGTCAATCGAAGCCACTGGTGTGTGGAAATACGAAATCTGAAAAGAAAAAACGTGAGTTTGAAGAATAATTGTTTTCCAGAAAATTGGATTCGGGAGTGTTGCGAAAATCTACTTAAAATATGATGAGCCATGGTGGCCTTTAACGAATACCAATATGCTCAAGATGTTTTATTGGACCGATGACGACGCAAAAAAAATGGCAAACGATGTTCGTATTTGATTAATAATAGAGGAATAATCTAAAAAATTGAAATTTTATCCTCGTTCGTTTATACTTGAATTTCAATGAAATTTTTAGCCAGAGAAATCTTGGTTGCTCGGGTTCTACAGCATAATCACGGTCGAACACAAACCAGGCTTGTTGTGTTGTTGGGTGACGGGCCCAAATGTCCGAGAAATGGAAAAATTGCCAGAGGATAAAGTTTTCAGTGGGATGAAAGAAACGCTTCATAGATTTTTGGACAAATCTTACAATCTTACAGAACCAACAGCAATGTTAAGGTAACATTTTTTACTCAAACTCACATGAACTGCTGGTGAATTTCGAACGTTGACAAGTTTCCCTGAACTCAAAGAAATTCGAATAGGCCTCGATACAACATGGCACTGTAGCAAGAATTAATTCTTTGACTGGAATTATTTTCAGGACTCAATGGTTTTCGAATCCACACTTCAGAGGAACTTACAGCTTCAGAACTCCCGAAACTGAACGCGATGGTATCAAGGCAGCTCAAATCGCAGAACCAATAATGGAACAAGAGAAACCTGTAAGTTTACATGAAATTAAAGGATTATTCATAATTACCAGAAAAACTCTAGTCGCCAAATTCTTGGAAAATAACATTTTTTTGATATTGACACATTGTTTTCATAAATTGGTTCCCATTGTTTTTTCGAAGTCCGATGACCTCATTTTATGTTTGTTTTTGTTTTTATTGCAGCGAGTTATGTTCGCTGGCGAGGCAACTTCTGCTCAACAACATTCGACGGTCCACGGTGCCGTCAGTACTGGTTGGCGCGAAGCCGATAGACTGATGAAACATTACGGTCACGAAGTAACCGAAAAACCAAAATCTTCATAAATTTGCTCAACTCGCCTGCGCGCGTAGTGTCAAAATATGTCAGAGTAGAGAAAAAAAATTATTAACAAAAATTACAATTTGATCTAATATTGATGCCACAGTGAATTTATGATTGTAAACAAAAATGTCGAATAAAAATGTTTCCTATGATTAATAGAATTTGAGGGAGCTTTTGTTATGATTACATTTTTTTGTTCTAAACCCATCGTTAGTTGTGCAATGACAAATATATATTTTTTTTAATCTCGCGGCTAACGAATCATTTTGCAGCCAAAACTATCCTTTCCGTCAAATCTATTCTCATATTTGCAAGTTAATTAATATATCGTAGTATTCGTTAAGCAGTTTAATAAATCAAGCAATGAGAAATTGCAAAAAAAGTTCTGGGTCATTCGAATCATTGTATGATACCGAAGTTATTAAATCATAACAAAGAAAAAATAGAATATCATCATAAAGAGTCGTGTCTAGTACGAATAATATGTATTACGAAGTATTATGACGCAATTGAAAATGATGAGTTTCAATTGAACTTGAGTGTACAGTGCGAAAAAAGAAGATTTGCATATTCAACCCCAACTCATTGTGTCACTGCAAAAGTCTGCTTGTTCGTGTGCAAAAATAATTGTGGTTGTCAATTAGAATATAAGAGACTCTTCATCGCAACAACGAAATACGATAAATTGAATAGAAATATTTCTACGGAGATAATATTTTCATCGCAACATCCGACAATTCGTTAATCTCGAAGGTTTGGGACCTTCATTTTTTTTATTTGACCTCACGCACTATCAACAGAGATTAATTCAAACAGCAACACGAATTTTTTCGTATAATTTATTTGCTAGCCCTGCAATATTCACCATCGCGACTATATAAGATCCAGAGGGGGCTAAATTTATTGCCACTGCTAGAAAATGCTCCGATTCGTAACATTTGCTGCTCTGCTTTGTTGCCTGCTCGAGGTTCAGGCAACCGCAAAATCGGCAAGAATTATTATCATCGGATCTGGTCCTTCGGGTGTCGCCGCTGGGACTCGACTTTTGGAAAATGGATTTAACAATTTAACGATCCTTGAAGCGGAAGACCGTATCGGTGGCAGACTTTATGGCAAAGAATTCGGTAAGTTTTATCTGATTGAATGATAAAATAATAGGCAACGAGGCGAATTATTGAAAAATCGACTGAAATGACTTTTGGAATGTCCTTGACAAATTTCGATCCACAATGAAATTAATCATCAAAGTGAAATCCTGATGGAATCGGTTTCTCGTTTTTCTGTAACTGTAAAATTGTGAATTAATTTTTCGGAAAAAATCAAAAATTGGTTTCTTCAAGGTGGGCACATGGTCGACGTTGGAGGTCAATGGGTGACAGGAGAATTGAACAACGCAGCGTACGACTTGGTTTGGCCTCTTGGACTCATAGAAAAGCCGAGCGACCACATGATGACAACCGTGTGCAGTTCATCGGGTTCGGTATTGCCGGAAAAAGTAGCAAACGATTTGATGAGTTATTATTTGAGTTTTGGCGAAATGGAAGTAGCGGACGAATATAAAAATGGATCGGTCGGAAGTTGGTACACGCACAAGTGCGTTTAATGAAATTTTCAATCATGAATCGTCATCGGATCGATTTTTATGATTAATTGAATGAATCTCACTCGCAGATTGGAACAATATTTTGCAGCACATCCGGAAATCGAGGCTGAAAAACGTCAACCACTTTTGAGAATGTTGTGTCAAGCGGACATGGCTGATCACGCTGGTGACGATTGGTTCGAAGTGTCAGTGAGAGATCATCACGAAACGAGCAAAGGATACGAGCTTATGAACTGGAAAGACAAAACTTACAGTATCTTCATCGATATTTTGTTGGTTCGTTCATCGTCAAACGAATTTATCGATTTATTTGTATTTTCATTGCTTCCATGTGCGAAAGTGTATTTTATGAATTTTCAGAAAAAGTTTCCGAATCCTGGCGAGGAACTTCCGTTCCGTAACAAGACGGTCCTGAACGCGGAAGTGACGAAAATCAATTATAACAATCCTGATGGAACGGTTCGCGTGGTGACGAAAAATGGTGATGAATATGTCGCCGATCACGTCATTGTCACTCCGTCCCTCGGTGTTTTGAAAGCTGATCATGAAAAAATGTTCAATCCTCCGTTGCCTGAAACGAAAGTCAATGCTATTAAGGTTCGTCCGTTCTTTTCATTTGTATTATATTGCTATTTTTCGAAATGAAATCAACTTGAATTGCAAACAGGAAAAAAATGAGTCGGCGAGGAAACAGATATTAGAGAAATAGTCGTTTTCCAGGGCTTGGAGTTCGGAAGTATCGCAAAAATTTACTTATTTTATCCGGAACAATGGTGGTCTGAAAACGGCGCCGTACCACGCTTCTTTACTTTTTATTGGACCGAAGAAGATAGGAATAAATTCGCTAATGACGTTCGTATAAAATTTATATTCTCGATTTGTTTCGATTAATCGATGATTTGGTGAGACAGTTTGATTTAATATTCATTTAATTCAATGAAAATCGTTTATCGTTATATTTTATATTTTCAGCCAAAGAAATCATGGCTCTTGGGCCTTTCTTCTGTCGTCACCGTTGAACACAAGCCAGGCTTATTGTGCGGCTGGCTCTCAGGTCCCCATGCCCGAGAAATGGAAAATGTACCGGAAGATGAAGTCTTGACTGGAATGAAAGATTTTCTTCATCGATTTTTAGGCAAAAACTTTAATCTCACCGAGCCCACAGCCGTTTTGAGGTAAACCTTTTTCTCTCTCCCTCTCTCTTCCGTGGTATTTTCGCTTACGATTTCAATGTGGAATAAAAAAATTTCCAGGACTCAGTGGTACACGAACAAACACTTCCGAGGAACTTATAGCTATCACAGTGTCAAGACTGACGATTCTGGTGCAACGGCAGATCAACTTGCCGAACCAATAATCGAGGATGAAAAACCGGTGAGTCAAATTATTAATCGATTTACGATTTTTTTCTAAAGACAAGTTTTCTTGTTAATTTGCAATCTGACGGCATAAGGATGTAATTTCCAGCTCCTAAAATTAAATTATTTTAAATTTGATTATTACATTCACTTGGGACTGAAAAAAAAGTTCATTTCGCTATAACACTTTTTTTTTACCGGCGGTGTGTATTTTCTCAGCGTGTTCTATTTGCTGGTGAGGCAACCTCCCCAATTCAATATGGAACAGTCAATGGAGCAGTTAGTACAGGATGGCGAGAAGCTGACAGATTGATTAGCGTGTACCAGTAGAAAAGTCGTTGATAAAGCAACACAATATCATATGACGATAAATTTACAAAATTTGCTAATTGAACATTCATCATGACTCGAATGAGGTCGATTCTTGGTTTATCGAACGTCTAACTATACAACGACCAGCGTATCAATCACTGAACGGGGACTGCAGTTTTTCACTGCGGGATCGGCTCGTAAAACTCGCAAAGGCATACTCAGGGACAATAATAAAAAAAATGTGAATGTATCATTCTTCGAGCGTTTTTATCGTTGAGAGTAGGGTTTTAAAGAGTCTCGTCGCGTTCGAATCCCAATATTTCATTTTTTTATTGAAAATTTTCTTAGTCTGATTAATGCACTAAGTTTGATAGAAATTAAATAATGAAATGTAATATCTTGGGGAATAGAGAAGGAGAAAAAAATCTGCGTACTTTATTCCGTTGCGTGATGACGTAGAAAATTGAGGGCTTGCGTTCTACCGGTGTCGTAAGCTCCGTGGGTCGTGGAGTAAAAATGTTCGTGAGTAGCTTCGCCAGCGAACATGATAACGGGCACTCGCTGTGATAAAAAAAACAAAATAAACAATAAAGATACATCGAAAAACAGTAAATTGTAATGTACAGGAAAAAAAGAATAAGAATTTTCATATTTGGAAGACAAGAAGATTTCTTCACCTTGGTTTCTTCGTTGTTTTCGATCGTACGCCAAATTGGTTCGGCCAACGTCGCTGGTGAAATTTTAGCTTCGTCGCAACAAGCAGGAATATGACTGTAAGCCCCTCTGACATATTTATTGGCATTCCATCTCGTTCTTCTACATCTTTTAGGATCAGGAATGTTGTCTCTCTTAAGAATTTTTTTTAGAATACCCAGGCAATCGTTGGCAATCTCATTTTCGGTCAAATTTTCAACGATATAAGCGCCTCGTCCTCCGACCCAACCGAGAAGAACCGCGTCGTGATTATCGAGGACGTCAAAACCGGTCAAATCCCAAATCCACGAGGAGGATAATTTCTCCGTCGTTTCATGATTTATTTTACCGTCATTTTTCCTTGAATGAATTATTTGGATTCCCTTTGTGCCTGTTTCCCACCAAGGCTCGCCAAAGTCGAGGAAAATTTTGTTTATTAAACCAAAACCCAACGATTCGATCGCTCGGGAATGCTCGGACGGTAATTCCGGACGGAACATTTTACGATTATTCTTCTTGAGATATCCCAATGAACTCGTCACTATAACACAATCCGCTAGGACCGTTTTTTTATTATTGAGCGTTATTACGACCGGACTCGTTTTTGCCTCTTTCGCATTTCTCTCGTCTCTCTGCCACTCTATCTTTTCCACTGGACTGTTGAGACGCAATTTTCTACGATCTAGCTTCTCCGCTATGAGCCTCGTGAGCGAGCAGTAACCCTTTTTAAATACTAGATGTTCGGGACCTCCGACAAACTGAAAGGAATCATATTAAAATATCACTGACGAAAAATGCTTGCTGAAAATTTCTTAACGACCCAATAAAAAGTTTTTAGTCATCAAACCCCACATCGAATTAGCGAAATGAAAATTTTGCGACAAGGATTGACCGATTACTAAAAGGAACTGTCGGTCCACGCAGGACGATCCTAAAAATGGGGTGACAGGGTTTTTGTAATCGGTCAAACCGTACCGTAGAATTTCGAATTAAAAATTTGCAGCTATCTCTCTTGCACTCACGGTAGTAAAATACCGACTGATCCATAAAATTCGCAAAGAATGGTAAACAAAAAACTAGAAATTTGATACAATCAACGGGATTGAAAAGTATTTTTTTTAATTAAAAAAAAATGACTTACTCGAAATTTGCCCCAATATTTCGTCGACAAATCGTCGAGCGTATAGCATGAATTGTCGATCACAAGAAATTTCACCATCCAATCGAAAATCTCTTCTCGAATGCGCCTAATTGTTGAAGTTTCATTTTTCGATTTCACATGTTTGAGCATCTGTTCTCGCAAAACTTTACCAATATTGTCCAAGTTCTTGTGGTCGGTGTCTTGGTGAGCGTATTTTTCGCAATCCTCAAGTGTGTCGCATACGAGATAATCGATTTCATTGACCAGATGTTGGTCTATCAACGTGCCATCTTCGCGTACAAAAATCCCTTCGCCCTCGGTCGATTCTGTCTCGGACAGAAGTTCGTGCTGTTTCGCCAATTTTCCTAAGGCGCTTTCATCGCCGTGTAAAAATTGAGCTCCAGCTTCTATCCAATTGTTGTTCCATTCAATTGAACGTATTCTACCTCCGATTTCATCTTGTGCTGTAAAAATATAATTTGGGCTGATTAAAAAAACTTTAAAAATACAGTTCGTGACTAAATTTCATGGAAATAATCCACTAAAAAAATTCATGTTATTTGCCACTGAATTATTTTACCTTCAAACATCAAATAGTCTTTGAAATTAGAATCCTCCAAAGTTTTCGCCGCTGCCAATCCAGCAATTCCAGCCCCGATGATGACGAGTCTTGTTCTTTCGTACGAAGAATCGTCCATTTCTCGTGTCAAATCCATCTTCTCTGGTTTATCGAAACTTCTAGCCACCTGCCTTAACCACCATTTAATTGTAGCTCTTCTTGACCGGACTCGTTATCAGATATTTACAGTAAACTCAAAATACTAAACACAAGATCCGGATAATCATGCAATGGAGTTAATCAACACTTCTCGTACACTCTGGGTCTAGAGGACCCCAGGTGTAGTGGAAGATGACAGACGTGTGTAGTTGAAGGGTTAAAAATGTAATAATCAACAACTAAACGTAGACTAAGTTAGACTAAACATAGGTATCGCTTTATTATTTTTACGATCGTTTGAACATTTTGGCTTGAAAAGCCAAAAAGATTCTGTAATGAATTGATTAAGCGTCTTTTTCCGAGTCCATCCGTGCCGTGGGTTCAAAAATTGATTAAGTTCAATAAACCAAACAAAGCCAGTGCCAAGAGTGTTCGTTTTTTGCGATTCCATTCCCATTTTTTTTCTCTTTAATTACCAATAGTATAATGTACAATAATTTGAATAAAGAGGAAAACTACTTCGATCTCTACTTTTACGGTATAAAAACTACGTCGACTTTACCGTCCTCCATTCACAGCGAAGCTTGTGGTCTTTGGTTAGAGATGAGACTCAAATTGCCTAAGAATTAAAAGAAACAAACCATGCAAATCAATATGGACATGATTTTCCGTTTGATCTTGTTGCTTTGTCAAAATTTAGAATTCGCCTTTTCAGTGCGACAAAAGCAGACGAATGTGCATCGAGAAATAGGAATCGTGAACACAAAGCACATATCTGTTAATTGAATTGATTTTTTAAAGTGATATTTGTGAAGGGAAAAAATGTAAAATTCTTAGTTCAAACACTCGAAATTTCATTGGAGGAGAATTTTTCTGATTTTTCTCAAATTCAATGGAGTCGAACGTCACAGGAAACTGAAAAAACTCCATTTTTTGCGAATTGTCGATCCAAAATGAATTTCCGCTAAGATTTCCTTTCACAATGTTTTGAATTGAATGAGGAAGAGTCTTATTATCTTTTACCTGTAATATTGCAGAATTCTGTTCGCTTCGCGATAACCAGTCTCAATTGCACCGTGTACCGTTGAATAATATTTATCGTGTGTAGCTTCACCAGCGAAAAGTATTGTCTATTTTAAACCAAAAAAAAATGCACATTAACGTTGTGACACGAGCTCAAAGTCAAGTATTTGAACGTCTATTAAATAATCTTGTGATTAAAATACCTACAGGTTTTTTATTCGCATCGAGGATGGGTTGAGCCAAATCTCTTGCCCAAACATCCAATTTTTCTGCAGCCATACTTCGGTAGCTGTAACATCCTCGAAAATGTCGATCCGAGTACCATTGTGTTCTAAAAAAATAGTGAGAATAATTTATCCACAATTACAATATAAAATATTTTCGATATCTCTCCATCGGTTCCAAATGATTATTACTATTCTTGATAATTTCAACGTGTATTGGCTACGATTGACTTTTCGACGACAGAAATTTACCGTATTATGTGATCCGGCCTCGATACGTTATACGTTTTGCCTAAAAATTTGTCCAACAATTCGTAAACGTCGTTTTTCACGGTTTCTTCGGACAGTTGTTCCATGTCTCTGGCTGATTGACCCACAAGCCATCCGCACAGGATTCTCGGTTGGTAATCGACCGTGAAGAATTGAAACAAATCGCACAGCCAGCTTTTGTCCTGAAATTAAATTATTTTTATATTTATAAATCGTTCATTCAGACAAAAGTAATTTTTTCTTCACTTTTCGATTGTCATGCTTACTTTTCCGTTCGCAGCTATAAATTCGCGTTTATCTTCTTTGGACCAGAGCATCCCAAAACCAGCGGAACTTTCGGGCCACCATCGATGCGGAAATTCGAGAAATATTTTCGCGACGACACCAATGCTCAAACCCTGTTTATTTATGCAATGTTAATGATCAGTGAAAACGTTTATCGAGAGTCATTTCGTTTTAAATGCTTTTTTTAAAACGTACCTGTATCGACAGCTGCTTTTTTTCAGGCAAGGGCGGAATGAAAATTTTGGAATGTCTTTCTTTGAGAACTCCTAGAGACGCTGTGAATATAACATGAGTCGCGGAATATTGTTGGCCGTCGATCGTTTTAACGATTATATCATTGCCCGAGCCATAATCGATGCAGGACACTTCTTTTTCAAATTCTATCTTATCCATTATAGGCAATGCCTTTTGACCGCTAGGAAATTTACGCTGAAAATAAAAATAAGAATATTAACATCTGCAGTAATTATTTTTTTAGACAAGGACAAAAAATCGTGCGAGAATATCGAAAAATCCATAAAAGTCGAGAATCGAGCTCACCATTAATAAATCGAAAATAGTTTTGTAGCCCCGATTTTTCCAGTTGAGAAGAAGGTCGCCATCGCATGATTTGTATTCGGTGATTCCACTCGCCGATACGTCGAACCAGTTGTCGCTGCATTGTATAGAATTGTCAAATCGGTGGATCCACTCCAAAAATTCTTCGGCCCTCGATTCGTCAGTAAATGGATGAGTTTTGTTATATTTGTAATATCTGTGTAAAATAATAAAAATAATATGAAAAATTGACGCTTGAAGTATTTGGAAACGATGATGTTTTGTCGTATTTCAAATTCTCGCGGTAATAGGGAAAAGCGATAAACTCGTGAATGATTTTAATATGAGTCATTAGTCGTGGGCCTTGAGAATGAATGTGGAGGGGATTGGTTTCGGTGACGCGCGTGAGGGTTACGCGTGAGAGCGATCAGAACGCAAAACGCACTGTTAAATTGATAGGGAGTGATGGAGAAAAATTAGTCAATTTATCGAACAAAATATTGACAGAAATTCATTAATTTCTCAAGCTTTTTAATCATGGCGTTGAAGAGGTAAATTAAATTGGAAACATATTGCCACATTGACGTGCTGTTTGACAAACACGAATTATTATGTTTATTTATTCATTTTTATTCACAGGAATGTAGATCCTGCTTTAGAAAAATTAAGAAACGAAGTTGACGGTCCACCAAATTTAGATACTTTGGCTCTCAACTGTCAACGCTTAACTGCTAATATTCATGCTGCTTTTCTCTTCGAGAAGGAAGGCAAACCGGTGCTTCATCAATTATGTTTGTTACTCAGTGCCACTGCGAATGGAAAATTGTACAGCGGCTGGCAAGAATTTGGTGCACAACTGGGTCTTTCCTTGGAACAAATACAAGTGAGCTTAATAAAACCATATTTCTTCTCGTTTGGTTTGGAAAGAACCAATCAGATAATTTTATGCAACTGTTGAACGAGAAATGTCAAAGAGTTAATAAAAAAGTGAACATTTCTTCAAACAATTCAATGGAATAATTTTCGAACAAAACTTTGATAAAACGAGAGGATTCAATAATTCAATTATTAGTTTCTAGAGTAACTGTTTGAAATAAATTATTGATCAATGTTTGAGAAACAACATTCTGTTTCGATTAATATTTTTTTATGGTAAAAAAGTGCATAGATTACAACTTCAAAGGATTGCAAGATCCTACTTATTACGTTTTGCTCGCATACGTGCAATCGGCTGAAGCGACACTGGACAACATTTTTCTGGCTCTCCAAAAAATTCGAAGATTGGACATCATCAATAGGTTACACGAGAATATGAATAAATTCATCGAATTTTTGGACCTCAAGGACGACTCAAATGGTGAATGGTATTTTTAAATGGAAATTCTTGTCAATTTATTTGATTTCTTGATGAATCTGATCAAAAAATATATTTTCGATACTAAATTTACGATTTGTCTTCGATTATCATTTATTTCAGAAATACAAAAACCAAAATATATCCCCAGAGCACCAATGGTTCTTAGTCCGGTGGTAATTATGAAAGAAGAATTGCCAACAAGGCCCTGCGATCTAGGGAGCGAGGCTAATGCATCTCCACATTCTAAGAATAAAAGACCGGAAAAAGTGAGTAGTGCCATCGAGATAATTCAACCGATTCAAGCCTTTGGATAAACTGTTTTGCATTGTATGTTCGTTTTCGATAAAAAATCCTAAACTTCAGTGAAATTTTTGTTTCCCCAGTCATCGCCGTATTATGGAAGTATAGTCATGCTGACTTTTGCGGAAGATGGAGCAGTTACAGCAAAGAATGCAGCAAAAATATTCAGAGCGAAAGAGCCTAAAATTGGTGTTGTCATGCTCAAAGAACAAGAAAAACACGTATTTAGCAGAGCAGAGGAATTCGTTGACGATTGTTTCAAACAGGCTAGTAATGAATAAAAAATGTTCTTCTTTTGAGAAAAACTCCTCCTCCTAACGTCAAAAAATGATTTTATAATCAATCAAAATTGCAGGTGAACTACATTGTTCCAATATTAACCAGAGGATACATAAAAAGCTTAAATCAGCGACCGGACAACGAGCTTGAAAACAGATCTCTAGACACGAAATACTTGAAATACATCTATTCCCTTATGAGATTTGAGTATGCGAAAAATAGTTGTTCCAACAATAGAGTCAGGTGAGCAGAGCAATCAAATTTGCTTCCTCGCATTATTTCTCAAATTTTACTATCATAGGAAGCAAAGCATTTATACCAATCGTGAATAAATTTCAAATAAAGATCAAATGCAAATTATATGGTGTTTTTTTTTCTGTTAATAGGTGCATAGTGCCAGAGAGCGAAGTATCGATTGTGATGAAATCAGATTTGCATCCGACGCTTCAAGCGTGGTTCAGGGAAGCGGACATTGAAGCCTTTACAGAGAATATATTGTTGAGAAAAATATAAATAATTATCAAATATGAATAAAGTACTGAAATAAATATGAATAGAATCAAAATTTTTATTTTTAATCGAAAGGATATTATAATGAAAAATAAATACATGAAATTTGTTATGATTTGTTCAATAATAATTCGTATTAAATTACTCACTCTTCGATGAAATATTCTCCATAAGATCCAGCTTTGCTTTTCAATTCCTCCGAAGCTTTTTCAGATATTTCGTAATACAATTTCCAGACTTTGCTTGTTTGCTCAGCTGGAATCAATTCTCCCTTTGCATCCACAAAGGCATGTTTATCAAAGTCATTAAGTTTGTGCGAAGATTCCAGCAAACCATGAGGGGCTGCAAGACGGTACCCAATATTTTGACTCTCACCATGAACCCATTGAGCACCTAGATCCACGACATTGTCGGCTAAAAAAATTTCACCCTTGTTTTAGCCTTTATTTTGTTCAATTGTTTGTTTTTTCTCGATTTTTTTTCAGAATATCATTCCACAGTGTGAAATTTAGTAATCGAAAAACTTCAATGCTATTACGATCGATGGTTATTCCCGAATTTCATTTTCAAAGAAAATGTACGAAATTTTAACTTTCCCCAGAATTCCATTATTTTAAAATACAAATTTTTTACAGACAAAAAATACAAAAATTCATAGCAAATTAATGTCAAGCTTTGACATTTTGGGGCTGTCAAATTTTTGGCTCAGAAAAATGTTCTATTTATTCTTAGTACGGTGTCTTTTGACATTAGTGTGAAAAAATGTAGGGTTATTTGGGTTAAAAATTGGCAAATTCTATTGATTTTCGAACAATACAGTTTATCGTTATTTTTTCGATAATTTGACTGTTGCAGAATTGAATTATGATTTGAATTTGATAGAAATAAATGGTAATTCGTACGGAGTACATAGGTTTACAAGAATTCCGAAACGTTACAATGTTATCATTAAAATGAGTTAAAAACTCACCAAAATCAATGGTGTGAATTCTACCGCCAATTCGATTTTTTGCTTCCAGGATAATTACATTTTTATAACCTTCTTCAAACAATCGACAAGCTGCTGAAATTCCGGCGGCGCCGGCACCAACTATCACTACTTTCGCCTGTTTCGACATGTTTTATTATTGTTTTTTTTCTATTTCTTCATAGGGTACTGAAACACACCGGCCTAAAGGAAAGCGCATCCAAAAATTAAGATGAAAAATTTACGTCGTTTTTGACACTCGTTGATTTCATTTTAGGATAAGCTTTATAATGGAATGCAAAGGAGAAAATAACACTGTGTATAAAGCTTTATCAAGAAGATAAGGGCATAGACGAGATGAGCACAGACAGTTCGATGATAAGGCTAGAGCCGCGGTCCGAATTGCGCAAACAGCGCTTGTAAAACGCCTCTAATTCCTAATATAAATAAATATACTTGTGCACCGGGCATATTAAGCTGTACCAATGAATTCAGACGTACCAGACGTACATAGAGGCACAGTTATTGTGGCCGGGTTGAAGACAAACTTAACGTGCCCGAAACTGCCGATTGGCGGCGTGGCGGTCGCACTGCGGTGCAGGGTGACCGATCGAATCCTACTAAACCCTATACCGGTAACCGTTTTTACAAAATGAATTAATTAACTTTATAGATAATGTTATAAACGTTTTTGATAATAAAATTTTGAATAATAACAAGAAATTGTAACGTATCGAAGCTTATCGGTAGCCGATTTGATTATTTTTATGCTAACATGATTTTGAATAATTTCAGAGGGATGTCGCCACTGTGAGTGTGAGAGAAATAGCTGCAATTTTCGAGATTGAATATTTTTGACACGGTTTGACCAATTAAAAAATGCCCCTGTTAGCGTATTTTTGCCATCGTCCCGCGTCCTCTAACAGAGCCCTTCGGTGATTAGTCAAACGACATCAAAAAAATTTTGATTTCAAAAGTCCGAGGCGAGGCTCCGTGACTGATCCATCACCTTAAGATCTTCGGGTGGCATGGGTTCGAGACAATCAAAAGCTCGAAAATTATCTCTATACAGTTAATTTCCCCACATTGACTTATGCATGTGAAATTAAAAAAAAAAATCGCTCGTTGATTGTCATCGAACATACTTAATTGGTATGGCCCCAGATCACCAGAAAAAACCATTTATTTAGAAAATTGTTACTTCGACACCGAACAGTGATCGGTCAATGTAGAAAAAACAAAATGGGTTAGCCGGAAAGAATGCGACAAGGTGTAAAACACAACAATGTGCAATTCAGTGTTACTGTCGAGCCATGCTCGTGACCTAATCCATCAGATATGCTAAGATGACGCATGTACAAATTGCTTCATTCCATCATCCACTGCTGCAACTCAACAACTTCGGCTTGAAACATCGAAACACCATTCGTACTCTGATAGTCGCAGATGCACTGATAGTCCATACGCAGTTGTTTTGAAGCATTGGAATGTCAATCTTTGGTTACACTGTATGTTTGCTGCTGCATTTCCTCATGGCCATCCTCGATAGTGAATCCTGTCAAATCATCGGGCGGGACACAAATGTCCAAATTCACAACATCCATTGTAACGAAAAGTCGTATCTATCAATAACGTTCAACACATCCAATGGAGTTTCACTTAATTCCATCAAGCTGTTTTCATGTTCAATTGAAGTAGCCTGTTTTAACGACAGAAACGAACCCACAACTACATGGTAATAGTGCCATTGAGGTACTGGCGTCAAACCTAGCCTGGGTCCAGCTCGTACGACTGAAGCAGGAGCATCATCGGTCTGAATGCAGAACATACATTCTGTCGTCACCACCATTCGAGACTCTTAAAGTTTCACAAAGTTGTGGATAGAATCTGTGATGATTATCATAACTAACAGAGCAACAAGATACACAAGGGTGTCCAACGAAGGTTGGTACGGAGAATCTGTACGGAATGTGAAGATTTTATACGCAACCATTAAGAGTATTATAAACTTGAACACGATGGAGATTCCAAATAGAATATCTTTACGAAATGTAATGAGCAGCCATACACCTTCTTGTTTATGAGGAGGACCTAAGTTTTGTCTTTCTGACGAATTGATCGCGTAAGAGTTGTTTTCACGCTGAATTCCATCAAGGGATGTGCGACTTTGCTCTTTTTCGTCTAAACATTGACTAATATTATCCTTGAGCGCGTTATACGTCTTCTGCAATTCGTTATGGGTGCCGTTTAGTCTTGAAAACTTCTCCTGTGACTCGTGTAAGAGTCTCTTCCATGTGCTATTCAACGTCTCTTGTTCGCTTTTTGAATTGTTGTAACACCGCTGCTTCTCCTTTAAGAATTCCTCATTACTCTCTTCCCAAGCGTGCTCAATCGATGTCAAATTCACTGAACACGCGTTATACGTCCTCTGCAATTCGTGGAAGTTGCCGTTTAATGTAGACAATTTCTCCTGTGACTCGTGTAAGAGTCTCTTCCATGTGCTATTCAACTTCTTTTGTTCACTTTGTGAATTGTTGTAACATCGCTGCTTCTCCTCCGAGCATTTCTTATCACTCTCTTCCCAAGCATGCTCAATAGATGTCAAATTCACTGAACACGCGTCATACGTCATCTGTAAGAGACCCTGCCATGTGCTATTCAACGTCGCTTGTTCGTTTTGTGAATCATTGTACCACTGCTGCTTATCCTTCATGTATTGTTCATTTTTCCCTTCCAAAGCATGCCTAATAGATGTCAAATTTACTGAACACGCGTTATATGTCCTCTGTAAATCGTCGAAGGTGCCGTTTAGTGTAGACAACTTCTCCTGTGACTCTTGCAAGAGGCTCTTCCATTTGCTATTCAACATCTCTTGTGCTTTTTGTGAAGTGTTGTAACACTGCTGCTTCTCCTCAGAGCATTTCATATTACTCTCTTCCCAAGCATGCTCAATAGATGTCAAATTTACTGAACACGCGTTATACGTCCTCTGCAATTCGTC